>OU342746.1:212344935-212761109 GCA_910589775.1 Avena eriantha | reverse complement strand
AAAAGAACAGACATGCAATCACACTGGGTGGATCCATGTGTGCTTCATGATAAGAACACACATGCAATGACACTAGGTGTGATTCATGAAAAGAACACACATGCAATGACTCTAGCCGTGGTTCATGAGAAAAACACACATGCAATGACACCTGTGGATCCATTTGTGGTCTGTGAGAGGAACACACATCCAAAGACACTGGGTGTGGTTCATGAAAAGAACACACATCCAATGACACTGCTGGATCCTTATGTGGTTTGTGAGAAGAACACACATGCAATGACACCGGTGGATCATTATGTGGTTTGTGAGAAGAACAGACATGCAATGACTCTAGCTGTGGTTCATGAGAAGAACGCACATGCAATGACACTGGTGTATCCTTATGTGGTTTGTGAGAAGAACACACATGCAATGACTCTAGATGTGGTTCATGAGAGGAACACACATGCAATGACACGGGTGGATCCATGTGTAGTTTGGGAGAGGAAAACACATGCAATGACACTGGGTGTGGTTCATGAGAAGAACACACATGCAATGACACTAGTATATGCTTATGTGGTTCATGAAAGGAACAAACATCTAATGACTATTGCTGTGGTTCATGAGAAGAACACACATGCAATGACACTGGTGGATCCATGTGTGGTCTGTGAGAGGAACAGACATGCAATGACACTGGGTGGGGTTCATGAAAAGAACACATATCCAATGACACTGATGGATCCATATGTGGTTTATGAGAAGAACACACATGCAATGACACTGGTGGATCCATGTGTGGTGTGTGGGAATAACAGACATGCAATGACTCTAGATGTGGTTCATGAAAAGAGCAGACACGCAATGATACTGGTGGATCCATGTGTGGTTTATGAGAGGAACACACATCCAATGACATCGGTGGATCCTTATGTGGTTTGTGAGAAGAACACACATGCAATGACACTGGTGATATGTGGTTTGTGAAAATAACTCACATGCAATGACACTGGTGGATCTATATGTGGTTTGTGAAAAGAACATACATGCAATCACACTTGGTGGATCCATGTATGGTTTATGAGAAGAACACACATGCGATGACACTGAGTGTGGTTCATGAAAATAACACACATGCAATGACTCTAGCCGTGGTTCATGAGAAGAATACACATGCAATGACACTGGTGGATCCATGTGTGATCTATGAGAGGAACACACATCCAATGACACTGGCTGTGGTTCATGAAAAGAACACACATCCAATGACACTGCTGGATCCTTATGTGGTTTGTGAGAAGAACACACATGCAACGACACCGGTGGATCCTGGTGTGGTTTGTGAGAAGAACAGACATGTAATGACTCTAGCTGTGGTTCATGGGAAGAACACACATGCAATGAAACTTGTGTATCCTTGTGTGGTTTGTGAGAAGAACACACATGCAATGACTCTAGATGTGTTTCATGAGAGGAACACACATGCAATGACACTGGTTGATCCATGTGTAGTTTGTGAGAGGAACACACATGCAATGACACTAGGTGTGGTTCATGAGAAGAACATACATGCAATGACACTAGTGTATCCTTATGTGGTTTGAGAGAATAACAGACATGCAATGACTCTAGCTGTGGTTCATGAGAAGAACACACATGCAATGACATTGGTGGATCCATGTGTGGTCTATGAGAGGAACACACATCCAATGACATTGGGTATGGTTCATGAAAAGAACACACATCCAATGACACTGATGGATCCATATGTGGTTTGTGAGAAGAACACACATGCAATAACACTGGTGGATCCATGTGTGGTGTGTGGGAATAACAAACATGCAATGAGTCTAGATGTGGTTCATGAAAAGAGCAGACATGCAATGACACTGGTGGATCCATGTGTGGTTTATGAGAGGAACACACATCCAATGACATCGGTGGATCCTTATGTGGTCTGTGAGAAGAACACACATGCAATGACACTTGTGATATGTGGTTTGTGAAAAAAAAACTCACATGCAATGACACTGGTGGATCTATATGTGGTTTGTGAAAAGAACAGACATGCAATCACACTGGGTGGATCCATGTGTGGTTCATGAGAAAAACACACATGCAATGACATTGGGTGTGGTTCATGAAAAGAACACACATGCAATGACTCTAGCCATGGTTCATGAGAAAAATACACATGCAATGACACTGGTGGATCCATGTGTGATCTATGAGGGGAACACACATCAAATGAAACTGGGTGTGGTTCATGAAAAGAACACACATCCAACACTGTTGGATCCTCATGTGGTTTGTGAGAAGAACACACATGCAATGACACCGGTGGATCCTGATGTGGTTTGTGAGAAGAACAGACATGCAATGACACTAGCTGTGGTTCATGAGAAGAACACACATGCAATGACACTGGTGTATCCTTATGTGTTTTGTGAGAAGAACACACATGCAATGACTCTAGATGTGGTTCATGAGAGGAAAACACATGCAATGACACTGGTGGATCCATGTGTAGTTTGTGAGAGGAACACACATGCAATGACACTGGGTGTGGTTCATGAGAAGAACACACATGCAATGACACTGGTGTATCCTTATGTGGTTTGTGAGTAACAGACATGCAATGACTCTAGCTGTGGTTCATGAGAAGAACACACATGCAATGACATTGGTGGATCCATGTGTGGTCTATGAGAGGAACACACATCCAATGACACTAGGTGTGGTTCATGAAAAGAACACACGTGCAATGACTCTAGTCGTGGTTCATGAGAAGAACACACATGCAATGACACTGGTGGATCCATGTGTGGTTTATGAGAGGAACACACATCCAATGACACTAGGTGTGGTTCATGAAAAGAACATAGATCGAATAACACGGCTTGATCCTTATGTGGTTTGTGAGAAGAACACACATCCAATGACATTGGTGGATCCTTGTGTGGTTTGTGAAAAGAACAGACATGCAATCACACTGGGTGGATCCATGTGTGCTTCATGATAAGAACACACATGCAATGACACTAGGTGTGATTCATGAAAAGAACACACATGCAATGACTCTAGCCGTGGTTCATGAGAAAAACACACATGCAATGACACCTGTGGATCCATTTGTGGTCTGTGAGAGGAACACACATCCAAAGACACTGGGTGTGGTTCATGAAAAGAACACACATCCAATGACACTGCTGGATCCTTATGTGGTTTGTGAGAAGAACACACATGCAATGACACCGGTGGATCATTATGTGGTTTGTGAGAAGAACAGACATGCAATGACTCTAGCTGTGGTTCATGAGAAGAACGCACATGCAATGACACTGGTGTATCCTTATGTGGTTTGTGAGAAGAACACACATGCAATGACTCTAGATGTGGTTCATGAGAGGAACACACATGCAATGACACGGGTGGATCCATGTGTAGTTTGGGAGAGGAAAACACATGCAATGACACTGGGTGTGGTTCATGAGAAGAACACACATGCAATGACACTAGTATATCCTTATGTGGTTCATGAAAGGAACAAACATCTAATGACTATTGCTGTGGTTCATGAGAAGAACACACATGCAATGACACTGGTGGATCCATGTGTGGTCTGTGAGAGGAACAGACATGCAATGACACTGGGTGGGGTTCATGAAAAGAACACATATCCAATGACACTGATGGATCCATATGTGGTTTATGAGAAGAACACACATGCAATGACACTGGTGGATCCATGTGTGGTGTGTGGGAATAACAGACATGCAATGACTCTAGATGTGGTTCATGAAAAGAGCAGACACGCAATGATACTGGTGGATCCATGTGTGGTTTATGAGAGGAACACACATCCAATGACATCGGTGGATCCTTATGTGGTTTGTGAGAAGAACACACATGCAATGACACTGGTGATATGTGGTTTGTGAAAATAACTCACATGCAATGACACTGGTGGATCTATATGTGGTTTGTGAAAAGAACATACATGCAATCACACTTGGTGGATCCATGTATGGTTTATGAGAAGAACACACATGCGATGACACTGAGTGTGGTTCATGAAAATAACACACATGCAATGACTCTAGCCGTGGTTCATGAGAAGAATACACATGCAATGACACTGGTGGATCCATGTGTGATCTATGAGAGGAACACACATCCAATGACACTGGCTGTGGTTCATGAAAAGAACACACATCCAATGACACTGCTGGATCCTTATGTGGTTTGTGAGAAGAACACACATGCAACGACACCGGTGGATCCTGGTGTGGTTTGTGAGAAGAACAGACATGTAATGACTCTAGCTGTGGTTCATGGGAAGAACACACATGCAATGAAACTTGTGTATCCTTGTGTGGTTTGTGAGAAGAACACACATGCAATGACTCTAGATGTGTTTCATGAGAGGAACACACATGCAATGACACTGGTTGATCCATGTGTAGTTTGTGAGAGGAACACACATGCAATGACACTAGGTGTGGTTCATGAGAAGAACATACATGCAATGACACTAGTGTATCCTTATGTGGTTTGAGAGAATAACAGACATGCAATGACTCTAGCTGTGGTTCATGAGAAGAACACACATGCAATGACATTGGTGGATCCATGTGTGGTCTATGAGAGGAACACACATCCAATGACATTGGGTATGGTTCATGAAAAGAACACACATCCAATGACACTGAAGGATCCATATGTGGTTTGTGAGAAGAACACACATGCAATAACACTGTTGGATCCATGTGTGGTGTGTGGGAATAACAAACATGCAATGAGTCTAGATGTGGTTCATGAAAAGAGCAGACATGCAATGACACTGGTGGATCCATGTGTGGTTTATGAGAGGAACACACATCCAATGACATCGGTGGATCCTTATGTGGTCTGTGAGAAGAACACACATGCAATGACACTTGTGATATGTGGTTTGTGAAAAAAAAACTCACATGCAATGACACTGGTGGATCTATATGTGGTTTGTGAAAAGAACAGACATGCAATCACACTGGGTGGATCCATGTGTGGTTCATGAGAAAAACACACATGCAATGACATTGGGTGTGGTTCATGAAAAGAACACACATGCAATGACTCTAGCCATGGTTCATGAGAAAAATACACATGCAATGACACTGGTGGATCCATGTGTGATCTATGAGGGGAACACACATCAAATGAAACTGGGTGTGGTTCATGAAAAGAACACACATCCAACACTGTTGGATCCTCATGTGGTTTGTGAGAAGAACACACATGCAATGACACCGGTGGATCCTGATGTGGTTTGTGAGAAGAACAGACATGCAATGACACTAGCTGTGGTTCATGAGAAGAACACACATGCAATGACACTGGTGTATCCTTATGTGTTTTGTGAGAAGAACACACATGCAATGACTCTAGATGTGGTTCATGAGAGGAAAACACATGCAATGACACTGGTGGATCCATGTGTAGTTTGTGAGAGGAACACACATGCAATGACACTGGGTGTGGTTCATGAGAAGAACACACATGCAATGACACTGGTGTATCCTTATGTGGTTTGTGAGTAACAGACATGCAATGACTCTAGCTGTGGTTCATGAGAAGAACACACATGCAATGACATTGGTGGATCCATGTGTGGTCTATGAGAGGAACACACATCCAATGACACTAGGTGTGGTTCATGAAAAGAACACACGTGCAATGACTCTAGTCGTGGTTCATGAGAAGAACACACATGCAATGACACTGGTGGATCCATGTGTGGTTTATGAGAGGAACACACATCCAATGACACTAGGTGTGGTTCATGAAAAGAACATAGATCGAATAACACGGCTTGATCCTTATGTGGTTTGTGAGAAGAACACACATCCAATGACATTGGTGGATCCTTGTGTGGTTTGTGAGAAGAACACACATGCAATGACACTGGTGATATGTGGTTCATGAAAAGAAAACACATCCAATGACTCTAGCCGTGGTTCCTGAGAAGAACACACATGCAATGACACTGGTGGATCCATGTGTGGTCTGGGAGAGGAACAAACATGCAATGACACTGGGTGTGGTTTATGAAAAGAACACACATCCAATGATACTGGTGGATCCTTATGTGGTTTGTGAGCAGAACACACATGCAATGACACTGGTGGATCCATGTATGGTCTGTGGGAATAACATACATGCAATGACTCTAGATGTGGTTCATGAGAAGAACACACATGCAATGACACTTGTGTATCCTTATGTGGTTTTGAGAAGAACACACATGTAAGGACTCTAGCTGTGGTTCATGCAAAGAACACACATCTAATGACTCTAGCTGTGGTTCATGAGAGGAACACACATGCAATGAAACTGATGGATCCATGTGTGGTCTGCGAGAGGAATGGACATGCAATGACACTGGGTGTGGTTCATGAAAAGAACACACATCCAATGACACTGGTGGATCCTTATGTGGTTTGTGAGAAGAACACACATGCAATGACAGTGGTGGATCCATGTGTGGTCTATGGGAAGAACACACATGCAATGACTCTAGATGTGGTTAATGAAAAGAGCAGACATGTAATGACACTGATGGATCCATGTGTGGTCTATGAGAGGAAGACACATCCAATGACACTGGGTGTGGTTCATGAAGAGAGCACACATGCAATGACACTGGTGGATCCATATGTGGTTTGTGAAAAGAACGAACATGCAATCACACTGGGTGGATCCATGTGCGGTTCATGAGAAGAACACACATGCAATGACACTAGGTGTGGTTCATGAAAAGAACACACATGCAATGACTCTAGTCGTGGTTCATGAGAAGAACACACATGCAATGACACTGGTGGATCCATGTGTGGTCTGTGAGAGGAACACACATCCATTGGCACTGGGTGTGGTTCATGAAAATAACACACATCCAATGATACTGGTGGATCCTTATGTGGTTTGTGAGAAGAATAGACATGCAATGACTGTAGCTATGGTTCATGAGAAGAACAAACATGAAATGGCACCGGTGTATCCTTATGTGGTTTGTGAGAAGAACACACATGCAATTACTCTAGATGTGGTTCTTGAGAGGAATACACGTGCAATAACACTGGTGGATCCATGTGTAGTTTGTCAGAGGAACACACATGCAATGACACTAGGTGTGGTTCATGAGAAGAACACACATGAAGTGACACTGGTGTATCCTTATGTTGTTTGTGAGAATCACAGACATGCAATGACTCTAGCTGTGGTTCATGAGAAGAATACACATGCAATGACACTGGTGGATCCATGTGTGGTCTATGAGAGGAACACACATCCAATGACACTGGGTGTGGTTCATGAAAAGAACACACATGTAATGACTCTAGCCGTGGTTCATGAGAAGAACACACATGCAATGACATTGGTGGATCCTTGTGTGGTCTGTGAGAGGAACACACATCCAATGACACTGGTGGATCCATATGTGGTTTGTGAAAAGAACAGACATGCAATCACACTGGGTGGATCCATGTGTGGTTCATGAGAAGCAAACACATGTAATAACACTGGTGATATGTCGTTTGCAAAAAGATCACACATACAATGACTCTCGCTGTGGTTCATGAGAAGAGCACACATGCAATGACATTGGTGGATCCATGTGTGGTCTGTGAGGGGAACAGACATGCAATGAAACTGGGTGCGCTTCATGAAAAGAACACACATCCAATGACACTGGTGGATCCTTATGTGGTTTGTGAGAAGAACACACATGCAATGACACTGGTTGATCCATGTGTGCTCTGTGGGAAGAACACACATGTAATGACTCTAGATGTGGTTAATGAAAAGAGTAGACATGCAATGACACCGGTGGATCCATGTGTGGTCTATGAGGGGAACACACATCCAATGACTATGGTGGATCCATGTGTGGTTTGTGAGAAGAACACACATGCAATGACACTGGTGGATCCATGTGTGGTCTGTGGGAATAATAGACATGCAATGACTCTAGATGTGGTTCATGAAAAGAGCAGACATGCAATGACACTGGTGGATCCATGTGTGGTTTATGAGAGGAACACACATCCAATGACACTCTTGGATCCTTATGTGGTTTGTGAGAAGAACACACATGCAATGACACTGGTGATATGTGATCCGTGAAAAGAACACACATGCAATGACACTGGTGGATCTATATGTGGTTTGTGAAAAGAACAGACATGCAATCACACTGGGTGGATCCATGTGTGGTTCATGAGAAGAACACACATGCAATGACACTGGTGATATGTGGTTTCTGAAAAGAACAGAGATGCAATGACTCTAACCGTGGTTAATGAAAATAGCTGAAATGCAATGACACTGGTGGATCCATGTGTGGTTTGTGAGAAGAACGCACATGCAATGACACTGGGTGTGGTTCATGATATGGTTTGTGAGAAGAACACACATGCAATGACACTGGTGGATCAACATGTCGTTTATGAAAACAACACACATGCAATGACACCGGTGGATCCATGTGGTTTATGACAATAACACACATGCAATGAACTCTAGTGGGTCCATGTGGTTTATGAGAAGAACACACATCCAATGAACTCTAGTGGATCTATCTTGGCATAATTTGATGTATGCCACGATGTATTTCATTGTACAAGACACTCACTTTCCATTTTTATACTACTTAGTTTTGCCCTTGGTTTTATGTGGTACTACTCAGTTTTGCCCCCCTCTCTCTATCTTTCGTAGAAGCCCAAACCTGTGCTCACCCTGCCTGCTACTCCCTGATTGGTTGTCACAGTTGTCACGCGGATCGTGCGCACCAACCGTTGATTCTATGCGATGCAAAGATGATTGTTGCACACGTCGTGCCCTTCACAGTACAGCGTGAGACAACACGGACGTCTCCCTCAGCGTGACTTCTATAAGAAGGAACACGATGCCGTCCATGGAAAAAGTCGTCGAGCGGTCATGTGATGTTTAATCAAGTCTGAAAAGCCTACTACTGCTACTACTACGCCACAACGCATGCGTCATCGAGTGTACGGTCGTCGATGGACAGCTGCAATTTATTGCCACTTGATTTTAATAAGACATATCCCATTTTTTACGCAACGGCTCTCAATCTCACTTCCAACTGGGCCCGACCATAAGAAGCTTGCATGCGCTAGCCGGAGACCGAAGAGCTGAGCTCGACGAGACCTAACGTCTCCGCCTTCATCAACACATCCCTCTACCCGATCTAGCACAACCCCACAAATCTCGCCGTACAACCACCTACCTTCCCCTCTACATTTCCACTTTTACCTATCGCCAATTTTAGGGCCGTGTCAAACTTCGTACATAGAAATTGTGTATGTGCCCTTTGCATGCGGCTCAATACAGAACTGCCGTGCATGGCCCGAGAAAAAAAATGTGACGTACCGTGCGTGTGTCGCGGTGCACGGTGCAGTAGACTGCACGGTGCGTTGCATGATGATGCAACGAAACGTGCCTTTCTTCCATCCACCTTAACTATAGAGCCCCTCTCCGCACACCCACTCTCACTCTCGCTCACTCTCCCCATGCAACCCTCTCCACAGTCCCACCAGCTTCCGCAAACTCCCGAGAATACCCTGTCCGCGTCGGCGATGGCCGAGGAGGATAAGGTGGCCATCATCGCCTCTGAGGCCGCCGGCGAGGAGGCCTCCGTCTCCTTGCTGGTCCCCCTCGACGCGTTGAAACAGGCCGTCGTCCCTGTCCAGGCCCCAGTCGAGGCATCGATGGCAGCCGTCGTTCTCGTCCAGGCCCCCGTCCCCGCTACCGACGGAGCCGCCGAAGAGGAGCCCCCGCCGGCGAGGAGGCCCCTACTGGTCACAAGCAGATCAAGCACTTCTTGGGCACCTATGATCCAAATAAGTACATCACTCCACTGAACCCCTACGACACCAGCATCGACGGCCCATGGTCGGAGGTAACTAGGGTTTTCTCCCCTCCCCTGGTTCTTCTACTGTTCCCATCGTTGGATGCTAGATGTTGGTTTATTAGGATTCGGTTGTTCGCATTTCGATTGCTCGATGTTCTTACATAATCTACTCCCCCATTTTCCTTTTCTTCCAATAGGTTTCCGGCAGCGATGTCTGCAGCGATGCCGAGTCCATACACACCAAGACTCGTCAGGTGCTGAGGAGGCTGTGGGCCGGCTAGTACGATGCCTTCTTCAGGGGCGGCCCCTGGCGCTGCCTCTTCCGCAAGGGGATCACCTTCCGTTGTGTGAGTCTCGCCGAAGGCACCAACTTCATCTCCTTAATGAAGCATGCAGAGGTCACGGGATCCGGCATCCACAAAGGCGGTGAGCGCGAGACCGTGAACATCAACGCCTACATCGCTGAACACCGACTCTCAACATTCACCTCTGAAACCTCCAGCGGTTGGCCATCAAAGAGGGTTGCATTCCTCCGATCAGGCCCAAGGCCCCCAAGATCAAGGGACTGGGCAACAAGAAGTGGAGGAAGCGTCGGAGGGAGGAGGCGGAGGCGGAGGCGCGGGCGCTTGCAGGATGTGCCTGCAGCTGCGGCGGCTGTTGCTGCTGCTAAGCAGCTTCTTTCTAGCTATATCCTTTTTCTGGCTGAATGCATCGAACCTCGTTAAGCAACCTGCTTTCTATCGCGATATCCTATTTAGCTGCACACAACTATATCTACATTTGTTTTGTTTTCTGAATGAATGTATTCTGCCTGATGTGATTTGCTGCTCTAGATTTGCTACCTGATCGGAGGCAAAAAGAGGTCCAAAAGGGAACGAATTATCGAAGAGAGAATCTTCTCTAGATTTGCTACCAATTTGGATAAAATGAAACATATCTGTTTAGTGAGAGAGGAAAAGGGTACTCTTTCAAACTGCCAGTTAATGAGCTACCATCTTGACGAGGCCCCATCTTGACGTCTCCCTCTACAAGAAGGAACACGATGCCGTCCATGGAAAAAGTCGTCGAGTGGTCATGTCACGTTTAATCAAGTCTGAAAAGCCTACTACTGCTACTCCAACACATGCACAGGGCAAGGGGGTCATCGAGCGCACGGTTGTTGACAGGACGCTGCAATTTATTGCCACTTGATTTTAATAAGACATATCCCATTTTTACGCAGTGCTCTCAATCTCACTTCCAACTGGGCCCTACCGCTAGTAACTTCCATGAGTCAAGGGACCCCCTCGAGTAGATCTAACTTTGCTAGAAATTGGTTCTGCGCCACTTGCATGCAGTGGAATCGAGGTCTGCCATGAGCGTGTTTTCAATGCAGCTCTAAAGTGGAGATCGTGGCTATTTCAAAAAAAAGAGAACCCAAAAAAAAGGTGGAGATCGTGGTAACCCCCGCCCACCACACGTGTCCACTCGAGGACTACGAATCGTCCGGTGTTTATAACCTCCCTCGACCTTCTTCTTCCATGTGCTCGTGTCATTTTCCCCTAGTCTGTCTAGTCCCAAGACCCCAATCTACACCTACAGTGCGCGCCGAAGCTCCCTCGCTTGCACTACCTCCTTCCCATGGTGCGCCATGAAGCGTACGCGTGGAGACAAGCCAAAGGTGAAGCCAGTTGAAGGCGCAACAGCAGATGGCTCGCTCGTCGCCAAGCAGGCGGAGGCGTCTTCTCCGGGCACGAACGCAGCTCGTCACCACGCCGTTGAGGGTGCGAGCTCATATGTCCAGCCAGTAGCTATCGCCGCCGAGCAATAGGTAGTAGCCGTCGCCACCGAGCAGCAGGTGGCCGACAATGTCGTGGTGCCAGCTGCAGATCTGGATGGGGCAGGCGGCAGGCGGAGGCAATCCGGTGCTCCACATCAACGACCCCATCGCTTTCCAAGAAATCTTCGACGCAATCTTGGAGAATGACGAGTTCGAGGAGGAGGTCCCTGATGAGGAGTCTGAGGTACTACATTGCTAGCTTCTCTAGTCGTAGCCGCAGATTTCACTGTTCATACATAGGATTTGCTCAATCGTGTACAAATTCTTTTGCTCTTGAAGTAGGGTAGTATATATATGGTTAGAACGGTTGATTGATGCATCTATCATCTAGTCACAAAACCCCAATCCGTCTAGTCACAAAACCCCAATCTGCTCATCTGCCATCTAGTTGAGTTTGCTAGTTGAGTGTTGATTTCGATACACAGCATGCCTATAACATTACATTTCTATTCCTTACCAAGCCCAGTGATTCATTTTGCCCCAAAATAGTGCAAGGGCATCTGATGGTGTCGTTTTCTTAGGGATGGTTAGTGAACCTGAGGCAGCAATGCACATAAACAATATAGGTTGTGCTGTTGGTATTTTGGTTCTCCGACTCCATCACTGAAAAAATGAGGCCCTAATTTTTTTCTCATATGGAACATATATATATATAATCTTTGTATTGTTTCTAATCTATGAATGCGTTGTATGATGCATATGTATATCCCTGAATATAGTTTTGTACGATTACATTTCAATTTCTTATTGTGGCCAATGATTCAAATTTTCCCCAAAGAGAGGCAGACACATCAGTGTCAGATTTTTCCAGGGATGAGTTAGCGAACCTAGGGCCATGTACAACATCAATATAAGATGTGCAATTGTTACTTGGTTCGCTAACGCCATCCCCGTAGAAACTTATGGGGCTGCAATCTTTATTCTACATTCATAGAACTATGATATTTGAATTATATATTTCATGCATTCATAGTGTATAAGAATTACATTTTAGTTTGTCACCGAGGCCGATGATTGAAAATTGCCCCAAAAGAGTTCAAGGGGAGACACGTATGATGGTGTCGTGTTTTAGGGATGGGTTGGTGAGCCTGAGGCAGCAGTGCACACAAACAATATAGGTTGTGTTGTTGGTACTTTGGTTCTCCAACTTCATCTCTGAAACAAATTATGAGGCCCTTGATTTATTCTCATATGGAACTACATATATGATCCTTGATTTGTTTCTGATCTTTTAATGAGTTGTATGATGCATATGTATATGAATGGTTTTGATCATAAGTATTTTTAACGTGTACCTAAAGATTAATTGTTTGGTTTTTTATTTATAGTTACAATATTAGGCTTGTTTTTGTACCTGACTATGTATATCCCTGAATATTGTTTTGTACGATTACATTTCAATTTCTTATTGTGGCCAATGATTCAAATTTTCCCCAAAGAGAGGCATACACATTGGTGTCAGATTTTTTCAGAGATGAGTTAGCGAACCTGGGGCCATGTACAAGATCAATATAAGCTGTGCAATTGTTACTTGGTTCACTTACGCCATCCCTGTAGAAACTTATGAGACCGCAATCTTTATTCTACATTCATAGAACTATGATATTTGAATTATCTATTCCATGCATTCATAGTGTATAAGAATTACATTCGAGTTTGTCACCGAGGCCGATGCTTGAAATCTGCCCCAAAAGAGTTCAAGGGGAGACACATAGGATGGTGTCGTGTTTTAGGGGTGGGTTGGTGAACCTGAGGCAGCAATGCACACAAACAATATAGGTTGTGTTGTTGGTACTTTGGTTTGCCAACTCCATCTCTAAAACAAATTATGAGGCCCTAGATTTATTCTCATATGGAACTACATATATAATCCTTGAAGTGTTTCTGATCTTTTAATGATTCGTATGATGCATATGTACATGAATGGTTTTGATCATAAGTATTTTTAACATGTACTTGAAGATCAATTGTTTGGTTTTTTATTTATAATTACAATATTTAGGCTTGTTTTGTACCTGACTATGTATATCCCTGAATATTGTTTTGTGCGATTATATTTCAATTCCTTGAGTTGTAATATAATTCAATCATATGTATGAGTTCTAAGTTATGTTCTTAAAAACCAACAGGATGATGATGATGAAGTGGACGATAGCAAGGTATCCAGGGACAACAACAGACGCTACGTGCTGAGGCGGTTACGGTGTGGATAATCCATTTCCACCATAGGGGGAAACTGTTTTGCCCATTCTGTGGCAGAGGAATTAACGTGGACCTCGATAGCATGATCGAACACACGGATGGCGTTGCCACAGGGGGAGGCCGAAGCCATAGGCCGATTACCTTGGTGCGGCATACAGCCTTTGGCAAATTCCTCCGGGATTATGTCAGGACTGGCTTGTATCCCATCTACTAGGCTGTCCCTGCCTCCTGCTAATGCCCCTGCCCTGCTAGGCGTCTCCGTGTCATGGCCTCCTGCTGCCGCCCCTGCTTTTATTTTGTTCTAGTTAATTATTACCTGTGTGTGGCATGTAAGACAATATATCCGTGGTGTCTCTGGTGAACCTTCTATATTAATCTACTCCTTTATATGGAGTGCCTTAAAGTTTCTAGTGTTCAATTATATTTACTGATCATACTCATGCACACTACAAAATATTTCTAGTGCTCGATTATATTATAATTGCCAAGAACTACATCAACAAGTTAAATTGGTCGAAATTTTGTATTGAAGTAACTAAATGTATCAAACACGTAATAAACTAGAAACTAAAATCTAGTTCAAACACATAATGTATCACCACCACTTGTTGTCATCCTTGACTTGCTTCCCCTTCAACCGCTTGATGTCGCCACCGTCCCAAGATCCCTGCTCATCCTGAAACCGCTTTATGTCCTCCTCGCGCTTCTTCTCCTGGGCTAGCTTGCAACCAAGGGATAACTCTCTCGCGAAAAACCCCGCCTTAACCATCCCATCTTTCATGGTAATGATCTTACTGTACAGCTCGTACGCCATGTAGGCATCTCTGGCTGCATACTCGAGGCGCACATGGCTCATCGGCTTCCACTCCCAGTAGTCGTGATCGATTCGCTTCAATTTTACAATGGATTTATCGATGATTTCTGCTGCCACATCACCCATTCCATCCTTCGCTGGGTATGGTTTGATCTTGTACAGATTTTGGATGTCGATGTGGTGCCCATCTGGGATTTTTATCAACGCACGAGAAAGCATAATTGTGTCATTTGTGATATTCATGCTAGTGAAAGTTATCCCTTTCCTACACAAGAACTCGACCAGAGCCAGAAAATACATCTCAGTTGGTTTACTCCTCCACTTAGATGGTTTTAGGGATGTAAGGGAACAAGGGATGCAGAAGTGGTGTTCTCAAATTTAAATTTCACATACCTGCAGAAGTGGTAAACGAGGACCTCCTCATGTATGGCAATTTGCACGACAGCGATCTCTTGTGGAGGAGTTTTCGCTTATTTGCACGGGTGTACTCCAAGTCTAGCCCCACAAACTTGTGATTCTCTTTCTCAAGCAATTGCTCAAACTTGGCGAGAGTTGTCTCCACAGTCGCTTCATCATTTGTGTACACCACTGTCAAAGTCGTGGTGCCATGGGCAGGGACCAAGTGGGTCTCTGTTGTGCGTTTCCCATCGTCCATGCCTGCAAGGAAATGGGTGAAAGGAAATGCCTGCAAGGAACTACCTGCGAGAGGAAGAAGAAGATGAACCAACGCTTCCAGAACAAAGGAAGAAGAAGCACCCAGGAAAAACTGCAGAGGGATAACTGTGGAAGAGGAATGACTGTAGAAGAAACGTGGTAACTGCAACATTCGGTTCGAGAATTCACCGTGGTTACGTGGAGATTGTGGCAGTGCCGCCGGTTCAACAAGTGAGGCCAGTTCCTGCAAGAATATGGAATTAGTTGTGCATTTTTCTATGCGAGAAATTGAGAGAAATCATTTATATTTTGTCTTTCATAATTAAACACAATGAAGTTGGTACAGCCCAAGAGATTTGAACAAAAGAGATTTGCTAGTTTAAATACAACAACACAAAAGTTTCTGAGCATGTATTCTTGAAATTTAAATTCTGATGATTTATTCAGAAGTTCTGAGCTACAACTGACATTACAGAGCCAACGCTCTCGTATTCGTCCTCCTCGTGCTGCTCGTCGTTGTCATCTTCCGCATCCTCTTGTTTCCTCTACCGGACCGGTGACCACCTCAATAATTAGCTTCATATAGTGCCTAACCACCTTGACCTAGACGACGAGCAGATCATCAAGGTAAATTCTATTTTTAGCACAGAATTCAGCCCAGGGGTCGGTGAACTCAATGCAATCGTCAAATACTTTCGATATGCGATATCGCCCCAAGATTTTCAGGCCTTTGTTACAATTATTCTTCATGCATATACAATAGAATCCTTACAGGTCCAACATGGAAAAACGTAAGCTACCACAGAGACCTCGACAGAGGTGGCAGAATTGGTGTGGGTGCAACCACGGTGACGACGAGCTCGGATTCTAGAGGAGGAAAACAGAACCGAGCATGGTCGACACGGTGATAGATCTCACCGGGAACCAATTCTCGTCCCCACACCATGCCATGGGTGCATCCATGGTGAGGGCGAGCTCCGACTCGGGATGGGGAGGAGAGCGGGGCCAAGCAGCTTCATCACGTCCCAGCTCTGCACCATGGCTGCGACCATAGATTGCCGCTCCGGGGAAGAAGACGCGTAATGGATGCAGGCAGCAACGCTGCAAGCCTACGGGGAGGAGAACTGGGCCGAGCAGGTTCGTCCATGTCCCAGGTCCGCGCCATGGCTGCGACGCCCCACAGATTGCCGCTCCGGGGAAGAAGAAGACGCGTAATGGATGTAGGTGCCAACGCTGCAAGCCTAATTGACACCTAAGCGATAGGAGCGACAGGAGCGACATAACGGCGAGAACTGACAAGGGGGGCCCAACTTGACGGCCGTTAGCCTGATTTTTTGTATTGAAATGTAAAGTTGAATTCATGCCGAAAAAGACCCTCTGAGTATTTGGCACACCAACTGTAGTCATCGCGGCTGATTTCAGGGAACTTGGGTACCGCGTTGCCTGGGCGACCCAACTTTTGGGCCGCAAAATGATATTCTCGGTCTTGAGGTGCTCACGGACTTTGTGAACCTTCTCTTTGGCTTCTCGTAGGATGTCGGGTCCGAAAATCCGACTCTCTCCTACTTGTGACCAATTCAAGGGGGTACGACACTTCCTTCCATACAGAAATTCAAATGGGGCCATTTGCAAACTGGCTTGATAACTTTTGTTGTATGAGAATTCTGCGAAAGGCAGACAACCTTCCCATTTTGATCCATACTCTAGCACATAAGATCTCAACATATCTTCTAAGATTTGGCTAACTCTTTCAGTCTGTCCATTGGTTTGCGGGTGATAAGTTGTGCTGAAATTCAACTTAGTTCCTAATCCTTCTTGGACTTTCTGCCAAAATCTTGAGGTAAACTGGGTTCCTCGATCCGACACTATGGTCTTAGGGGTTCCATGCAAACTGACGATTCTAGCAATGTACAACTCTGCTAGCTCCGAACTTTGGCAGGTGGTCTTGACAGGTATAAAATGGGATACCTTGGACAGTCTATCAACTATGACCCAAATCGAGTCATTTCCCCTACTAGATGTAGGCAATCCGGTGATAAAATCCATTCCAACGGAATCCCATTTCCATTCTGGAATCTGCAATGGTTGCAAAAGTCCTGCGGGTCTCTGATGTTCCGCTTTGACTCTATGACGTAATCACACTTGGCGATGTCGCTTCCGATTTCTCTCTTCATCTTGTGCCACCAAAATTGCTCTTTCAAATCCTGATACATCTTCATTCCTCCGGGGTGGATAGAATAAAGAGTTTCATGAGCTTCTTGCATTATAACTTGCTTCAGCTCGGAATCTGCTGGCACACAGATACGTCCTTTGTACCACAAAACTCCTTCTTCATATTCCGTAAATCTGGGTACCTTCCCTATACTGATACGACGTTGGATTCTATCGATACTTTCATTTCCATTCTGGGCTTCCTTGATCTGACTGATCAACATGGGTTGAAGTTCAATGCTAGCTAGAAGTCCTTTGCTAACTAGCTTTGTTCTAAACTGCTCCAACTCTTCATCCAAACTTGGCTGGGCTTCTTTGATCATGGTGTTTAATCTACACGGCAATCTACTAAGAGAATCCACTACCACATTGGCTTTGCCGGGGTTATAGTGAATGTCAAGGTCACAATCCTTGATTAACTCTATCCATCTCCTTTGGCTCATATTCAGCTCCTTTTGGGTGAAAATATACTTCAGGCTCTTGTGATCTGAATAAATCTCACAGCAGTTACCCATAAGGTAATGACGCCATGTCTTCAATGTTAAAACTACGACTGTGAGTTCAAGATCATGGGTAGGGTAGTTTTTCTCATGTTGCTTCAGTTGTCGGGACATATATGCTATGACTTTGCCTTCTTGCATCAACACACATCCGAGACCAATCTTGGATGCATCACAATACACATCAAAAGGCTTCTTGATATCCGGCATAATCAGAATTGGGGCTGAAATCAATCTCTTCTTGAGCTCTTGAAAACTTGCTTCACATTTGTCAGTCCATTCGAACTTCTTATCTTTCTTCAATAGTTGGGTCATCGGTCTTGCGATGCTCGAAAATCCTTCAACAAATTTGCGCTAGTATCCCGCTAATCCGAGAAATGCACGGACTAGGGTTTGAGTGGTTGGGGCTTTCCATGCTTCAACATCTTTGATCTTGGCGGGATTAACAGTGACTCCTCCAGCTGACACGATATGTCCTAGGAATCCTACTTCGTTCAACCAGAATTCACATTTGCTAAACTTGGCATACAACTGATTCTCTCTAAGGGTTTCAAGGATGGTTCTTAGGTGTAGCTCATGGTCTCCTTCTGGCTTGGAATAGATTAGAATATCATCGATAAAAACAATGAAAAACTTATCCAGGAAGTTCATAAAAATCTTATTCATGAGATTCATGAAATAGTCGAGGGCATTGGTTAATCCAAAAGACATGACCGTATACTCATACAATCCATATCTAGTGGTAAAGGCGGTCTTTGGAATATCCGTTGTACGAATCTTGAGTTGATGATAACCAGTTCTAAGATCAATCTTAGAAAACACTCTGGCACCAGTCAACTGATCAAACAGATGCTCTGTCTTCGGCAGTGGGTACTTGTTCTTGATGGTGACATCATTCAGCTTCCGGTAATCCGTACATAAACGGTTACCTCCATCTTTCTTATCCACAAATAAAATAGGTGATCTCCATGGCGATGCGCTTGGTTGAATCAAACCTTTCACCAGCATAGCATCAAGTTGTTTCTTCAGCTCCACTAATTCATATGGGTTCATACTATAAGGTCTTTGAGCTATGGGTCCAGTTCTAGTAATTAGTTCAATGATGAACTCGATATCCCGACCTGGGGGCATACGGGGTAATTCATTTGGGAATACATCGGGGTATTCACAGACTACTCTAACTTGGTCAAGGGTTGGTTGGGCTAGACTCTTGTTGCATTTGAATTGACGGGGCAAGGTTTCAGATACATGCTCTACTGATACTCCAGAGCTACTGGTCATGGTTATGGATTTCTTGGCACAGTCGATCAATCCTTTATGTTTCGACATCCAATCCATTCCTAGTACTACTTCCGAACCTTTGGTTCCATCTACTATTAGATTAGCATAAAAATCTATGCCATGGATTCTGATAGGTACATCCTTGCAAATTTTTCTAGCTTTGGTGATAGAACCGGGTATTTGAACTATCATAACATGCTTCAATTTTGTTGGTTGAATATTACTAGTGCATGCAAATTCTTCTGTAACAAACGAGTGTGATGCTCTAGGATCAAACAACACTCTCGCTAAAACTGAGTTAACAGAAAACATACCCAACACAACATCTGGCGCTTCCTGGGCTTCTTTAGCATTCATCTGGAACAGATAGCCATTGCGGTTGAGCGAGTTCCCTGGGGCAAATCTCCTTCCAGGCTGAACACGGCGCTGTTGCTGAGCAGGTGCATTCACATTGGTGGCTGTTGCAAGCTTCTTGGGACACTCGTTGGAGTAGTGACCCTTGACTCCACATTCAAAGCAAGTGATCTGGGACTTCTCTTTGGCTGCAACAAGCACAACATTGCTTCCAGTCCTTGGGCATTATTATTGTTGTTGTTGGACTTGGCCGGTGTACAGTTGAAGTTGTTGGAGTTTCCGGGGTTGTTGTTGTGGTTTCCTCTAGTCTTTAAGTTTCCTCTGCTATGATTGGGGTAGCTTGGACGGGACATTGGGGGTCTATTGTTTCTTGGGGCATATCCTGCAGATGGGTTGGGGCGATACTTCTGAGTATTGTGGGATCCAGTCTAGTGCATCATGCGACGCTTGCGGTTGTCATTGGCTTGGTTGATATTTCCTTCCATCTGGATGGTAGAGTCTACTAGCTCTTCCAGATCTTCAAAACGGATGTTGACTAACACAGTCTGCATCTCATCATGTAGTCCATTTAGGAACCTCTCCTTCTTCTTTGATTTAGTGTTGATCTCATCCGGGGCATATCTAGCTAGGGACATAAATTTGTCACGGTACACCACTACCGTCATCCTTCATTGCTTGAGTTCCCTGAACTCATCCCTCATTCTGGTGACTAAACCTTGGGGCACATGGGAGCGACTGAACTTGATCTTGAATGCTTCCCAAGTCATCATCTGACCATCATTCATGGTACGGGTGGTATTCCACCAGGCTCTTGCATCTCCTTCCAGATAATGGGTGGCAAGCAGTACCTTCTCATTGGCTTCAACTCCTGCAACCTCCGGGTTATTCTCGATGGTTTGCAGCCAGTCATCAGCATCTAAGGGATCCTCAGACTTACTAAAGATAGGTGGGTTGGTGTTCTGAAAGTTTTTGAGCTTGGATCCATGGTGATGTTGGTTTCCGTGGCCTTGATTATTGTGGGCCATCTAAGCTATCTATTGGAGAGTGGCAAGGTTGGCTTGGCGTTCGGCCCGACTAGCTTCACGGTCGGAAACTAGCACTTGCAGAATCTGCAGCATCGGGTCCTAAGATGAACTGCTTCCTTCGGGGTTTCCACGAGTCATCTAAAGATTGAGACAGATAATGAGATAAGAGGGAAATTTATAAGGTTCAAGGTTTTGTTTTCAAAAGCTTTAAACTTGGAGTTTGACTCAGGTTTTGCAAACTAACAACTTCTTATCATTCATTCATTCAAAGCACACCATACAAACACACACCACAAACACAAATGGAAAACAGATGGTTTTAAGAACCATTATGTGAAACTACGATATAGTGGGACCGGTACAACTCATTCCTACGGTAGTGATCAAGTGCATCTAATCATCATCAATGAAGTCAGAATCATCATCATCAGTGTGGAACTCCATGGCATCATCCTCCAGGTAGTCGTTGTCATCACTGAGGTAGGAGTAAAGATCTCCCTAGATATCTTTAGCTTCCTCCTCTTCCTTTGCTTCAAGCTGGACTTCCTGTTCACGGATGGTCTTCTCGAGAGCGGCCACCTTCTTGTGGAGACGATCGATGGTGCGATCCTCCTTGTCATGCTGATGACAAAGTGATTGGCGATCCTTGGCGAGCATGGCGAGAGTCTGGTCCTTGGTCCACACCCGGATTTTTAATCCCAGATGCCCGTTATGCCATACCTCGCAATCCCGGGATTACCATTTTTGCGAGACATAACGGATTGGATATCACAGTACATCATCCATTACAAACCATACATAAGGTCTTACACAAATAAGGATCTCATGATCCAGTCTTAATACAACAAGCAGCGGAAATAAAAGATAAGCGTAGCGGTGGGGTCCATCTTCAGAGGCACAGGCAATGCTGACGAAGGCAGATAGTCCTAGTTATCATAGTCGTCCCGTTGGCCATCATCTTGATAGTCTCCTTCATAGTCTGGCCATGGTAATAGCTAGGGACAAAAGCCATGAGTACTCTTTAAGTACTCGCAAACTACCACTAACAAGTACTATAGTTCAAAGTTAAAGTGCTGACTCTATGTTTAACTATAAAGTTAAGTTTGAAACCTAAGCTGAGTTCAGAAGCAAAGAAATATAAAGTAAAGTTCTAAAATCACTTAAGTTGGGAAGCTATTGTCATAAACACAACCCTGTTGTGGTCAAGTCAAGATTCATCATTTATATCAAGTTATTTGGAAAACATCTGACAACGAAACAGTATGGCCATTCCAACTGTCCATAACCACAGACGCGGCTATTCGAATAGTTTGACACTCTACAGAGGTGGTACACTTTCACCACAAGATTCGATACATCTGTCAGGGATAACCCTGAATCATCATACTTAGTATGCAGATAATCAAACATAACCTTCCCTTTACACACCCTAGTATAAGCACCTCTCCTATGAGCATGGCCTCCCAACCATGACCATCAGTCATCTTGGGCACTGCATAGGTGGACATCATTGAGAGGTAGCCTCAGCTCAGACCTCTCCCGTGAGGGAACTAATACTAATGCATATAAATTTCCAGTTAAGCCTTACCCAATTCAGGTAATGTGGTTGTACGGTAAATTTGGAATGGTATCGCATCCGAATCCAACCATCAGTTTTATAAAAGGGTTAAGGCTCATGCCTCAACATTTTCATCATCATCAACCTTTTTGTGTTTCTCAACACATGTCAAAACATCTCAATAGAATGACTCATCATTCCAAGGTTTTCATAATTCATTTTCACCAAGTGTTCCCATCTAAAGTGACTCAAGTTTTTGATCTACTCTAAACTACTAAGTTAAGAGTGTTCACTAAGGTGGAAAAGATGGGTTCAATCTCATGCCATAGAATGACATCTAAAGGTTTCTAAATAGGTCAAGTTTTATACTTTTATGCTACCTTCAAAACAAGTAAATAACTTTGTGTGAACTAAGGGAATAAAGCTTGTAAAAAAGAACTTGGGATAGTGCTAGTAAAAGGGGTGTGATCAAAGCATGCTTAAGGCATCTTTGCTAAACCATCTAGTTTGATCCTAACTTGCTAAGCACTAGACTTGCAAGTGTTAGCTTGCACTTTTAATGGTGGATTACACTGAGATAGTGCTAGCTTGCTAATAGTATCTTGCCTTGGTTGGTTCAGTGGTTGAAGTTTTCTTCTTCTTCTTGGTAGACCTCCTCCTCCTCGAAAGCTTGGTCGGTACTATCGTCTATAAATACAGTCACCAAACAATACTTAACTAGGCTAAGTAGCATTCTAAGACACACATTTGATGATCTATTATCATCACAAATATCACAAGTTTAATTCAATAGTTTCCTCCTTTTTATTTTAGAAAAGTAATTTCTACTCATTGAAAAATTAACTAAGATTTAATATTCACCACTTAAAATATGGGATCATGTTGACACATGTCATCACCACATATTCTAACATGTGGGAATGAGAATTAAGGGTTGGATCAATATTACTTTGGTTTAAGTTCACTATTTAATAATTTAAAGTGACTTGAAATACCTATATAGCATTTTTTTTGTACTAGTCCAAAGTCAATGCATGTAAACCTTAATATGATTACATAGTTAGATAGATATGATAAAGTTTGATTTTTGAGAGTTGGAATCAACTCAAAAGCTAACTTGGTTGATTTTATAAAAATGTTACAAGTTGCAAATACTTCTGTTTTGTTATTTTCATTAGGAGAGATCTATAACTCTAATGGAATTAAATCCAACGGGCTTGGATAGATCATCTCAATACATTTCAGACAAAATTAGTTTCATGCAAATTGGATTTGTGAAACTCCCAGAATTGAATTTTAAACTAGTGGATAGAAACTAGATTTAACTAAAAAGATAAATCCAGATTTGAACGGGTGGGCTAGCGCGGGAAAAGACTTGGGCCGGCCAGTGGCGCTCCGCGGCACGGGGCTCAGCTGATAGGGGGGTCCCGCTTGTCAGCGGCACTTAACACGCGAAATGGTACGCGCGCTGTGGGCCGTAGGATTAGAAGGAAGATCTACGGCTGAGGGTCGTCGTCGACGAAGAACAGGTCGCCGGCAAGCTCGAACCCTAGCGGCTCGGTGGGGGTCTGCTAGGGACGTACCAGGGCTCCAGCGACGACAGCGAGGCGAGCAAACGAACTGGAAGACGGCGGCGAGCTCAGGGAAGGTCGAAGCAGCTCCGGGGGTGGTCGCAATCAACAGCGCCCTTCTCCTCCAGAGGCGGCGGCTCTGACTCCAATTATGGCGAGCTGCTGCTCCCTTGCTCTGGCGAGAGGTGGGTGAGGTTCAGAGAGGTGAGGGGAATGGAATGGTTTGGAGAGAAGAGGCTGGGGAGGCCTCCTTTTATAGGCCCGACGGTGAGACCGAGCGGGATGGGCAGGCGACGGTGGCGACATGGCTACGGCGGGGTAGAGGCATGGCTGAGGGTGGCGATCGATGGGCGGTCCCCTGGCGATGCTCTAGGAATTGAATGCGGCCGTAGGGGCGGTGGCATGCGGTCTGGGCGAGGTGGCGCTCTGAGCGGCAGAGGCGGCGGTGTCGACGGTGAGCGGTGGCTGTGAGGCGTTGGGCGGCGAATGGGGGTGTCTAGGGTGTTCTCTAGATCGTGGCAGAGCGGCGGGCGCGGGCTGCGGCCAAGGGGCGCTCTGTGCGAGCAGGGACAGAGCGCGCTCTGGGGGCAGCACTGGCATGGTGCGGTGGCACTAGGCGCGTGGTTTCCTCGGTGGTCCACGGCAGGGCTTGGCTCGGGCATGGGACAGAGAGGGGCGGTGAGGTGTGAGCTACCTCCTAGACATGGAGAGAGAGGGGGATATGGTCTGCTGCGGTGAGGGCAAGGTTGGCCGGCGAGGGGTGGCTCGGCATGGCATGGCAATGCCACTAGGGTGTAGGGAATGGGTGCAAATGGCATGGCTAGACTCTGGGAGGACAAAGAGATTAAATGTAGATCATTTGGGGGCAAAACCCTATTCAAAACAGTGAGCTAGGATTAGGGTGGAGATTATGCATGCCAAGTGTTTGATGAAATGGCCGCATGAGATTTAGTTTTGAATATTGAAAAGATTTTTGGTGGGTTTGCTAGGAATAAGCTTGAGACTCTGTGGGTGCTTGGGTTTTGAAAATTGATCTTGTTTGAGTGGTTTTTGAAATAATGGGATCTTCCCAAATGAATTAGATTCAATTTTAAACTGTCATTTAAAATTAGCATTTGAAAGTTTTTAGCAGATCACAAAGTGGGCCTTGGTACCTCATTATGTGTACAAGCAACGGGTGCAAAGATCCAGAATTGTTTCTGTTAAGTTTTGAGTACTAGGAATAGCCAAAGTAGGCATGAGAGTTAATTTTGCCAAAATGACCATTCCTTCTTTTTAATTCTTTTTGATTTGATTTTCTTTAGGAAAAGTTTGGGAATGATGTTGATTATGTTTAAATCACCTAAGAAACATTTTAGAAGCAAATGATCACCCAATCATGGCAAAACAAAACAACTCCTATTTAAATGCACACACATATATGAATGCCTTTATTTTTAATTTGCAAAAGTTTTTGTTAACCCCAAAATTGATGATTTAGATCTTGATAAGCTTGATTTAAAGTTTTGGGATGTTACAAACCTTCCCCCTTAAACAAAATCTCGTCCCGAGATTTACAAAGAAAACTCGGAACTAAAGAGATCTGGGAACTCTGTCCTAATGTAATCTTCGCGCTCCCATGTGGCTTCTTCCTCGGTATTGTTGCTCCACTGAATCTTGAGAAACTTGATACTCTTGGTCCTGGTGGTTCTGTAGGCTTCTTCTAAGATATGGATGGGTACTTCTCGATAGGTCAGATCAGTGTTGATTTCTACAGCTCTGTGGTCGATGTTCTTGAAAACTTCAGTCTTCTCCGGCACTTCTAGACATTTGCGAAGTAACGAGATATGGAACACATTGTGGATGGCTGACATCTCTTCAGGCAGTTCCATTTGATACGATACCTCTCCTCAACGGTTCAGAATCTTGAAAGGTCCGATATATCTGGGGGTTAACTTTCCCTTCAGACTAAAGCGTTGAGTTCCTTTCAATGGTGAAACCTTGAGATATACAAAATCTCCGACATTGAAAGTCAGGTCTCTTCTTCTCTTGTCAGCATAACTCTTCTGTCTGGATTGGGCGGTCTTGAGGTGCTCACGGACTTTGTGAACTTTCTCTTCTTCTTCCCGGAGAATGTCGGGTCCAAAGATCTGACTCTCTCCTACTTGCGACCAATTCAAAGGGGTACGACACTTCCTTCCGTATAGGAATTCAAATGGTGCCATTTGCAAACTAGCTTGATAACTGTTGTTGTATGAGAATTCTGCGAAAGGCAGGCAGTCTTCCCATTTTGATCCATATTCGAATACACAAGCTCTAAGCATATCCTCTAGGATCTGATTGACTCTCTCAGTCTGTCCATCAGTTTGCGGATGATACGCTGTGCTGAAGTTCAATTTGGTTCCTAGTCCTTCTTGTACTTTCTGCCAAAATCTTGAGGTAAACTGGGTTCCTCCATCTGATACGATGGTCTTGGGGGTTCCATGCAGACTAACGATTCTAGCAATGTACAGCTCTGCTAACTTTGCACTCTGGTAAGTGGTCTTGACAAGTATAAAGTGGTCTACCTTGGATAGTCTATCAACTATGACCCAGATTGAGTCATTTCCCCTACTAGAAGTAGGCAAACCGGTGATAAAGTCCATTCCGACGGAATCCCATTTCCATTCCGGAATCTGCAATGGTTGCAACAGTCCTGCAGGTCTCTGATGCTCTGCCTTGACTCTTTGGCAGATGTCACATTTGGCGATGTAGCTTCTGATCTCTCTCTTCATCTTGTGCCACCAAAATTGCTCTTTCAAATCCTGATACATCTTTGTTCCTCCGGGATGGATAGAATAAAGAGTATCATGAGCTTCCTTCATGATAACTTCTTTCAGCTCCGAATCTGCTGGAACACAGATACGTCCTTTGTACCACAATACTCCTTCTTCGTCTCCAGTGAATCCAGGTACCTTTCCTGTACCAATACGACGTTTGATTCCGTCGATACTTTCATTTCCCTTCTGGGCTTCCTTGATTTGGCTAATCAAAGTGGGTTGAAGCTCAATGCTAGCTAGGAATCCTTTGCTAACTAATTCAGTTCTGAACTGCTCCAACTCTTCATACAAACTTGGTTGTTTCTCCTTGATCATGGTGTTAAGCCTACACGGCAATCTGCTAAGAGCATCCGCTACCACATTGGCTTTGCCAGGGTGATAGTGAATGTCAAGGTCATAATCCTTGATTAACTCTATCCATCTCCTTTGCCTCATATTCAGCTCCTTCTGAGTGAAGATATACTTCAAACTCTTATGATCTGAGTAAATCTCACAGCGATTACCCATCAAATAATGATGCCATGTCTTCAGTGCTAGAACCACAGCTGCTAGCTCAAGATCATGGGTCGGATAGTTCTGCTCATGCTGCTTCAGTTGTCGAGACAGATAAGCGATGACTTTGCCTTCTTGCATCAATACACATCCTAGACCAGTCTTGGATGCGTCACAATACACATCAAAGGGCTTCTTGATGTCAGGCATGACCAAAATTGGGGCGGATATCAACCTCTTCTTCAGCTCCTAGAAACTGGCTTCACATTTGTCTGTCCATTCAAACTTCCTGTCCTTCTTCAACAATTGGGTCATTGGTCGGGCTATGCTCGAGAATCCTTCTACGAACTTGCGGTAATATCCCGGTAATCTGAGAAATGCACGGACTTGGGTTTGAGTGGTTGGGGCTTCCCATTCTTCGACATCTTTGATCTTGGCGGGATCAACAGAAACTCCTCCGGCAGACACAATATGTACTAGGAATCCTACTTCCTTCAGCCAAAACTCACACTTGCTGAACTTGGCATATAACTGATGCACTCTTAGGGTTTCTAGGATAACTCTCAAGTGTTGCTCATGCTCTTCTTCTGACTTGGAGTAGATAAGGATGTCATCGATAAACACAACTACAAACTTATCTAGGAAATTCATAAAGATCTTATTCATGAGATTCATGAAATAAGCAGGGGCATTGGTTAATCCAAAAGACATAACCGTATACTCGTATAAACCATAGCGAGTAGTAAAGGCGGTCTTCGGAATATCCGTTGCACGAATCTTAAGTTGGTGATAACCAGTCCTAAGATCAATCTTTGAGAATACCTAGGCCCCAGTCAACTATTCAAACAAATCCTCTATCTTTGGCAAGGGGTACTTGTTCTTGATGGTGACATCATTCAACTTTCTGTAATCTGTGCACAGACGGTTGCCTCCATCTTTCTTGTCGATGAATAACACTGGTGATCTCCATGGCGATGCACTTGGTTGAATCAAGCTTTTGGCTAGCATAGCATCCAACTGCTTCTTCAGTTCCACTAACTCTGAGGGGTTCATGCTATAGGGTCTCTAGGCTATAGGTCCGGTTCTGGGGATTAGTTCGATAATGAACTCAATATCCCTATCCGGGGGGATACCTGGCAATTCATATGGGAATACGTCGGGGTATTCACAGACTACTCTGACTTGGTCTATGGTGGGCAAGGCTACACTCTGGTTGCACTTGAACTGACGGGGTAAGATTTCTGAGATATGCTCTACTGTTACTCCAGAACTACTGGTCATGGTGATGGCTTTCTTAGCACAGTCTATCAATCCTTTATGCCTTGACATCTAGTCCATACCTAGTACTACTTCCAATCCTTTGGTTCCAAGTACAATTAGGTTGGCATAAAAATCTATCCCATGTATTCTGATAGGTACAACTTTGCAAAATTTTCTAGCTTTGGTTGTTGAACCGGGAATTTGAACTATCATGACATGCTTCAGATTGGTTGGACAAATCTTACTAGTGCATGCAAATTCTTCGGTGACAAATGAATGCGATGCTCCCGAATCAAACAATACTCTTGCTAAAACTGAGTTGACAGAAAACATACCCAGCACTACATCTGGTGCTTCTTGGGCTTCTTCTGCATTCATGTGGAAGATACGGCCATTGCGGTTGTGAGGGTTCCCTGGGGCAAACCTCCTTCCTGGTTGAACACGACGCTGCTACTGAGCTAGGGCATTCACATTGGCATTGGCTGCAGTCTTCTTGGGACACTCATTGGAGTAGTGACCCTTCACTCCACACTCGAAACAAGTGATCTGGGACTTGTCCTTGACTGCGACAGGTACAACATTGCTGCCAGTTCTGGGTGCAGTTTTGTTGTTATTGTTGTTGTGGTTCTTGGGAGGTGCACGGTTGAAGTTGTTGGCATTACCGGAGTTGTGATGGTTTCCTCCAGACTTCACATTGCCTCCGCTACGGTTGGGGTAGCTTGGGCGAGAATTTGGGGGTCGGTTGTTTCTTGGTGCATATCCTAGTGAAGGGTTGGGACGGTACTTCTGGTGACTGTTGGATCCAGACTGCTGCATCATACGACGCTTGCGGTTGTCGTTTGCCTAGTTAATCTTCCCTTCCATCTGGATGGCAGAGTCGACTAGCTCTTCGAGATCCTGGAAACGGATGTTTACGAGGACAGTCTGCATCTCATCATGCAGTCGTTCAAGAATCTCTCCTTCTTCTTGGCCTCTGTGTTGATC
The DNA here is from genome assembly GCA_910589775.1 of Avena eriantha. Lineage (NCBI taxonomy): Eukaryota > Viridiplantae > Streptophyta > Magnoliopsida > Poales > Poaceae > Avena > Avena eriantha. The sequence continues at coordinate 212,731,685 of OU342746.1, read as the reverse complement.
TCATCAGGTGCATATCTGGCAAGTGACAGGAATCTGTCACGGTATTCTACCACAGTCATTCTTCCTTGCTTCAATTCGCGGAACTCATCTCTCATCCTGTTGACTAGTCCCTGCGGCACGTGGGTGCGGCTGAACTTGACTTTGAATGCTTCCCATGTCATCACTTGACCATGGTTCATATTGCGGATGCTATTCCACCAAGCTCTTGCATCTCCTGCCAGATAGTGGGTGGCAAAGAGAACTTTCTCATTTTCATCAACTCGGGCAACTTCTAAGTTGCTTTCCATGGTCTGTAACCAGTCATCAGCATCTAATGGGTTTTCAGATTGGTTGAAGATTGGGGGATTGGTGTTCTGAAATTTTTTGAGCTTAGATCCTTGATGATCCTTTTTTCCATGGCCTTGGTTGTTGAGAGCCATCTGGGCGATCTGTTGAAGTGTTGCTAAGTTGGCTTGACGTTCTGCCCGGCTTGCTTCACGGTCTACGATGAGATTTTGCAGTATCTGCAGCATTGGGTCTTGCGACGAGCTGCTCCCTCCTTGGTTTCCACGAGTCATCTGAAGATTGAGATATAGGGGTAAGAGGGAAATTCTAAGGTTCATGGTTTTGGGTTTTCAAAGCTAAAACTTTGAGTTAGACTCAGGTTTTTCAACTAACTTCATTTTCATTCATGCAAGCAAGCACACGATACAACACACACCACAACAATCAAAGGGAAAACAGATGGTTTGAAGAACCATTCTGTAAGCCACGATACAGTGAGATCGATACATCTCATGCTACGACAGTGCTCTAGTGCATCTACTCATCATCGATGAAGTCAGAATCCTCATCGCCAGTGTAGAAGTCCACAACATCCTCCGCCAGAAAGTCATCATCATTGCTGAGGTAAGAATCCATGTCTCCCTGGATGTCTTCACCCTCATCTTCTTCTTCCTTTGCTGCAAGCTGAGCTTCCTGCTCCTTGATGGTCTTCTTGAGGTCGGCCACCTTCTTGCGAAGACGGGCGATGGTGCGATCCTTCTTGGCACGTTGACGGCGAAGAACTGGTAGTCCTGGACAAGCAGTGCGAAAGTCTGGGCCTTCTGATCAGCAATGGCACAGTTCTGGTTGGCTAATTCCCTAGCATTGTCTAGTTCCTGCTGTCTGTCGTGAAGCAAGAAGTCAAGGTTCTCCACTTGACGCCTCAACTCGGGGTGACCTAGCATCTCCATTGGCATTCCCATGAAGTCACGTCTTGCATAGTGGGCAAAACGGGTTCCTTGGACCTTGTTGATGCTGAGGGCACATAGACGTGCGAGAGCTTCATGCATGGCCCTGGCTAATCCATCTCGCCAGTTGTTCTCTCTTATGGAGAACTGAATTCTCCCAGAAGTTGGTTCTTCAATGCTTCCTCTAAGATCCGCGGTGACTAGCCACTGTAAGTCTCCTCCTGGGGCTCATGGAAGTTGAGCTCCAAGAAACTCCGGATGCGGGCGTCCTAGTAACTCCGAAAGTGAATCTAGATCCCTCTCGAAGATCAGCTGACCTCCGTTTCCCAACTGGTAAAACTTGCTGAACTGAGTCTCCATCTACAAGAATTAAGGATGAGGAAGTTAGTGAAGTGATCAAGTGTGTCAAATTTTAAGTAGTAATGTAAGAATTTTGAGTAACATGAATTTTTGGAAGAAGAATCCACAAGGGTAAGAAAGGAGATAGTTTTTCATAAATACTCATTTTGGTTTTGAAACAAAGTTTTTGTTTGACGTCCATTCTAACTAGGGTCTCCTATGGTCAAGATGGCTCTGATACCAACTTGTCAACACCCGGATTTTTAATCCCAGATGCCCGTTATGCCATACCTCGCAATCCCAGGATTACCATTTTTGCGAGACATAACGGATTGGATATCACAGTACATCATCCATTACAAACCATACATAAGGTCTTACACAAATAAGGATCTCATGATCCAGTCTTAATACAACAAGCAGCGGAAATAAAAGATAAGCGTAGCGGTGGGGTCCATCTTCAGAGGCACAGGCAATGCTGACGAAGGCAGATAGTCCTAGTTATCATAGTCGTCCTATTGGCCATCATCTTGATAGTCTCCTTCATAGTCTGGCCATGGTAATAGCCAGGGACAAAAGCCATGAGTACTCTTTAAGTACTCGCAAACTACCACTAACAAGTACTATAGTTCAAAGTTAAAGTGCTAACTCTATGTTTAACTATAAAGTTAAGTTTCAAACCTAAGCTGAGTTCAAAAGCAAAGAAAGATAAAGTAAAGTTCTAAAATCACTTAAGTTGGGAAGCTATTGTCATAAACACAACCCTGTTGTGGTCAAGTCGAGACTCATCATTCATATCAAGTTATTTGGAAAACATCTGACAACGAAACAGTATGGCCATTCCAACTGTACATAACCGCGGACGCGGCTATTCGAATAGTTTGACACTCTGCAGAGGTGGTACACTTTCACCACAAGATTCGATACATCTGTCAGGGATAACCCTGAATCGTCATACTTAGTATGCAGATAATCAAACATAACCTTCCCTTTACACACCCTAGTATAAGCACCTCTCCTATGAGCATAGCCTCCCAACCATGACCATCAGTCATCTTGGGCACAGCATAGGTGGACATCATTGAGAGGTAGCCTCATCTCAGACCTCTCCCGTGAGGGAACTAATACTAATGCATATAAATTTCTAGTTAAGCCTTACCCAATTCCGGTAATGTGGTTGTACGATAAATTTGGAATGGCATCGCATCCGAATCCAACCATCAGTTTTATAAAAGGGTTAAGGCTCATGCCTCAACATTTTCATCATCATCAACCTTTTTGTGTTTCTCAACACATGTCAAAACATCTCAATAGAATGACTCATCATTCCAAGGTTTTCATAATTCATTTTCACCAAGTGTTCCCATCTAAAGTGACTCAAGTTTTTGATCTACTCTAAACTAATAAGTTAAGAGTGTTCACTAAGGTGGAAAAGATGGGTTCGATCTCATGCCATAGAATGACATCTAAAGGTTTCTATATAGGTCAAGTTTTATACTTTTTATGCTACCTTCAAAACAAGTAAAGAACTTTGTGTGAACTAAGGGAGTAAAGCTTGTAAAAAAGAACTTGGGATAGTGCTAGTAAAAGGGGTGTGATCAAAGCATGCTTAAGGCATCTTTGCTAAACCATCTAGTTTGATCCTAACTTGCTAAGCACTAGACTTGCAAGTGTTAGCTTGCACTGTTAATGGTGGCTTGCACTAAGATAGTGCTATCTTGCTAATAGTAGCTTTCCTTGGTTGGTGCAGTGGTTGAAGTTTTCTTCTTCTTCTTGGTAGAACTCCTCCTCCTCGAAAGCTTGGTCGGTACTATCGTCTATAAATACATACGGAGCACACAATCACCAAACAATACTTAACTAGGCTAAGTAGCATTCTAAGACACACATTTGGTGATCTATTATCATCACAAACGTCACAAGTTTAATTCAATAGTTTCCTCCTTTTTATTTTAGAAAAGTAATTTCTACTCATTGAAAAATTAACTAAGATTTAATATTCACGACTTAAAATATGGGATCATGTTGACACATGTCATCACCACATATTCTAACATGTGGGAATGAGAATTAAGGGTTGGATCAATATTACTTTGGTTTAAGTTCACTATTTAATGATTTAAAGTGACTAGAAATGCCTATATAACATTATTTTGGTACTAGTCCAAAGTCACTGCATGTAAACCTTAATATTATTACAAATCTAGATAGATATGATAAAATGTGATTTTTGAGAGTTGGAATCAACTCAAAAGCTAACTTGGTTGATTTTATAAAAATGTTACAAGTTGCAAATACTTCTGTTTTGTTATTTTCATTAGGAGAGATCTATAACTCTAATGGAATTAAATCCAACGGGCTTGGATAGATCATCTCAATACCTTTCATACAAAATTAGTTTCATGCAATTTGGATTTGTGAAACTCCCAGAATTGAATTTTAAACTAGTGGACAGAAACTAGATTTAAGTAAAAAGAAAAATCCAGATTTGAACGGGTGGGCTAGCGCTGGAAAAGACTTGGGCTGGCCCAGTGGCGCTCCGTGGCGCGGGGCTCAGCTGATAGGGGGTCCCACTTGTCAGCGGCACTTAACACGCGAAACGGTACGCGCGCTGTGGGCCGTAGGATTAGAAGGAAGATCTACGGCTGAGGGTCGTCGTCGACGACGAACAGGTCGCCGGCGAGCTCGAACCCTAGCGGCTCGGTGGGGGTCTGCTGGGGACGTACCAGGGCTCCAGCGACGACCGCGAGGCGGGCAAACGAACTGGAAGATGGCGGCGAGCTCAGGGAAGGTCGAAGCAGCTCCGGGGGTGGTCGCAATCAACGACGCCCTTCTCCTCTAGAGGCGGCGGCTCCGGCTCCAATTCCGGCGAGCTGCTGCTCCCCTTGCTCCGGCGAGAGGTGGGTGAGGTTCAGTGAGGTGAGGGGAGTGGAATGGTGTGGAGAGAAGAGGCTGGGGAGGCCTCCTTTTATAGGCTTGATGGTGAGACCAAGCGCGATGGGCAGGCGACGGTGGCGACATGGCTACGGCGGGGTAGAGGCATGGCTGAGGGTGGCGATCGACGGGCGGTCCCCTGACGATGCTCTAGGAATTGAATGCGGCCGTAGGGGCGGTGGCATGCGGTCTAGGAGAGGTGGCGCTCTGAGCGACAGAGGCGACGGTGTCCATGGCGAGCGGTGGCTGTGAGGCGGTGGGCGGCGAACGGGGGTGTCTGGGGTGTTCTCCAGGTCATGGCGGAGCGGCGGGCGCGGGCTGCGGCCAAGGGGCGCTCTGTGCGAGCGGGGACAGAACGCGCTCTAGGGGCGGCACAGGCATGGTGCGGTGGCACTGGGCGCGTGGTTTCCTCGGTGGTCCATGGCAGGGCTTGGCTCGGGCAAGGGACAGAGAGGGGCGGTGAGGTGTGAGCTACCACCTAGACATGGAGAGATAGGGGGAGATGGTCTGCTGCGGTGAGGGCAAGGTTGGCCGGCGAGGTGTGGCTCGGCATGGCATGGCAATGCCACTAGGGGTGTAGGGAATGGGTGCAAATGGCATGGCTAGACTCTGGGGGGACAATGAGATTAAATGTAGATCATTTGGGGGCAAAGCCCTATTCAAAACAGTGAGCTAGGATTAGGGTGGAGATTATGCATGCCAAGTGTTTGATCAAATGGCCGCATGAGATTTAGTTTTGAATTTTGAAAAGATTTTTGGTGGGTTTGCTAGGAATAAGCTTGAGACTCTGTGGGTGCTTGGGTTTTGAAAATTGATCTTGTTTGAGTGGTTTTTGAAATAATGGGATCTTCCCATATGAATTAGATTCAATTTTAAACTGTCATTTAAAATGAGCATTTGAAAGTTTTTAGCAGATCACAAAGTGGGCCTTGGTACCTCATTATGTGTACTAGCAAGGGGTGCAAAGATGCAGAATTGTTTCTGTTATGTTTTGAGTACTAGGAATAGCCAAAGTAGGCATGAGAGTTAATTTTGCCAAAATGACCATTCCTTCTTTTTAATTCTTTTTTATTTGATTTTCTTTAGGAAAAGTTTGGGAATGATGTAGATGATGTTTAAATCACCTAAACATTTTAGAAGCAAAGGATCACCCAATCATGGCAAAACAAAACAACTCCTATTTAAATGCACACACATATATGAATGCCTTTATTTTTAATTTGCAAAAGTTTTTGTTAACCCCAAAATTGATGATTTAGATCTTGATAAGGTTGATTTAAAGTTTTGGGATGTTACATCCTTCTTGATGGCAATGGCAAGGTTGTGGTTGGCGTAGTTGCGAGTGTTGTCCAACTCCTTCTACCTATCATACATCATGAAGTCAAGATTGTCCACTTGGTGCTTCAGCTCCGGATGTCCTGGCATCTCCAAGGGCATTCCCATAGAATCATGCCTTGCGTAGTGAGCAAAACGAGTTCCCTGGATCAAGTTGATGTTTTGTCCGCACAGACGTGCAAGATCTTCATGCATGGCCCTGAATAATCCATCTAGCCAGTTGTTTTCCCTCAAGGTGAATTGGATCTTGTCAGAAGTTGGTGCTTCCATCTTGCCTCTGATATCTGCAACTATTAGCCATTGTAGATCTCCTCCTATGTGATCATTGAGTTGAGCCCTGAAGAATTCCGTGTACGAGCGCTCCAGATACTCTGACAGTGCATCTAGATCCCTCTCAAAAATCAGGTGGCCTCCGTTTCCCAGCTGATAGAACTTGCAATACTGGACTTCCATCTATAAGAATTTAGGATGAGTAAGTTAGTGAGGTGATCAAGTGTATAAAATTTTGATGTAGGTTTGAAGGAATTTTTGAAGAACATGAATCTTTTTGAAAGAATCTCAGGGATAAGAATGTGAATAGGTTTTCATAAATACTCACTTCTTTTTTTTGAAACTAAGTTTTTGTTCGGACGTCCATTCTAACTAGGGATGGCTCTGATACCAACTTGTCAACACCCATATTTTTAATCGCAGATGCCTGTTATGCCATACCTTGCAATCCTAGGATTACCATTTTTGCGAGACATAATAGATTGGATATCATAGTACATCATCCATTACAAACAATAATAAGGTCTTACAAATAAAGGATCTCATGATCCAGTCTTAATACAAACAAGCAGCGGAATAATAAACATAGTAGTGGGCTCCATCTTCAGGGTCATAGGCAATGCTGACGATGGGAGATGATCCTAGTTGGTGTAGACCTCTTGCTGTCCATCATCCTGGTAGTCCTCCTCATAGTCTGGCCACGGGAATAGCCAGGGATAAAGCCATGAGTACTCTTTAAGTACTCGCAAACTATCACTAACAAGTAAGATAGCTCTAGTAGAAATCTTAAGCTCAAGGTTTATTTGCAAAAGGCCAGGTTTATCTAAACTGAGTTTAGAAGTAAAGAAAACTAATTTAATGTTCTAAATCACTTAAGTGGGAACCTAGTTTTCATATTCACAACCCTTTTGTGGTCAAGTCAAAATCATAGTTCAATTCACAAGTCATTTCGAAAACATCTAACAACGGAACAGTATGGCCACTCCAACTGTCCATTACCGCAGACACGGCTATTTGAATAGTTTGACACTCTGGAGAGGTGGTACACTTTCACCACAAAATTCGATACATCCATCAGGGATAACCCTGAATCAATCATACTTAGTATGTGGATAATCAATCATACTTAGTATGCAGATAATCAATCATAACCTTTCAATCACACACCCTAGTACAGGCACCTCCCCTATGAGCTTGGCCTCCCAGCCATGGCCATCTGCCATCCTGGGCACTGCATAGGTGGACAGTCATCAAGAGGTAGCCTCAGCTCAACCCTCTTCTGCGAGGGAACCCATACTAAGGCCCGTAAACTTCCGGCTAAGCCCTACCCAATTTAGGTATTGTGGTTGTACGGTAAAATTGGAATGGTATCGCATCCAAACCCAACCATCAGTTTTTGTAAAGGGCTAAGGCTCATGCCTCAACATTTTAATCATTAAACTATTGTGTTTCTCAACACATGTCAAAACATCTCAATAGAATGAAACATCATTCCAAGGGTTTCATAATCATTTTCACCAAGTATTCCCATCTAAAGTGATCAACTTTTATGCTTAGAACTATCCACTAAGGTTAAGAGTATTCACTAATGAGGGGTGCTAATCTTCAATCTCATGCCATAGAATGACATCTAAGGATAACTAGGTAGGCCTTGTTTTATACTCTTTATGCTATCTATACTATTTTTCCAATACTCACAAAGCACTAACTAAAAGTAAAGAACTTTGGTAAAGTAAAAAGAATAAAGCTTGCAAGTAAAACTTGTTATTGGTATAATCAAGATTGTATAACCAAAGCATGCCTAATGCATCTTGCTTAGGTTATCTTGCAATTAGTGATGGCTTGCCTTGAGTAGTGTAGTGGTTGAAATACTCTTCTTCTTCTTCTTCTCGGTAGTACTCCTCCTCCTAGTATCCTTGGTCGGTACTATCGTCTATAAAGGAATACGGGGTACACAATCACCAAATACTTAACTACTTCTATTTAGCACACTTAGGCTCACACTTGATGATCTTGCATCATCACAATCATCACATGAAATAAAGACTAAATTTTATGTATTTTATTTTAGAAAAGTAATTTCTACTCATTGAAATTCATTAAGATTTAATATTCTCCAATTAAAATATGGGATCATGTTGACACATGTCATCACCACATATTATAATACATGGGAATGTGTTTTAAAGTGTTGATCATATTTAATAAAGTTTAAGATTATTATTTGATAGATTTAAAGTGACTAGAAATGCCTATATAGCATTATTTTGGTACTAGTCCAAAGTCACTGTATGCAAACCTAAATATTTTTACATATTCAGATAGATCTTATCAAACGTGATTTTTGAGAGTTGGAATTATCTCAAAAGCATTTATGGTTGATTTTTTGAAAAATGTTTGAAGTTGCAAAAGTCTTTGCCTTGTTATTTTTGGTATGGGTGATCTACAACTCCAATTGATTAAAATCCAACAGGCTTGAATAGATACATTAAATATCTTTCCAACAAAATTGGAATCATGCAATTTGGTTTAGTGAAACTCTCTAAATTGATTTTTGAATCTCTGGACAGAAACTAGTTTTAACTAAATTGGAAAATACTAATTTGAATCACTGGGCTACGCGCGGGAAACTAAACGGTCCGGCTTAAACTGCACAGCACAGCGCAGGGGGCTGCTGACAAAGGGGGTTCACTCGTCAGCGACTGTATTAACCCGAAACAGTATTGGCGAATCTGAGCCCTACGATCTAATTTTAATCTAACGGCCGAGAGTCATCGTCGACGATGAACTGCTCCGGCGAGGAATCAAACCTAGTGTGGCGGTGGGGTCTGGAGGGGCTCACCTAGGCTCCAGCTAGGGTCGGTGACGAGGTTGAACGGTGTTGTCATGGACGACGGTTCGAATGGCGGTCACGGCAGGTCTTGGGGTGGTCGCAATCAACGACGCCCTTCTCCTCCAGCAGCGGCGGGCTCCGGCCAAATTCCGGTGAGAGAGGGCTCGCCTTGCTCCGGGGAAGGGTGAGGGAGTGTCAGTGAGGAGTGGTAAGGGTGTTGCAGTGGAGAATGGAGGCGGGGGAGGCCTCTACTTATACTACAGCGAGGGGACCGAGCGGCGTGGGCTCGGGCTCATCGGTGACGACACTACAGGCGGCTAGCAGCGTGGCTAAGGGTAGGGGGTGGTGCGTGGTTCCCTGGCGATCATCGTGGGCTTAAAGGCAAGGCACGAGGCGGCTTGGAACGGTCGGGCATGTGCGGCGCTCAGCACGGACACATTGGTGTTTGTGACGGCGTGCGGGAGCTACGTGTCACGCGGAGGCGAACGGGGGTGTCTGTGGGGTTGTCATGATCATGGCAGGTTAGTGCACGCGAGGCGAGGGTGAGAAGCAGTATGTGCGAGGCGGTCAGATGCGGCGAGCTGGCGCGTTCTAGGCATTGCTCAAAGGCGGTGGGCGCGACATAGCTAGGGTGGTCCAGGGCTCTTCTATGGCCGTGGCTTGGACATGGGGTGGTGGTGGATGGTCTCGTGTCTGGTGCGCGTCTTGGGCGAGGGCGGCGATGCTCCTGGCGCGCTGTCCACTGTCGGCCGACGACAACCAAAATTGGGCGGCGCTGCACTATACACACGGCTAAGGGGGGTTGGTCTGGTGGTTTGCTAGGCGCATGGGAGACAGGGGAGTGAAGGGGAGACCAAATGGTCGAATGATTACTGCTTTAACAGTGAAGTTAGGCAGGTGATTATTCAGTGTAAGCAAGGTGTTTGTTGTAATGGCCGCAAGAAAAATGATTTGGAAATTTTGAATTAATTTTTTTGAGTGATCTAGACTTAAGCTTGAGAGTCTATGGTTTCTTGGGTTTGCCAAGGTGAATTGGTTTGATGGTTTTTTGAAAAAGTGTGATCTTAGTACATACACTTGATTCAATTTTCAAATGTCCTTTAAATAGATTTGGAAAAAATTTGGAAGTTTGTAAAGGGGGCCTTGGTTCACTTTTACTTGGTCTAGCAAGGGGTGAAAAGAAGTAGAAATGTTTTTGTTAGAATTTCTCTTCTAGGAACACTCAAAGTGGCCTAGTAGTTAACTTTGGTCAAAATGACCATTTGGTTATTTAATTCATATTTGATTTCTTTTTATTTTGGTTTTGTTTGTAAATGGCCTAGATGATGTAGTATTCACTTTTAAACCATTTCACATCATTTATAGCAATCAAACATGTCAAAATCAATCAATTCTAAACTAATGCAAAACACACATGCATTCATATTAATTTTTGGAATTAAAGTTTTTGTTAACCCTAAATTGGGTGGTTAGAACTTCATAATCTTGATTAGGGTTTTTGGGGTGTTACAGTGTCTTGCTATTAGCAAGATGATTGTTCATATGAATAAGTTACAAGCCAGTTGTACTGTTCTTATGAATAATACCTTTATGGTCACATTACAATTATAAATGAGTAATTCTCATCACTATGTTAATGATAATAGTTTAAGCATTTATAAAGGATTAGAATGCTAAAAGATATCCAAATTTTAATTATGATATGGCACTATAGTTTAAGTCATTTTTGTTATTCCATGTTCTTCATTATAAATGAAGATCCGGGTCTTAGATGCTTAATCTAGAGACTTTGCAAAACCATGCCTCGTTGAGCATAATGACTAAAACTCCGCATTCTGGTAAAACAGTGATATGCGGAGAAATCTTGAACCTTATACATAATTATGTATCATATTTTCAACAAATAGTGGAAATCATTATTTCACACTTCATTGTGGATTTGAGTGAATATGAGCATTTGCTTAATGAAACATAAGTTTGAAACTGAAGGGAATATGCCTGAGAGCAATAATAAAGTAGTTATTATCTTATTCCATGTTTATGATACATGTTTATTTTGCATGCTATAATTGTATTAATTTGAAATGGTAATACATGTGTCTAATAAAAAAATACAAAGTTCCTAGTACTGCCTCTCATATAAACTAGCTTGTTGATTAACAAGATGATCAAGGTTTCCTGATCATGGACATTGGATGTTGTTAATAACGAGGTCACAACATTGGTGGAATGATATGATGAACATTCATCCGAAGTATAGCATTACGATCAAAGTCATTATGTTTATATTGCTATAACATCATACGAAGTAATCTTAGTCCTTAGACCATAAGATCATGTTAATTGCTGACACCGAAAGAGTATCTTGATAACATCAAACGTCACATCGTAACAGGGTGACTATAAAGATGGGTTCAGTGCTACAAAGGTGTTATGTTGAGGCTCATGGATCAAGAGTGGTATTTGTACATCCCGATGACGGATAGATATACTCTGGGCCCTCCCGGTAATATCTCATTAATATAGCTTGCAAGCAAGTGATGTGATCACTAGAATGTTATATCACGGGAACGAGAAAAGAGTGCATGTCGACAACGAGATCAAACTAGGTATGGAGATACCTATGATCGAATCTCGGATGTGTAATATATTGCGAGAACAAAGGGATTTAGTTACTAGCATTAAAGGTTCTCACGATCACAGAAGTCATCGTTGAATGTGTAGGAGTCAGTATGGATCTCTAGGTCCCGCTTCTGATTATTGATCTGAGAGGGGTCTCGATCATGTCTGCATTATTCGCAAACCGTAGGGTGACACACTTAAGGGATACCGACACCATTTGGATCAAATATGTTTCAGATAAAGATTTAAGAAAGCGCTGGAATTATTTCAATAAACACCGAAACTGTTTCGGGTGAAATTGTTGAAATTGGTTCTGCATGTAATATTGAAATGTTGCAGGGGGTTTTATGTGAATGTTTGCTAATTAAAGTAATTAACAAAATTCTGAATAAAATTAATAAAAGAGTTTTATTAAATGAGAGATCATTAAATTTGGAGATATTTAATGCATTTAAAGTTGAGACTTTAAAATAGAATGTGAAGGGGCATTTTAATGTGGAGGGGTTACCACCACATGAATGGGGGAGGTGAAGGGACACCCTCCATGGGTGCCGGCCATGGGAGGCGTAACCTCCCCTCCTCCTATAAAAGTCCCCCCTCTCACACCTTCATACACACACCTCCTCGTGAAGGATCTCTCTCCCCCTCTAGTATTATGCCCCCATGGTCTCGGATTAGCGAGATACATGTTCCTGGTGGCTTTATCTGGAAAGTAGTTACTGCTTCCCATACTTTGTTGGAGCGAGGGACGGAGGTTGTCGTGGTACCGGACGTGTGTGCGATCACGGATGCACCGCTGCTTTGCGGTGCTGTACATGGTGGTGCTGGACTTCCTGGAGCTGGATCTGATGGATGTGCTGGAGCCGGACCTGCTGGACTTCATCGTGATCTTGAGATCGGCAAGTGTACGACTACATCATCCACGAGTTCCAACTTGTTAACAAAGCTTTGTTGTCTTCGAGGGTAAGTTCTCTATGGATGTATATCCACCCGTTTCTTGTATCTAGTAGATAGATCTTGGCGTATAGTTCCCATCATAGGAAATATTTTGTTTTCTATGCTGCGAACCCCAACAGTCGTATCAGATCCTGATCTATGCATAGGTGCTTTGCACGGCTAGAACACATAAAAGTATGTGGGCGACGATGATCATGTCATTGCTTCTTTCATGTATTTTGGATATTGGTGGCATAGTGGGATGAAGCACCCCGGACCAACCTTACATGTCATCGCACATGAGACCGGTTCCACGACTGACATGCAACTAGTTTTGCATAAGTGGCTGGTGGGTGTCTGTCTCTCCTACTATAGTCAATATCTGATTTACAACGAGTTGCTAATAACTTAGTTATCATCGTTGGGGTTCCATGTTCATAGGTAAGACCGGTTCTATCTTCGAAAGCCCTAAGCCACGTAAAAACTTGCAATTGATAAATTAGAGGCGTCTAGTTTAGATCGTTGCTGGGCTAGTGTCATGATATGGTAATGTTGTAAGTAGATGTATGATAGATACTCTTACAACACACCTAACGTGTAACTTCCATAGACCTTGGCCTTACACACAAAGGAATGATGGAGATCATACCATGATGCATATGATAGAGATCAAATGCATGGACCATATCATCTCACTTTACACATTAGATGTTTGCATCTTATATTTCTAGTTTGGTATTTTAGTAGCATTTTAAGATGATCCTCATTTAGATATCAAGATAAAAATGTGTTCTTCCTTAAGTATGCATCGTTCTATGGATCGTTTTTCCAGACATCACGTGATGATCGGGTGTACTCGACTCTACGCTTTCATACAACGGGTGTAAGACAGTTTTACACACGCGAGTACTAAGGTTCTTACTTGGCGAGCCTAGCATGTACATACATGGCCCCGGAACACAGACCGAAAGGTTAAGCATGAGTCATAGAGTTGATGTGATGCCCATATTGATGCTCGCCTTTGAAGCTACACCGACTCACCTGATGATCGGACTTGGTGTAGTGGATTTGGTTCATGTAATCACCAAAAAGGCACGAGGGATATCATTTTTGAGTGGGAGTTCATTTCTAATTTGGATTAGTCGAACTCATTTTTTCATAAACTAAATCGAAGTGAATTTGCATAATTTGTTGTAGTCATTGGCTTATGTTCACTACCTTATGCTTAGTTTTAATTGAGATAATAGAACTATAGAATTCTGGATATTTACTTTACGAATTGGTATCGTATTGTTTTGAATGTCAATTTAAAGTTGATAAGTCATATTGCAAACTTTCAGCAAATCAAGATTAAGAATTCCAATGTTAGTATCTAAAGTATCATGTTTGCCTCCATGATTATTGATATTCAAAAGTTGTTTTAATATCAAGATTATATAGGAGCTGAATTTTTTTTCAAAAACCATCATGTGTGAAAGATATTGTGATATCTGAAACAATGTTTTTGGTTGCATTATAATAGAGTATAATTTAGCAAAATACAAGTTCTCATATTGTATGAGAATTTGTGAAGGATGGAGATGCTACGCATCTGTATCTCCCAAAAAGGTTTTGGGAACTAACATTAAACTCGCGATTCTTCCTTACAGGCTATAGTAGCTTGATCATGAAAGTTGTCATGATAAGGATGAATAGAAGATGTAAGTAAAATGTTTACTACACTAATAGATTACTAAAGAATGGATTTTTGAAAGAACACCAAACATTTGATGATGGTGATCCACTTCAAAGTGCAAGTCCAAAGGTATTAGTATTTGACTATATACACTTTGTACTATGTGTCATGTGAATGACACCACTATTGATGTTGATAGATTCTTTTAAAAGGAAAAGGAATTGCTGAAAGAGAATCTATAAAATATTTGGCAGAAAAGAAAACGTTGGAAATGTCCAGCTTAGGTATATAGAAGATATACATTTTATGGTTGTATTTCTTGCTTGTTAAACAATGTGGTTCTTAGGTATTGGATACCGAATTGGTGGGTATGAAGTGTCATACAGAACAACACAATTCATGAACTGCAACGGCCTAAGTAACTGGCAAAAGAATAAGTGATGATGTTCATCGAAAACAAATAAAGTGTTATTGTGTTTTTCGTTGTCATCAAACCTAGCCTTCAAGATTTGTTATAATAATTGTTATTTTGTTCCGATATTACGAGAACAATGGTTGTTCAAATAATTACTATATTCCATAAAGGATGGATGAACTTTTACAAGTCTAGTGGGAGAAATCACATCCATAAACACTATTGCTAAAATGTCGCAAGACAAATGATTGAAATATCACTTATGAAGTGACATCGCTGTTTAAATTATATTGGAAAGAAAACATGAAGAAAATCCATGTTGATGGATTTTTGGAGTCTTTGATTTTGATCAATTGACACTTGTGAGACTTTCCTCGAGATAATTGAAACTCTGTTCATAGGCCAAAGAGGAACGGATGACTAGCTTATTGGAAATTGTGCATGCTGATGTGCATAGTCCATTATGTGTAGCCATATGCGACGGATCTTTTTTGCTTCATATGCTTTCTCCAGAAATTTGAGTGAATATATCTATATATTTACTCAATAAGGAAGAAGTATGAAACATTTGAAAATTGTTCAAAGACTTTCAAGATGAAGTGAAAAATCATCGTAACAAGAAAATAAAAGATTTTATGATTTGATCATAAAGGAAGATATTTAAATTACATGTTTAGCAAAACACTTAAGATTTGAGGAATTGTTCCATGATTTGTGTTTCCCGGTAAACCATAGGAGTATGGCATATTCGAGAGATGAAATCAAACCATGTTTGACATGGTAAGATCAAAGGTGTCATTTATAAAACTGCCATTATGTTTTAAGGATTGAAGCTTTAGAGACTACAACTTTTACACTGAAAAGAGCACCATCATGATCCATTGAAATGACACCATATAAGTTATGGTTTGGGATAAAACCCGAATTGTATTTTCTTAAATTTTGGTATGCTATGCATAAGTAAAATGTTTACAACCAAAGTCGGATAAGCACGTCTTTGTAGGTTATCCCAAAGAATTTGTTGGGAATTTCTCCATAACACCGAGGACAAAAGAGTTTGTTACTTGGAACGTCAAGTTTCTTGAGAAGGAATTTTTCGCGGAAAGTTAAGTGGGAGGACAATAGAATTTTGATACGGTTGTTGAACCTTAGCAATATGTGCTAAGTAGCGCAGCACCGGAAAGTGTCTCGGTGGCGGCCACAATGCTCATGGCTCCCGTGATTACAAAGGTTGTGATCTCGGAGATTAGAGTTCCTATTGAACCGTGTGGGTCGGTAAGAATCAAATAGTGTGATTTGATAAGCAAGTCATTATTGTTTTGACAATGATGAACCGACTACATGCAAAGAAGCGATGATGGGCCCTGGCTCCATAAAATGACTAGAAGTCATAGAATCCATGATAGTATCCATACACGAGAAATCAAGTTTCTGAACTTGGAAGACCCTCCAGAAAGGCGTGAAGCCTATCGGTCATGTTTGGATCTATAAAGAAATAGACATGGTTGTTTAACATCTATGAAATAGTCGACATGTCGGAAAGAAGTTTACGGCAATGTTCAAGGAGTTGACTATGACAAGATTTGATCTTTCATAGCGATATTTGGTCTTGACGGATTAATGTAGCAACCACTACATATAATTTGGTATATGGTAGTTGAATAAACAAAACAAGGTTCTTCTAATAGAATGGTTACCTAGGACGTGTACATGACACGGTCCGAAGGGTTTTGTTAATTCAAAGGGTGCTAAAAGGGCATGCAAACTTCAATAGTTGAAGTAAGCATAGCAGAGTTGGAATCTTCACCATGATGAAACTGTTAAAAGAGTTTAAATTCATCAGAGATGATGAAGATGCTTGCATTTGCAAGAAATTAAGTGGGAGCGCTGAGACATATTTCTAATACATTATGTACAGGACATATTGTTGATTGGAAATGATGTATCTTGTATTGACACAAGTTAAGAATTTCATTAAAATAAGATTTCGATGAAAGACTTGGGCAAAACATGAATATTAGGCATCAATATCTATATGGATAGATTGAGGCACTAATATGGTTGTGCCAGACATACATATATGAGATATTGAAAGGGTTCAATATGTAAACAACAAGAAAGGCTCTTGCTGCATGGAAAGGATTGTATCAAGATTCACGTGTTTCAACACTTGGTGAGTAAAATCACATGAAGATTTTAATCGATTATACCGTGATATGTATATATCCAAATATGTCCTATGCTCTAAATGTTATGAGCACATACCAGAATGATTCATAAGATGATCATTGGACGATAGTAAAGATATTCTTATGAGCTTTGGAAGAACTAAGAATATATCATGTATAAGTGACAAATAGTTAAAAGGAGTTCATTGTAAAGTGTTACATTGATACTAGTTTTGTCACAAGATACAAAATTAAAATTTTATCTCAATTTAGACTATGGGTGGCACAATGTAATGGAAAGTATGTTCCATGATGGATTTGGATGAGTTCCAAAGTTGAAAAATTGTGACGGATACTAAAAAAGGGTAAGTATATGACTGCTATAGTAGCAGCAAAGGAGGGCATTTGTGTTAAGAAGTTTTCTATCAAACTAGGTGTGGTTGAAAGTGGGCTAATACTATGAAGATATATTGTATGATAATAATATCAACATATTTTAACCCGGACGAACTAAAGGTCTCACCAAAGGACCAAATTTATACAATGCCATCTCATTTGAGAATGAGTGATGCGTAGAGACGCAAAGACATGCAAATACACACGGACCTGAAAGTGCCAGATCCGGAGAATATGTTAACCACTAGCAAACGCGTATATTCAACACCTAGGTGTTGTATATACAAGTTTACAAACTAGATTATTGACTCTAGTGCAAGTGGGAGACTGAAGGGAATATGCCCGAGAGGCAATAATAAAGTGGTTATTATCTTATTCCATGTTTATGGTAAATGTTTATTTTGCATGCTATAATTGTATTAATTGGAAACGTTAATACATGTGTGTTTAATAAACAAAATACAAAGTTCCTAGTATTGCCTCTCATATAAACTAGCTTGTTGATTAACAAGATGATCAAGGTTTCTTGATCATGGACATTGGATGTTGTTAATAACGAGGTCACGACATTGGTGAATGATGTGATGAACATTCATATTGACTATAGCATTATGATCAAAGTCATTATGTTTATATTGCTATAACATCATACAAAGTAATCTTAGTCATTAGACCATAAGATCATGTTAATTGCTGACACCAGAAGAGTATCTTGATAACATCAAATGTCACACCGTAACAGGGTGACTATAAAGATGGGTTCAATGCTACAAAGGTGTTATGTTGAGGCTCATGGATCAAGAGTGGGATTTGTCCATCCTGATGACGGATAGATATACTCTGGGCCCTCTCGGTGATATCACATTAATATAGCTTTCAAGCAAGCTAGTTTATACTCTGGGCCCTCTCGGTGATCACTAGAATGTTATATCACGAGAACGAGAAAAGAGTGCATGTTGGCAACGAGATCAAACTAGGTATGGAGATACCGATGATTGAATCTCGAACATGTAATATATCGCGAGGCAAAGGGATTTAGTTACTAGCGTTAAAGATTCTCACGATCACAGAAGTCATCGTTGAATGTGTAGGAGTCAGTATGGATCTCCAGGTCTCGCTTCTGATTATTGACCTGAGAGGGGTCTCGATCATGTCTGCATTATTCGCGAACCGTAGGGTGAAACACTTAAGGGATACCGACACCATTTGGAGCAAATATGTTTCAGATAAAGATTTAAGAAAGCGCTGGAATTATTTCAATAGACACCGAAAATGTTTCGGGTGAAATTGCTGAAATTGGTTCTACATGTAATATGGAAACGTTGTAGGGGTTTTATGTGAATGTTTGTTAATTAAAGTAATTAACAAAATTCTGAATAAAATTAATAAAAGAGTTTTATTAAATGAGAGAGCATTAAATTTGGAGAAATTTAATGCATTTAAAGTTGACACTTTAAAAGAGAATGTGAAGGGGCATTTTAATGTGGAGGGGGTTACCACCACATGAATGGGGGAGGTGAAGGGACACCCTCCATGGGCGCCGGCCATGGGAGGGGTACCCTCCCCTCCTCCTATGAAAGTCCCCCCTCTCACACCTTCATACACACACCTCCTCATGAAGGATCTCTCTCCCCCTCTAGTATTATTCCCCCATGGTCTCGGATTAGCGAGATACATGTTCCCGGTGGCTTTATCTAGAAAGGAGTTGCTTCTTCCGCTGCTTTGCTGGAGCGAGGGATGGAGGTTGTCGGGGTACCGGACGTGTGTGCGATCACGGATGCACCGCTGCTTTGCGGTGCTGGACTTGGTGGTGCTGGACTTGCTGGAGCTGGATCTGATGGACGTGCTGGAGCCGGACCTGTTGGACTTCATCACAATCTTGAGATCGGCAAGTGTACGACTACATCATCCACGAGTTCCAACTCGTTAACAAAGCTTTGTTGTCTTTGAGGGTAAGTTCTCTATGGATGTATATCCACCAGTTGCTTGTATCTAGTAGATAGATCTTGGCGTATAGTTCCCATCGTAGGAATTTTTTGTTTTCTATGTTGCGAACCCCAACAGAAACTGTTTTGAATTGTTCAAAAGATTTCAAAGTGAAGGAGGATATTGAATTAACAAGAATACAAAAGTCTCTTCAATTTGATCGACCTGACTAGATTATTTATTTTTGGCATAAAAGGACATGTGAAAGAGGTTTCAAAAATTATGATAATAGGGCAATTTTGAAGTGTATTGAAATGTCTAAATATCATAATCATTATGTATTAGATACATATGGTATAATATTATCTCTTATTGGGGTTACAGTTATCGTTTAGAGTTAGAGATCGAAATGAGAAAACACTCGGTTGAAATACAAAGTAAGATCTAAAAATGATTCGTGGAAACAACACCATAAGAGTTATCGCATGTTCAAGTTTCTAGAGGTTTCGACAATTCAAAATTGTGGCGAATAAACAAGTCTTTGTAGCGTATTCTTAGGCAACTACGAATACATCTTCCAAAAAGGGGCAAACCTTCTGTTGTCCAAAGTTGACGTGTCTTGATGAAGATATAGGTGGAAGAAAGTAAAAGATCAAAATAGGGTATTTGACCTTGCCTCCGAATTGTTGAGTGGAGCAGCGGAATTTGTTTCATGAAACCGAACTCTACAAATAGAGGACAAACTAATAATAATGATCATAAAGTTTTAGTGAATACTTTTACTAAAGAAAGCAGGATTCAACAATATATATTCTGCAAGTTTCTGGAAATATATTATTGATTCACTTGTCATGTTTATGAACAAGACATATCTACGAATTACAAAGAAGCATGATGGACCTAAGTGTGAGAAATGACTAAGAGTCATAAAATCCTATGTTAAGTTAGATTTAAGATTGCGAAGTAATATGTTACTTGATCTTATTAAGTAAAGAAGTTTACTTGATATTTCTAAATGACTTCAAAGTCATAAGATGTAAATGA
Organism: Avena eriantha; assembly: GCA_910589775.1. Lineage (NCBI taxonomy): Eukaryota > Viridiplantae > Streptophyta > Magnoliopsida > Poales > Poaceae > Avena > Avena eriantha. The sequence goes on along the minus strand of OU342746.1, from coordinate 212,711,581 downwards.
AACTTAATGGAGACGTAAAAGCTTGATTTGTCACAAAGTATGGACAAATTCAAGGAGTTGACTACAAATGTAGCGATGCTTGAGTCTAATGGATTTACACTAGCAATATATGGATATTGACATCTCGTAGCTTCAATTCTCAATTTGATGATGATCAAACAATTTTGGAATGTCCAAGATTATCGAGAGGACCTGCATTTGAGTGGGAGCTAATTATCTTGGCCAAATCTTAATATGTAAGAGACATATTTTGAGTGGGAGGTAAGTATCTTGGCTGAATCATAATATGTATCAGACATATTTTGAGTGGGAGCTAAGTGAAATCCCTAGATCTCAAATATGGATGCCATATTTGAGTGGGAGCGTGAAATAATTCTAGGATATGTGGATGACATATGTGAATGATGTGATTGGTGTTAATGACATTTAAGTAGATAAATAAGGTTGAAGTTGAAGTTATTAAACAATGAGATCTATCAAGATAGATTGGTAAGTGTAACATCCTAGCATTAGAGCTTAAAAATAAGCTGAAACAAGGTGTGTGTATTACATTCATGCATAGAATATCCGAGGAATTTTCGCGCAAAACTAAAGAAGTCAATGAGGGATCGGGATCTCTCTTGCTCTGATGGAAGCATCCGGACAAGTGCGACAGATTTTGACATGACCTCTATTGTATCTTGGTGTTTGAGGGAATTCATTTTAAATTTTGAGTATTCAAATAATATATTTGAAGTAGAAAATAATGTGTAATGGGATGTGACGAGGGTTTAACTCATCAATTCCCATTGTTATGGACTTAGGTTCAGGAATTGAGGAGCGCTGGAAGTCTCGATCGGCTAGCAAAAACAAGCACACCGGGACGCAAGCTTTACCCAGGTTCAGGCCTCTTAGAGGACCCTACTCCTGCTTGTCTGCTCCTGAATGATGATGATCCGAAGGATTACAATGTCGTCGATGGCGGGGGTGCGCATATGAGATCTGGCGTATGTCTAGATCTATTGTGTTCTATCTATTGTGGCGATCATAGATCTGTCTATTGGGGAGTCGTGATTGAGAGGTTGCCTTCTCGTTGGACCCTTCTAGCCTTTATATATGGGGAGGCCAGGTCTCAGGTACCAATACGAGCTGGTTACAAGTTAGATTAGAACTCTAGTCTTGAGCTTTCCTTGTCTTGTATGTTGGGAGTCCATGTCCATATGGGCTTCATACCACTCGAACTGTCTTGGGCATCCTGGAATTTGATATATCTTCGAGTGGACCTTCCGCCGGGCCGCACTAGGGAGGTTGTAGTCAAGTGTTTGTTGGGCATACCCATGTCAGTAGCCCCCGAGTGTCCATGTGAATCGTAGATTAGGATAGAGACTTAGAAGTCTTGATCTTTGCATTAGGATGTCAGAGTCGACAATTGTGTCGAGTGCGAAGCACTTGCCCGGAAATTCATCGGGTCGGTCGAATTTGTAGTAGTTTCATAGGGATGATGGTAAACGTGCTTGGTGCGCTCGATGGATCGGGAACAGTTAATTGCTCTAGGGAAAAAACAACGTCACCTACTGAAACTCGAGTCCCCGGACTCGAATTCGGAAATTGCTGGCGTAATTCGACTCATGCCACGGAGGCCTTACTGAGTCGAATCCCACTGTGTAAATGTGAGCACTCGACACGTCCGTCAAGGCTTATTCATCGTACCTGTAGGTACGGAATATTTCTGCTAGATCGTAGCATATGCGTTGCCAGGCCTTATCTTCACGCTGTAAGCGCGACATCCGAAATTTTTGTCATTGCGGAGATGATTCGGGTGGCCCAGGAGACGTAATCTCTTTGCAGGGAAAATATGAGGCGGAGTCGCCATAGCATTCGAGTGTGGATGTTATCGACACACAGTACGATGTACAAGAAAATATAATCATAGGGTGCACGACCAGCGCTCCCTATGGGAGTAGCCCCCGAGTGCCTACTCGAGTGGTAGACTCGAGTGGGGACTATAAGCATTTTGTGACTGCTGTCGTCTTTTGCTTGTTTCAGTCGAATATGTTTTCAGCGCTCCCTATGGGAGTAACCTGAAGTCCACAATCGAATCGTAGATTCGAGTAAAGGGTTTTAATGATGCTTGGATATCTTCACAAATTTCTTCGGGTGCGCGGCCAGCGCTTGGAGTAGCCCCCGAGTCCTTAGTCGAATCGTGGATTCGGGTGAGGATTTAGAGCGTGTCACTCGAGGATCTTGTATATGCGCGACCAGCGCTCTAGCTTGGAGTAGCCCCCGAGTGTCTAGCAGAGTGGCATCCGAAGAGTCTTGATCGGTTACTTGACCCACGATCCGTAGGTGATCAGGGCAGGGTACCCGAATGGTGTGGGTAAAGTGTACAACCTCTACAGAGTGTAAATCTATTCGAATAGTCGTGTCCATGATCATGGAGGGTTGGGAAGGTTGCTGTAGATCGGTGGTGGTTTGATTTCAAAAAGAATTTTGGAGCAAAGGCTTTTGGAAATGTTTTGACCATGGGATGGTCGGAAAGGATAAATGTTTTGAGCATGGGATGGTCGAAAAGGATAAACGCTTTGACCATGAGATGGTCGGAAACGAAGGAGAAATGTTGGTCATGGGATGATCGAAACGAAGGCAAATGGGTGACCCCATCCTAGTAGTCTACAAGTTTTTCAAATGTTTCAAAAGGTTTATAAAAGTGTTTCAACAAAGATATGTAGATGCTATATTTACAAAAAAACTATTATTGAAAAGAACCCTCTTATGGAGCCATCCTATACCACAGCCATATCGCATATCTCTTGTTATACTCTCTTTAAGGTGGTTTGCGAGTACATTCAAAAGTACTCACTAACATTTGTCCCTAGCTATTAACTTGGTCAGATATCGAGAAGAATGTGACGTTGACAACTCTGTGAGCTAGGACATTCTCCTAGTCAGTTGCCTATAGGTTAAGGCATGGATCGGGATATACACTTGATGAAGTTTCGCTGATGATTGATTCATGTAGCCATAATGGCAAATGAGGTATGACATGTATCCGCTTAAGTAATGGATGTTTACTTTGATACTTGTCGGTTATGTGCCATGACAAACTGATCATGGGATCATGGTGTATGCATAACAGGGATTCTTGGAGGATTAACCTAGGGGCCCCACATTTAATAGCCAATATCGTGGTGTTGTATCTCTCATCCATACGAGTCCAACAAGGCAAAGAACACCTCAAACCGAGTTTGTATGAAGAAATGGCGGCCAAAACACTGCATGCATCTGAGGAGTTAATGGACGTCAGCATGGTCTTGGCCCGAATGTACCATCCGCCCATACCACCCTTTGTTTACTATGTTTTGTCAAATGGAACATCATTTGTGAAGGCCCAATCAGCATATTCGGTACGGAACGCCCGCAATCGCGAAACTAACCTCGGGGATCACTATTTAAAGAGAAGAACCCTAGATGCCTCTAGACACATCCACATATGCCTAGGGGGCAGAGCTGTGCCGCTCCACTGCCTCCATAGCGCCACACACAAGATCTCGACCATACCCACCAATCAAGAGGAAGAGGGGACTTGGATCTTGACGGGTTTTGCATCGATCTTCATCATCATTAACACCGTCTCCAACACCAAACCCCTTTGTTTACTTGGTTCTAATATAAACCCTTGTGGATTTGCACTTGTATTCAATTGTACTTTCATCTATATGATTGTCATGATGTTGACCCCCTTCATGTATGAGTAGTTCCCTTATTCTTGGGAGATATGGACAAACCCTTGCAATGTTATGATGTGAAATAAAGATGATCTATAATTTTAGTTCATGAACATGTGTTAGTTTTCTCTCTAGATATTATGTGAAGTGCACCATTGTTGGGGATATGAATAATGGGTATCACTATAGCATAACTCTATTTCGGATAACTCAGGTCTCCCATAGTGGTAGCACGGCCCATGGCCTACTGGGCGACCCAATTACAAGGATCTGAAAGGGAGGAACATGCCGGAATAACAGGAAGGTTGCGGTACCGACATAGACAAAGTCGGAGCCTTGGAGTAGAAGACACGAAGGCTGGTTAGTATTAGTGTAGGATTCCACGACTTGTTCGTAATAGAATTTATATTGTAACCCTAGGTTCTGGAGCCTTAAGATGGACCAACTGGAGCCTTTAGGGCATAAGAAAAGTTCGCACAGCGAACCATACAATCTCTGTAACCCAACATATTGCCATTACAGTGATTGGAAGTAGGGGCAGGATTCCGCCACCGTCTTCGGATCTGAACCTAGGTAAACTGTGTTACCTCGTAACCGCCAACTCGCCACCTTACCCCACCTCTCTCTCAAGAATCTGTGAGGATCCCTCCATGGTGTACTCGTCGGCAATACCACGACAGTTAGCGCCCACTGTGGCGAAAGAGGCGCTTTGAGATCTACACCAGGTGGGGACCAATCTATTTACGGTAATTGGCGACACCATTGCCATCGGGCGCATTCTCTTCTCTGACAATGTTTTGATCGTCCCTCTAGATGACTTGTGGATACCGGTAAAGACGAACCCCACCCGTGGCTCCATCGTCCCGATCGGGGACATCGACATCTTCACGGACGTAACCGGCTCGGGATCCAACTCCCAGGAATCTGGTTGAAATGACACATATATCACCTAAAGGGGTGAATAGGCGGTTTAAAACTTTTACGATGTGGGCTTAACAAAGGCGGAATTAAACTAGAATTTACTTTGTCAAGCACAAAACTTATAAATACTAAGGTTAACCTATGTGCACCAACAACTTAAGCTAAGCAAAACAAGAAACTATGTGATAGCAAGATATATGACTTCAAGCACGAAGGCTATCACAAAGTAAAGTGCATAAGTAAAGAGCTCGGGTATAGAGATAACCGAGGCACACGGAGACGACGATGTTTTACCGAGTTCCTCCCTACAAGGGAGTACGTCTTGTTGGAGGGATGGATGGTACTAGACCACCAATGCCACAAGAGGCCTCACCCTATTCTCCCGAGCACCCGCTGCATGGCAAGCACCTGATCCACTATGGGACACTTGAGGGTGGTCACCAAGCCCGTACAAGATTGGGGAAATGTCCACAACTTAATTGGAGGCTCCCAATAAACAACACAAAGGCCACTAACTTGGGGAGAGCTCCACAACTTAATTGGAGGCCCCAAGAACTCACCACAAAGGCCACACAACTGTCTAGGGTTCCAAGAACCCAAGAGTAACAATGTTCTTGATTTCACCAACCAAATCCTCCAAGGAGAACTCAAACCGATGCACCTAATGCTATGGCAGGTGCTTCACTCCCAAATTCCACCAAAGGTACAAAAGCTATTAGGGGAATAAGAGAGGAGAACACCATAGGAAATCCGAAGAAAATACTTCAAGATCTAGATCCAATGGGTTCCCTTAGAGGAGAGATTGATTGGTGGAAATGTAGATCTAGATCTCCTCTCTCTTTTCCCTCAAGAAGATGCAAGAATTATTGTAGGTATTGGGAGATAGCAAGCTTGGGAAAGTCAACAATCGAGGGGAAAACTTGCAAGAAGAGTTGGGGAATCATTGGAGAAGAAGGCCCCTTAAATAGGTTCCCCCAAAATCCAACCGTTGTGGCCCAAAACGCGATTCCCGGTACTACCGGACTTTTTTCGGTACTGCCGGAATTTCTCGGCACTACCAAACATTCCCTAGGGTTCCCAGATCACCCGAACGCACTTTTGCTAGGAAAGCACGGTACTATCGGACTTTTTCTAGGTACTACCAGAATTCCTGGGGTTCCCAGGTCTCCAAACTCATTGTAGCCAATACGTACGGTACTACTGGATTTTCGCAACTCCCGAACACTCGGTACGAAAACGGTAAAAACTTTTGCATCCGGACTCCGATTTTGATGATCTTGAACTCTTTTCGAAGAGGACAACGAGAAATACAAGATCATGCAGAGAAACATTGTTATCCAACCACGAAGATAAAACCACAAGATTAAAGGTTTGACCTCTCTAAAATAGATAAACCGCTAAAACCTCCGATACGCAAAACGCAATAACTTGACCTTGGAAACTCTGAATATGTTGAAACCAATTTTGTTGGAAAGATACAAACAAGTAGCATCCAAAAAATGGAAATGTTGGATACCACCAGGGGATAAAATATATAGTTTATAGATATTAGATATCTCTGAAGGTGTGGATCCGGAAAGCCCGCAAGATCATAAACGCAATAAGATATACAATGGAAATCCGTTTTTGATGAACTAGAGCTTGTTATGAAGATTACCATAAGGTATAGAACCTCATAGGGATAATATCAAACTAAAAAACAGAAAAGATGATGCTAAGTATGCAAAGGTTTGATCTCTCTTCGAAAGATACGATCGAGTTACTCACTTGAGAGACCCTCTTGATAGTACGGTTGACTATCCTAAACCCGGTCTCCCAAAATGAGACCGGTAAAAGGGAAACCTATCAGGATCATACCTTTGCCTTGAGCATTCAACTTGAGCTTGATGTAGACGATCTTGTCCCCCTCAAGATGGAACATCTTTCTTGATTGCTCTGGCTCGCGCTCACTTGATGAAGACTTGCGACTTGCTCCCCCATACACCATGGGGAAACCTCTTCTTTGAGCTTATCTTCATTGATCCATGATCACCGAGGATGGCAAGCTTCAAGCATGATATCTTTTAGATATGGTGCATCTTTAGTATGCACATCCTTTCTTCTAACTCTATTTGGATGATGTCTTGAAGATACACATGAGAAGCTCCATCTTCTTCTTAAAGACACTCGTGATCTTATTTTCTTTACTATTCTTCTTCTACATGATTCCAATAAGCCCAAAGTGTTTGGACATTTCTTCTAACTCTTCAATTCTTCTACCGAAGCCAACACAGGGTCCAGGCTATGCCAATGGACAATTCCTACAAGTGCAACTTAATGCAAACATTAGTGCATAGAGATTGTCATTAATTACCAAAACCACACATGGGGGCCCACATGCTATTTCACCGGGCAGGCATCAAGAGCCACACGAATAGCCACCGGGATGTATATTACCATGGAAGAACGATTAGGCTTGGATCTCTCATTGGAGTTTAAGAGCTTAGATCTGGAAACTTTAAGGCCTACCCAAACCGCCTCTGTGTAGTATATAATGGTGGAAGACCAAAGCGGATCCGCTTGGCTTAGCCAGGTGTTAGAGAAGCAAAGGTCACACTTCATCGATGTTCTTAGCATCTTAGATCTATTATGCTGCGTCCAGAAGCCGGAAGAAACCCTAGTTGAGTACCTAGCCAGATGGCTCTGGTTGAGAAACTCCTTTAAGAGAATCACCGTGTTCTATTTTGTGGAAGGACTCACGAGGGGCACGTTACTCCGGCATACTCTAAGGCGCTAGGAGGCCTGATGACCCACAAGTATAGGGGGTGTATCGCAGTATTTTCGATAAGTAAGAGTGTCGAACCCAACGAGGAGCAGAAGGTGCTGGCTAGTGGTATGGATCAGGAATTCTCTGCAAAAACTTCGCAAACGGATTTTTAGGAGTTTTTCATAAAGCAAGTAGACAAAGTACGAGTAAATAAAAGATAGTAGGAATAAATGCAGCAAGTGGCCCAATCCTTTATGCAGCAAAGGACAGGCCGGTTGTATTTCTTAAGATGATCAAACGTTCTCGAGGACACATGGGAAGACTGTCAAGTGCTTTCGCTTCATATAGTCGATTAATCTTGTTTAGCTTGCTAAGTGTTGTGTGGGTGAACCTGTGCTAATGTACCGCCCCATCCAAGACTAATACATACTTGTGATTATACCCCTTGCAAACATCCGTAAGTACAAGAAAGTAATTAAGGTAGAAACCTAACCACAGCTTTAAACTCTAAGACCCTTACGTCCCTTGTGCAATGATTTCCTAACGGGGGTTCAGGTTTTTGTCACTCCGGCAACCCCTACGATTAGTAGCCAAATACACAATGCATTCCCCTAGGCCCATATAGGTGAAGTGTCATGTAGTCGACGTTCACATGACACCACTAGAAGAAGTACACCACAACTTAAATAACAATCTATTGAATCTTTCTCAACGCAACTCCACTACTAACAACAAGACTTCTCCCATGTCCTCAAGAACAAAACGAACTACTCACAAGACATCATATGGATCATGATCAGAGATGGAATAATGATGTATAACAATCTGAACATAAACAATAATTCAATGGTTCACTCAATAGCATCAACTACAAAGAGTAATCAACACCGGGAAAGTTTCCCCTATGAACTATGCAAGATTCAACTCAATTGTTACAGCAATATGGAGATGGTGATGAGGGTGCTGATGGTGATGATGGTGGTGGTGATGATGATGATGATCCCGATGAAGTCCAGCTTGATGGTGGTGTTGATGGCGACGATCTCCCCTCTCCGGGAAGGAATTCCCCCGGCAGAAATCTGTCTGCCGGAGAGATCTTTCTCTCTCGGTGGTTTTCGCCCCGCAGAGGCGGCGGAATCTTTCTGTGGTCACTCCCGAGTCTTAGGGTTTCGGGAGGATGATATACGCCAGAGGGGAGATGCTGGAGTGGGCCAGGGTGGCCACACCACCTCCAGGCGCGGCCTAGGCCTGCCCGTGCCATGGGGTGGTGTGGGCCCCCTTGGCCCATCTCCACTCCATCTTCTGGCATCCTTAGTCTTCTGGAAAAATAGGATTTTCCGTATATTTTCCTGGATTTTCTGATCTTCGCGAATTTTCCTCCAAACAGCACATTTTCCATCAGAATCCTGACTGCAGCAGTCATCAACCATGCAAAAATAGATGAAATAACATAAGTATCACCTCTCAATACGAAATATATCAATGAATAATAGTGAATTAAGACATAGAATAGTGATGCAAAATGGACGTATCAACTCCCCACAAGCTTAGACTTCGCTTGTCCCCAAGCGAAACTGAGCTCAATAAACATGGCCTCAAGTTTATGGAGTGAAGAGTCGATAAAATAATACGGACAAGAAGCATCACATTCATCAAATACATAGATCATAATAGAAGACAACTCACTATTATATAACTCAACTTGTAATGAGTAAAGGAAACACAATAAAGATACATAAAGTGAATCAGAATTGGTAATGGAGAACTTAGCTCTTGGTTGAAGAATAGTTGATAATTTGCTGGAGTTCACAAATAACTGGTTTTTCAATGATAGCTTTCAAAGTAGTAAACATCAAGATAAGAGCAATGTGCAAAACAAGGAACATAAGAGACATGATTGAATAAATCATCATATGAATGAATGAAACATATCAACTCAAAATACTTGCTGAGGTTGAAGGGGATAGGTTTACTGACTCAACTACAAAGTAAAAGAAAGGCTCTTCAAAGAGGGAAGCAGGGATTGCAAGTCTCATAAAGAGCTCCCAAAAATTATGATACTTACTAGCTTTCAGCTCTCATTGCCCCTATCATAGGCATCTTTTGGTGGTTAAGGTTAAAGTGACACAACTAAGAGGATATGCTTGACAAGTTATAAATTGAAGTCCCATGCCCCTTACTTATGAGTACCAAACCTCATGCTACTCAACTTCAGTCACGAGCAAGCTCTTGTCATTGTAAATACATGTGTATCATTGAGAACCGCCAACGGGGTACCCCTTGCACATGACACAGGAGCTATCCCATAATCAAAATGACAAGGCAAGCAGATAGTGAGCATCTCAGCGATCTTTTTATTTGCTATTTGCATAGGTTTTTATTGAGGATGCTTCATAGGATGCTCACTATAGTTATGCTGCAAGTTTCCACCATGATTAGGCATGGCTTAGGCTAGCGGCCCAGGCATTTCTCTAACACACATATAAACTCCATGATCTTACAAGTTCCACTTTTATTTCACACCGCCGGGATCCATAAGCAAAAGAACATGATATCAACTAGGTACAAAGTACCAAATGAAGTGTTGAAAGTGGTCCCCATGATACATTGTTCGGCTAACTTCAACTAATAAAGCGCAAGCATATACGCAACAAAGGAGGACCCAATGGTTCAAGTTTATTAAATGCAAGAAAGTAAAGTGTGCCATCAAGTTCGTGAGAGCTTTAATCACTAATTTTCACATAACAAGTTTAATTTGGGAGGTAGATAAAATAGGAATTTACTTGGAATAGCAATAATGCTACTAGGTAGGTATGGTGGACTCAAATGGCAAAGGTTTTGGTTTAAAGGAGGTGGATGCATGAGAAGAATACCCTCTCAGTACAGGTTTTTGGCTAGCAAGGCTGGGTAGCAAGTATAAGAGTTGAAGGAAACAAACAAACATACAAGTGATAAAGACAAACATGCAATCTTCCTTGGAAGCACAAAAGATCTTAACTAGAGAATACTAGACTTATTTGCAAATCAAGAAAGAAAGATGATGACATTATTTTTTCTCTAGAGTACTTTTATCTTTTTCTTTTCAACTCTCAAAAAGGTGTTGCTACTGGTTGAGCCAGGTTTGCCAAAACCAAATAAATTAACTCAATAATCCCAAAGTGATACCAATACTAACAACAAGATCAATCATATAACCACAAATTGAAAACTAATATAAGCTATGAAAAAGAGTGAATGATAGAACTTCTCATTAATATTCCATAACGGAAACTCACACCAAGGGATACATATCTAACGAGAGAGGGGACACTTCCATAATGCAAACCATACTACATAATAACTCCTCTATTCATGATATGACTCTACTAATAAGGTAAAAAGATAGAAGATAGTGATGTGATACCGTGGCACTCCCCCAAGCTTGCAACAAACCAAGGGGATGCCAAACCTGATGACGAATTACTCCTTCAGTGGTGGTGGTATCCTCTTGATGAGCTCTTTGATCAGTTTCCCAAAGTCCTCAATCTCGAAGGTGAGAGTACGAATCAACTCCGAGTTGTGCTCAATACGGCCCATAATCATTTCAGTTTGTGGATCCCATCTCTTGTGATTCTTTTTCCATTCTTCCCTCTTGGAGTCTTCTTTTGCTGCATGGTTATGGATAAAGGTATGGAAGGGATTCTTGGTGTGTGGAGGAGGTGACCTTGGAGCCAAACTCTGACGGGGAACTTTCCCCCAGTCTGCATCCACGCAGTCCTTCTAACCCTAGCAGGTTTCACCACTCCAATGCTTGCAATGGTAGTGCCGGTGTGCGGACATTAGCCTTGCTCCTCTTCACCTTCACTCTTGATCTGCTTCTCCTTCCCGGGGTCTTGGAGGTCTTCCTCCATAGGCTCCTTCCCTTTATCCTTGGCAGACACCATTGTGCTTCTAAGCTTTTAAAGAGTATGTCCTGATAGAAACAGATCGAAACAAAAACATGATGAAAACACGATATACGAACCTCGGGGGATCCGGGGGATTATATATTACGAAGTTTCATATCAAAAGGAAGGTACTAGGAGAAAACGGGTCGGAGAGGAGCCCGGGGTGGACTCACCACCTGGTGGCGCGACCAGGGGTGGGCCCACGCCACAGGGTGGTGTGAGCCACCCTGGCTCCGTTTCTGTCCCTTTTTCGCTTCGTACCTTTCCTTATTGACTAAAAACTACAAAAATATAGTTGGATAGTATTTTCGCGGAACTTTTCTTACCAGAACTGTTACCTATTTGAAGACGGACTCTACAGGTCTCTGAATTTGGTATCTAGTAGATTCTTCCAGAGTCATCACTTGAATAACATCAATATTTTCATCTTCATATACTTATTACTTGAGTCATAAAACCTTTCTCTTCCTTATTACACCATTATCTCCACTTCCTGGAAATTTCTTTCACACAAAACTTCACACAGTTCTCATTGGCAACATTAGTATAAGTGAAGTGATAAAACCTTTTGAGTCCAACTTCAAATGAAAACCAACAAAACATAAGCTACTGTAGTAACTCCTTTTGAAGACCCAAAAAGAATTCAAAAAGGAAATCGAATAAAGAAGCAAATGCAAGAGTGGCAAAATCTGTCAAAACAGACCAGCAGGTAAACATCAATTTTTTCGAAATTCTTTTGTTGCTCAAATCAAAAAGTGAAAAACTAACAAAAGTTAAATAACAACCGGGGGCAGAAGCAAAAAATAATACAACTCAATCCGACCGACAGAGGTCTCTCACGAATTTTTACGGTGAAGCACAAAAATCTGTTTCGGGACAGCAACTTCCCCAAATCTTACTTCTCTCTCATTAGAGGTCGATCTTGACACAAAAACCAAACAAAATGGATAAGGAGCGGTTATTACAGTAGTAATAACTTCCAAGACTCTAAGAAACAAAAACAAACTAAAAGCAAAAACAAATTGGGTTGTCTCCCATAAAGCTCTTTCTTTATAGCCATTTAGATGGGCATGATAATTTTGAAGAAGCTCTCATAGGGATATGGATTGAAGTGAAAGAGAGCATTAAGAAGCAAAAACACACACATTTAAGTCTAACCCACTTCATATGCAAGGGGATTTTGTAAACAAACAAGTTATTGAAACCAGAGGCAACTTGCATAAGAAGGCAAAAGAAGTGCAACATAAAAACTTTCAGCATAAAACGAGGAAACTTGATATTATTGAGATGCATACGAACACTTTTCCCTCTCTCATAGTAACTTTTAGTATCATGCATAAACTTAACAATATATCTATCACAAGGACCATCATAGCAATGATCACTTATTCTAACAGAAAATACAGGAATACTAGCTCTCATAACACTACTATGTGAAACAATATTAGAGGTATCCTTACAAAGGATAGTGTGTCCCTCTTCTTCATACTTGGTGACAAAGTCTTTCACATTTGCTATTATAGGTTCATCAACCATTTGTTTATCAGGTTCAACAGCTTTATTCATACTTTCATCTACCATACTAGCCATCATAGAATGTTCCTTTACCTTAACTGGAAAAGGCATTTTCTCAATATAAGGTTCAGGTAAAACATGATTAGCAGTATAAACTTCAGTACTTCTTGCAGGAACACTCTTAGCAATATCTTTATAAGGTTCATGATACTTATTCCACTTCTTTTTAGGCACTTCAATATAAGAAGCAAAAGCCTTAAAATAAGAAGCAATAGCTTGAGAGTCTAGACCATAAGCATTTTTAATATTTTGAAAGTCATCAGTTCCCATAAAGATTCAATGCATTCATAATCATAATTTATACCTGACTTTCTACCTTTGTCATTCTCCCAAGCTTCAGCATTGTCTTGAATACGGTCTAGAAGGTCCCATTTAGCTTCTTCTTTCATGCGAGTGAATGATCCAGCACAAGAAGCATCTAGTAAATCTTTATCATGTAGAGAGAGCCTTGCATAAAAGTTATTGATAATAATATTGTTGGGGAGCTCATGAATGGGACATTTGAGCATTAGTAACTTCAATCTCCCCCAAGCTTGAGATGTACTCTCTCCATCAATAGGCCAAAAGTTGTATATTTGATTCCGATCTTTATGAATCTCACTAGGAGGATAAAACTTTGAATAAAAGAGAGGCACTATTTCCTCCCATTCCAGAGCTTGACCATTCTTCAGCAGCTTATACCATTCCTCAGCTCTTCCTTTCTATGATAATGAGAATAACTTCTTCTTAACTTGATCTATAGTAATACCTACACACTTGAACAACCCGCATAATTCGTGTATAAAGAGTAAATGATCACCGGAATGGACAGTTCCATCCCCAACATAGTAGTTATCCATAACATGATCAATAATTCTTGTAGGTATTTTGAAAACATCATTCTTAGCAGGTGGTGGCTTATCTACTACCTTAGCAGTGGTAGTAGCATTACCAAATAAGAAACTCAGCGAATTATCCATAACGAAAATAAAGCAACTAGCAGAAGTAAACAATACTCACAATAGAAGTTTCCTTTACCAGTTCCACTCTCCAATAGCGCTTCACTCTCCGGCAACGGCGCCAGAAAATAGTCTTGATGACCCACAAGTATAGGGGGCGTATCGCAGTATTTTCGATAAGTAAGAGTGTCGAACCCAACGAGGAGCAGAAGGTGCTGGCTAGTGGTATGGATCAGGAATTATCTGCAAATACTTAGCAAACGGATTTTTAGGAGTTTTTGATAAAGCAAGTAGACAAAGTATGTGTAAATAAAAGACAGTAGGAATAAATGCAGCAAGTGGCCCAATCCTTTATGCAGCAAAGGACAAGCCGGTTGTATTTCTTAAGATGACCAAACATTCTCGAGGACACATGGGAAGACTGTCAAGTGCTTTCACTTCATATAGTCGATTAATCTTGTTTAGCTTGCTAAGTGTTGTGTGGGTGAACCTGTGCTAATGTACCGCCCCATCCAAGACTAATACATACTTGTAATTATACCCCTTGCAAACATCCGTAAGTACAAGAAAGTAATTAAGGTAGAAACCTAACCACAGCTTTAAACTCTAAGACCCTTACGTCCCTTGTGCAATGATTTCCTAACGGGGGTTCAGGTTTTTGTCACTCCGGCAACCCCTACGATTAGTAGCCAAATACACAATGCATTCCCCTAGGCCCATATAGGTGAAGTGTCATGTAGTCGACGTTCACATGACACCACTAGAAGAAGTACACCACAACTTAAATAACAATCTATTGAATCTTTCTCAACGCAACTCCACTACTAACAACAAGACTTCTCCCATGTCCTCAAGAACAAAATGAACTACTCACAAGACATCATATGGATCATGATCAGAGATGGAATAATGATGTATAACAATCTGAACATAAACAATAATTCAATGGTTCACTCAATAGCATCAACTACAAAGAGTAATCAACACCGGGAAAGTTTCCCCTATGAACTATGCAAGATTCAACTCAATTGTTACAGCAATATGGAGATGGTGATGAGGGTGCTGATGGTGATGATGGTGGTGGTGATGATGATGATCCCGATGAAGTCCAGCTTGATGGTGGTGTTGATGGCGACGATCTCCCCTCTCCGGGAAGGAATTCCCCCGGCAGAAATCTGTCTGCCGGAGAGATCTT
Source organism: Avena eriantha (assembly GCA_910589775.1). Lineage (NCBI taxonomy): Eukaryota > Viridiplantae > Streptophyta > Magnoliopsida > Poales > Poaceae > Avena > Avena eriantha. The sequence goes on along the minus strand of OU342746.1, from coordinate 212,696,576 downwards.
TCTCTCTCGGTGGTTTCCGCCCCGCAGAGGCGGCGGAATCTTTCGGTGGTCGCTCCCGAGTCTTAGGGTTTCGGGAGGATGATATACGCCAGAGGGGAGATGCTGGAGTGGGCCAGGGCGGCCACACCACCTCCAGGCGCGGCCTAGGCCTGCCCGCGCCATGGGGTGGTGTGGGCCCCCTGTGGCCCATCTCGACTCCATCTTCTGGCATCCTTAGTCTTCTGGAAAAATAGGATTTTCCGTATATTTTTCCGGATTTTCTGATCTTCGGGAATTTTGCCTCCAAACAGCACAGTTTCCATCAGAATCCTGACTGCAGTGGTCCATGCTCCAAAAGTCATCAACCATACAAAAATAGATGAAATAACATAAGTATCACCTCTCAATACGAAATATATCAATGAATAATAGTAAATTAAGACATAGAATAGTGATGCAAAATGGACGTATCAAGGCCTCGGGAAACCTCAGCTTCTACCAGGTGATCGATATTATTAACAATTTTGCTAACATTGATACAGTTGAGGCAGGATATCCCAACATCGCTAATGGCAACAACCACTTCATTGGCTATGTTGCTTCAGGTTATGATTCCACCTCCAAACCGGCTAAGAATGAATCTGAATTAATCCTAGACACACTCTACACCAAAATGGGCGACACAGATTTTGGAAGCAAGCCAGCCAGCCAACTCGGAAGAACTTGAAGCTGTCATGAAGGAGATGGAGGCATACCTCAAACTCGAGGAACGAAATGATCAACCTCTCACTTCTCATGAAGTCTATGTTGCCATTGAGAACATGGTGGAAGAAGACGTGGGAGCCGATGCAGCTCCGCCAGCAGCAGACAATGTCGGGAGGTCCATGACCGCATGAAGGATGTTGTAGAACCCATAGACCCATCCAAATCCATGCCTCCTACAGATTTACCTCAGCAGCAAGCGCAGGAACTAGACGCTGGACCCAGCGGCACCAATCAATCAAACATGCATCATCCCCGCCACCACCATCAACATCAAAGGCGGGTAACCCCTTTGTTACTCATGCTGACTAGGTTATCCATGGACAAGCCCTCATGGAGCCCATAACTCTGGATCATATCCAGAATGTCACTAAGCTTGACAAAAAGTGCAAAGAAGTCCTTGCAGAAGACAAATACATCACAGAGCAGAGCGCTAATCTCAACAGAGATCTCGCAAGGGCGAAGTATACCCTAAAGGAGGCAAAAGCAATTGAAACAGAGTGCAAGAAGCTATTTGCTAAATAAAATGCAGTACGAGTTTTGTCTCATGTTGTCCAAGATCCATGTGTCAAACGAAACCTATGATGGGCTCCGGCAAGGGCAGAGAAACCTATGGTTACCCCTTATTACGATAAGGCCAGAAGCAGGTCATGCCAACACCCGCCCTGAACATAGTCGTCGCCAAAACATTGCTGGAACAAGATAGATCACCCGTTGCGGTGGAACATGTCTATGATCTGGTTGCCAAGGCCAACCTAGAGTTGTACCATCCTAGCATCCACAATCATCATAGGGTCAGGTCCCTAGAACAAGAGATTTTTGTCCTGCCTCAAGATGTCGGATCACGAGCAGGTTCTACGGAGCAAAGACGCTAGGATGCCTAGAATAGGACTAACACATTCCCCATCTCCTCCGATCATGGCAGAAAGGATCCACGTACCTGGTCCCCAGTATCCCCATGACGTTCCCGACATTACGAGGAGGAGCAGCCACATCACCACACCAGCATGCCACCTCCGAGATTCTCTCATGGTGGTCTTGTCATTCGTGATAACGGAGCACAGCAGAGGCACCATGACGGTGGCTGCATCGCCAATGACATACGAAGGAGCAACAATCATCAAGAAGATCCACTACCACCAAGCAACCGCGATAGGAATGGAGGGTCCCATGCTAGAGAAAGAAATAAGGCTAATCCACCGCCACCTTCGCTTCTAAGCAGCCATCATGGCGGAGGTTCCCACAGGTCTCACCACGCTCAGCGCAACTCTCCACCTCGTGGTGGAAATCAGTAGGGAAAAAATAGCACCATATGACGCACAGGATTGCCTTGATAGGATCCATGAAACACGGGATGAACCCTACCTAGGGTCACAATGATTCAGACCAGTTATATGAGCAACGGATTACCCCATGGGCCTCCGGATTGACAAAATTATCAAGGCCTACAACGACACCGCCCGGACAACTACATAGTTGTAGGACTTCTATGAAGCGATCAAAATCGCCACGGGAAACCCCAATGTAGTTGTAATATACCTCCCACTTACTATCACCGGCACGACCTACCAATGGAGAAATCAATCTGCAATTGGTTGGACATGCATGAAGCACGCACCAAGAACTTCGAGGGCACGTACAAACTTCCCTACACTATTGGCGACTTGCAGTGGTGTCTACAGGAAGAGGATGAAACATCAGGAAACTATCTATCCTGATGGCTCGACATGAAGAATTCGTGTAGATGAGTACATGATCAAACCACTATGGCCTCCTTCATTGACGGTTTGGAAAGGGGGTCACTGCTCCAGCATACGCTGAAGCATGTCCAAGACAAGGGTGAGCTTGATTTCAACTCAATGATCGCCACCGCTAGCGAATTCCCAGTTGTCGATGATGACGCCCGCTGTGCTCTACTTGCAGTAGATACTCCCAACCAAGCTAAGAAGAACAATAATAATAAGCGAAAAAACCTGCCTGAAGAAAGACTACCCGCCAACATGGTCTCCAAGATGTTTGTTGGCAGAGGAGATGGCGGATAGCATGGACATGGTCGGGGGCTAGTCGAGTAGCATGGCAGTGAAACTACACCTGCTACACCCTATGTTCCCAAGTCATATGAGGAATACCTACATATGCCATGTTATGCCAATCAAGATGCAAAATGGCACACTCATACTAATCGCAATTACAAGTTTGTCAACGACCTCAAGGAAGACCCGGAATTCAGCTACGAGGGAACCTAGAAGAATAGATCTCGCGGAAAAGGAAAAAGTTAGAAGGAGGACAAGGTGTCCAAGGATTCGGATGACATGGACGAGGATGCTGAACCAAAACCCGTCGACTACCAGGAAGGCTCATGGGCAGAAGCTTCGTTCTTCTCATGGCCATGGCTTCGGCGGAGGCTACCGGCGATGTTCCAGTGATGGCCACGGGTACTAGTTGATGCAAGGGAATATGAGGGAGCTGTTGGTGCTCCTGGTTCATACGGCATACGGCAAGATCCAAATGTCCTAGATAGATATGATAATTTAGGATAGCTCCTCATACATCACACATCATAGTATCAGGCGGAAGCGGAAAACAAGATCCGGGTACGGATAAGAAGCAAATTGACATAAGATGCCCCATAATTAAACACATCCCGCCCACAGATCACACGGATCCCCGTTCCCGGAATCTCTACACCGAATGATCGTTGCCAACATCATCTGTCTCTTCCACACAGTATCCATCTTGTGGGTACACCTGTTCATCTGAATCAAACAATTTATCGTGTGAGACCCTAGGGGTACTCAGCAAGTCTTTATGCCGCTAAAGGGGACACAACCTGGGGTGACGCAGTTGCAGCAAAAGATAATACCTAACAATTCTACAGATACTCGCTAACCTTCCGCCTAACCAATGATAGACGGAAGTCCGTGAATTAAGAACAACAGTTATAACAGTATAATTAACAGATCCATCCTCCTCCTCGCTTACCAACGAGGAAGCGGACGAACAACCCCCATCATCCGTTGGCAGTTTTATTAACCATTCCATGAGTATTGCACTATTTACTAGTCAAGTACTTAGTCAATTTAAAAGTGGTACTTTAGTTATACTTGTCTATGATCGAGAAACTGTGCTCCAAGTCGTCCATAACCGCGGACACGGCTTTTAGAAAGATTTACCCTGCAGGGGTGCACGAATAGAAACACACACTCATTCAACCTCGGAAAAACCAAATCAAAACCCAACGAGGCATTCACGACAAAGCAATCACAGGATTCAGGAGTATTTCAGGGGGCCACCCCATTAAGCTACCCGCAACGAAGTTGGTCGGCTCCGAGACGGACCCAAGGTTTGTGTCAATGGCTGTAAACGACTGGGAACCCGAAAATGTGACTGGGCTTGTCGATACCGCGAAAACATTCCACGATCCAAAACAGTACAGGTGCTCCACGCACAAACTTATTAAAACAGTAACATGGCATAAGTACATGATAGTAATAAAGCCCCAAACTACTTGTGGCCCCAAGAAATAAGAATGAATCAAGCTCTGGCTCAGAGGGGTCCATAAGGCCTCCCGGATGTGGATAGTGCGAATAAACAAGGAACAGGAATCAAGTACTCGGGGTCCTACGGGACACAAGTGAGCAGGAAAAACCAAATAGCAGATATTGCTCACCGGTGCCTCTTTCATTAGTTATCCCATTACTACTCCGGTTATGTTGTTTAGGTACCTCGTTATACATCGGACTCTCACATGCCCTACACATGCTTTTCTACGACTCGCATGGCTCAAACAACTCCTGTAGTAATGGCTCATGGGATGGAGGAACAAGCTTCGGTGGGGTTTAAAAGTAAAGGTCATGCAGTACTTGGGATTCAATTTAATGCAATCGCGACTCAATGACGCAGGAATAAGATAGAGGCAATAGGTCCTGTATGTATGCAAGCATGTGGTAGTGCTTGCCTGGCAGCTCAGTTGAAGCGAGAGATGGATCTGGGTAGTACTCCTGTGATTCCTGGTAATTCTCCTGCTGGGCGTCTATTCGAAGAAGAACCAAACAAACAAGGGCCAACATAAATAAAGTGCACAAGCATATGAATTAAAATGCAACAAGCAACCAAGCATGCCATGATGAATGATGCACAAATTACATGGCATTAAAGTAGCATGGCAAAGGTGAGGTGTGGATACAAGAAATAAAGCACTTGATTATTTATTTGACCAAGTTTTTATTGTCATAAACAGTTCAGATTTTTAATAATGACATGATGCACGCTTCAATTCAGAACAAGTACTGCATAGATAGAACGGGCTCGTCGCGCTGATCGATTTAGACATATTATTTGCCAAATTTGGAGTTGTAGAATTAAAGTTATTAATTTATTAAGGAAAGGGCATTTTATTTGTAATTTTAATCAACTCGAAAATTTAAAGTGTTCAAACATTATTTTGAATGGCATATTTGAATTCCTCACATTTTTCTGATTCCAAAACATATATTATATGTATTATTTGGATTTGTATTTTAAAAATTATTTGAATCTGAATTGAATTTGAATTTAAAACAATTTGAAAAAGATTTAATTAAAATCAGACTCAGGGAAATACTTTTGTTACCCAGGCAATTCTAGCCACAATCACTGACGGGTGGGCCTGGCGCTGACTGGGCCACGCGCGCGGGAAAACCTTTTGTTACCGGGCGCGGGCTAGCCCACTGAGGCTGACAGGCGGGGCCAACGGCTGGAGGCCCACGTGCCAGTGGGGATGCCCCTAGAGGCTGACTGGTGGGGCGTCAGCTGGACCGCGGGTTACGTCTGAGAAAAACGGAGGGGTTTTCTGCAAGATGGTCAGGGCGGCTGGCAGGTAGGGCCGCTAGGAGCGTGGGTTGCAGAAGTCAAAAAGGTGGGGGGCTTATTGTAAATTTACCACGGGCCCGGTTACTGTTTTTCTTCTTCACCGTCTGGCGAGGAAAAATCGGCGCGCGGCGCGAGCGGGGATTCGATCCCGGGTTGCGGGAGTGCGTGCGGAGGGCCTAGCCAGTGCGGCTGGCTCGGGTAGCTGACAGGGAGGGGTTTGGGGCTTAGATAGGGCATGGCGCGGCGCGGGGAGGCTGCAGATGCCGGCGAGCGGCGCGCACTGAGAGCGCTCGACAAAAACCAACGGCGGCGCTAGGGCGGTACAGCGAGGCGGAGCATGTCAGGGCAGACGAGGGACTCACCGCGGGCTCGGCGGTGGTGTTGGATCGGGCGGGGATGCTCTGGAACGGCGAGGACGCTGGCGCTCTGGCGGCTAGGGTTTGGCGTCGGGCGGCGAGGTACTGGCGGTGCTGGGGCTCCCTCCTTCGCGCTGACGGCCACGGGGCAACGCAGAGGGACGTCCTCGATCCTTCCCGCCACTCCCACGACAAGCAAGCCGGCTGGAACGTCGGGGCCGAGGTGGTGCTGGCGGCGACCGGCGTCGGGTGTGGTGGCGGGAGAGGAAGAAGGAGAAGAAGGGGCGGCTCGGGCAGATCTAGGGGAGGCCAGAGAGGCGGGGGGAGGAAGGAAAAGTGAGAGGGAGAGAGGAGGAAGGCCGGCGGGGCACGGCAGAGATAAGGTGGACTCGGTGCCACCTTTTCCTCCTCCTTTCAGAGCACATGGGCGAGCTGGGCTGGGGCTCGTCCTGGGGCTGCAGGTGGACCAGGGCCGGGAGAGAGGGACAGGCAGGGAGGCTCGGCTGGAGGGGGGCCCTCGGGTCAGGAAGAGAGAAGAGAGGGAGGGGTAGCTAGGCTAGGGTTAGATGGAGCTCGGGTTAGGGCATGGGCTAGGGTTAGGGTTTTGTCTAGGTTTGGGGTAGGTAGCTGGGTGTTGCTTAGCAGGTTAGAGAGAGGGAGAGTAAGTGAGAGAGATGGGAGAAGGATAGGGTTTAGTAGAATTGGGGTTAGGAGAATTAGAGAGAGAGAGAGAGAGAGAAAATAGCTAGGTTAGGTGGTTTTAGGTATTAGATTTTAATTTGGTTTATGAGCCAAACCAAGAGGAAAAATGAAGCTTGATCTTGCATGAGCTTGTGTGGAAGTGAAACAAGAAAGAAAGAGGAAGAAAAGAATTAGGTGGAAAAAGTCACATATGACAGGCATGGAGAAAAATATAATAAAAGAAAAGAATGTGGGTAAGGATATGGGAATGGTGGAATGGTAGGAGATGGTGATAATCCACAAAACGAAGAATCAATAAGACACAAGAAACCCAATGAGACATAAGGTGGTGAGGAAGGTTGCATGGCCCATGCAAAATTATAAATGCCATGATTATTTGTGAAAACAATAATAATATGATGGCATTAATATTATGCATTTCCAAGAAGTGTAATAAAGCCAAGCAAAGGAATTTAATGGACTAGATCCACCCTATTGCCCATGAGCTAGATAAAACCAAAATAAATAAAACAAGCTCATGAACTAGTAGGATGGTGGAATTATAAAGTGGTGGAAAAGAGAGGTGATGGAATTGAAATAAAAGATATGCCCCAACTCAACTTGGGCATTTAGACAATATATCAATAACCAAATACAATATCAAGAGGCAAATACAATTAATAATGCATGTGAGAGAAGAACCAAAAGAAAGAGGGTTTTATATGATGCTCAAATGCAAGGTGGCATGATGACATGAGCATGATATAATTATGATGCAATAATAATATATATGAAGTAGCCAATATCTTACTAGGACAAGTAGCATTACAATTGTTAAACAATTGGGATGCTACAACTCTCCCCCACTAAACAGGAATCTCGCCCCGAGATTCTAGGAAGAAGAAGACTCAAAGAGGGTAGGATACTTGGCACGGAGCTCATCTTCACGTTCCCAGGTGGCTTCATCAACGGAATGGTGCGACCACTGCACCTTACAGAACTTGATGGACTTCTTGCGAGTCCTTCTTTCTGCGACTTCAAGAATTTTTGTGGGGTGCTCTTGATAAGACAGATCTTCTTGGAGATTAATGAGTTCATGGTCCACGGTCCTGCCGGGATCCTTGAAGCACTTCTTGAGTTGAGAGATGTGAAAAACATCATGGACTTTGAGTTGTTCAGGGAGCTCAAGAGCATAAGCAACTTCTCCTCTTCTTCCACGAATTTTGAAAGGACCGATGTATCTAGGAGCCAGCTTTCCTTTGATACCAAAGCGGTGCGTGCCTCTCATGGGAGTGACACGAAGATAAACGAGATCACCAGGGACATACTCCATGTCCGTGTGCTTTCTATCATAATTGCTCTTCTGGCGACTTTGAGCAATCTTCAGGTTTTCAAGAATGATGTGAACTTTCTCCTCCGCTTGAGTTACAATGTCGGGGCCAAACAATATTCTTTCACCTGCGCCCGACCAACCAATCGGAGTTCTGCACTTGCGACCATAGAGAGCCTCAAATGGTGCCATCTTTAGACTTTTCTGGAAACTGTTGTTGTAAGAGAATTCAGCATAAGGAAGACATTCTTCCAACTTCATGCCGAAAGAGATAATGCAAGCACGGAGCATATCTTCTAGAATCTGATTGATCCTTTCAACTTGTCCTTGCGACTGAGGGTGGTAAGCTGTGCTGAAGTTTAACTTTGTTCCCAAAGCATTTTGGAAACTTCCCCAGAACTTGGAAGTGAAGATGCTTCCACGGTCTGAACTAATCTCAAGAGGAACTCCATACAGAGAGACAATTCTGTTGATATAGAGTTCAGCCAACTGAATTGCAGAAATTGTTTCCTTGACTGGAAAGAAGTGAGCTACTTTGGAAAGTCTGTCAATGACAACAAAGATTGCATTGTTGCCCTTCTGCGACCTTGGAAAACCAGTGATGAAGTCCATCTCTACTTTCTCCCATTTCCATTCCGGAGGCTTCAATGGCTGTAGAAGACCGGAAGGTTTCTGATGGACAGCTTTAACTCTGCGACAAACATCGCACTCTGAGACATACTTGGCACAATATCGTTTCAACCTAGGCCACCAATATTGTGTTTTCAAGTCCATGTACATCTTAGTGCTGCTAGGGTGGATAGAAAGAACAGAATCGTGCGCCTCCTTCAGAACTTGCTCTCTTAAACCCGGGTAGTTCGGAACAAACATCCGGTGTTCAAAGAAAAGAGTGCCTTGGTCGTCTACGTGGAAAGACTCATACTTTGGAAGTTGAATGTTGGAGATGATCTTTTTAGTGTAAGGATCCCCAAGCTGAATGGAACGGACCTTTTCTTCCAAGAGAGGTGTTGCTAGAAGGTTCAGAAGATACCCTTGATCCACAATTTCAAGGTTTAGCTTGCGGAATTCCTCGCACAAGAGAGGCTGTTGTTCTTCCACCATGAGATTGTTGACATAAGCTTTTCGGCTGAGAGCATCTGCCATGACATTGGCTTTGCCCGGAGTGTAGTTGATGGTCAAATAGAAATCATTGATTGTTTCAATCCACCTCCTCTGACGAAGGTTGAGATCAGGCTGTGTGAAGATATACTTTAGACTCTTGTGATCAGAAAAGATCTCACAACGGTTGCCAAGCAAGTAATGCCTCCATACTTTCAAAGCAAAGACAATTGCTGCGAGTTCGAGGTCATGTGTAGGATAGTTGATCTCATGCGTCTTCAACTGACGAGATGCATAAGCAACAACTTGCTTTTCTTGCATAAGGTCCGCACCCAATCCTTGCAATGAAGCATCACAGAAAATCTGGAAAGGCTTTGATGTATCTGGAGGAACCAAGACTGGTGTGGAAGTGAGCTTCTCTTTGAGTGTTTCAAAGCTTGCTTGACATGCAGGAGTCCAAAGATATTTCTTGCCCTTCTTGAGGAGATCGGTAAGAGGCTTCGCAATCTTTGAGAAGTTTTGAACGAAGCGACGGCAGTAACTGGCCAACCCAAGGAAACTCCGGACTTCTTTGACATTTATGGGTGGAATCCAGTCCATAATTGTCTTAATAGTTTCTGGGTTGACGGCAATGCCCTTGGCAGAGATGACGTGACCAAGGTAGGTGACTTGAGGCAGCCAGAATTCACACTTGGAGAACTTTGCATACAGGCAGTTCTCACGAAGCTTGTTTAGGACACACCGAAGGTGTTCTTCATGTTCTTCCTTAGACTTAGAATAGACTAGAATGTCATCCAGATAGACCACAACGAACTTATCAAGAAACTCCATGAAAACCGAGTTCATAAGCCTCGAGAAGGTGGCAGGTGCATTGGAGAGACCGAAAGACATGACCGTGTACTCATAAAGGCCAAAGCGGGTGGTGAAAGCTGTTTTAGGAACATCTTCCTTGCGAATTTTGATTTGATGATAACCACTTCTCAAATCAAGCTTAGAGAATACCACAGCTCCAGCTAGCTGATCGAAGAGATCATTAATCCGCGGAAGGGGATATTTATTCTTGATGGTTTTAGCATTGAGTGTCCGATAGTCAACACAAAGTCTATCAGTCTTGTCTCTCTTCTTCACAAAGATGGTTGGACTACCCCAAGAAGAAGTACTGTGCTGAATGAAACCCAACTTCTCCTGTTCATCCAACTGACGCTTAAGTTCAGCCAACTCAGCAGGACCCATTTTATAAGGCCGCTTGGAAATAGGAGCGGTGCCAGGTTCAAGTTCAATGACAAACTCAACCTCACGATCCGGAGGCATACCTGGCAACTCTTCAGGAAAGACATCTGGAAACTCACAAACTACAGGAACACTCTGAATACCTTCCATAGCATCATCATTCAGAGCCGCCAAAGAATAAAGCTGAATTGCAGGAGTCAGACTTGGAGAATAGACTATATGGCCTTCAGGAATTTTCAGAGAAACCGAACGTTCAGCACAATCAATCACAACTGCATTTGCTGTCAACCAATCCATGCCCAAGATAACATCAATATCAGAGTTGCCTAGAACAATTAAGGAAGCCGGAAAAGAAGAACCACCAATCTCAATTTGATTGCCATGGCTGATCTTAGTAGATAACAATCTTGCCCCGGGAGAAAGAACCATTAACTTTTTATCCAGCTGGTCTATAACAAGCTCATGCTCATTTGCAAATTTGTGAGAAACGAAAGAATGTGAAGCACCAGAATCAAACAAAACTCGTGCAGGAACTGAGTTAACAGGAAGCATACCCATGACAACTCCAGGTGCATGCTCAGCTTGAGCGACGTTGACACAGTTGGCACGAGCAACCGTAGATCCCGGCTTAGTGTTGATGTTGAGAGCCCGAGGTGGAGGTGCACGAATCATAGGAGCACTTGCCGCAGGTCTTGGAGGTGGTGGTGGAAGAGCTTTGTTGTTCATTGGACAATTCCAGTGCTGATGCCCAGTGTTTCCACAAGTATAGCAAGCACCAGGTGGATGTGGAGCAACGTAGCCAGGGACTCCGCCAGGCGCTCTAGGGTAGTTGTGGTTGTAGCCCCTGGGAGCCGCAGTGAAGGAGTTTGGTGGCCTTGGTGCGTAGCTTGATGGTCTTGGTGGAGTAGGGAGCGACGATGGGGTGTTAGGAACCCAGACACGACGCTTAGAAGGAGCTGTCATAGCAGAAGAGCTTGTTGTATCACGGCTGTGTTTCTTTGACTCCTCAAATACTTGCCTACTTGCTTCTTCCTGCAGAGCTGTGTGCTGAAGTTCCAGAAAATATGTCGGCCTTGCATGAGTGATTGCATATTTGATGGAAGCATTGAGGCCTTGCCGAAACCTCTTTTGCTTCTTCTTGTCATCGGAGATCTCATCGCCACCATAACGAGACAGATTCATGAAGTTTCTGATGTAGGTGTTGACATTGTCAGTGCCCTGCTTGAGGTTGAGAAACACTTCCTTCATCCTTTCCATGACAATTTCTGACAGATATTGCTCTTTGAAAGCAGTAGTGAACCGCTCCCAAGTAGGCTGAAAACCAGAAAGATCTGCCTTGAGGTAATTTTCCCACCAGAGAGCTGCATCTCCCTTCAGAAGGTGAGTAGCAGACCCATTCCTGCTCGGGAACATCCGCAGTCATCAGCAACCTTGACACTTCACGAAGCCAATCATCCGCATCAAGTGGCTGATCAGACACCTCAAATTGGCGTGGGTTGAACTTGAGAAAACTCTTGATGTCTCCTCGCTTGGGAGGTGGAGGTAGCGGGACAAACTCATTCCTCCTCACGCTTTCCTCGAAGCGCTGCTGGTTCTGCTGCATAGTGCCCAAAGTATTTGCAATACTTGCCAAAGCAGCCCCAAGTTCAGGTGGTATATCCTCCTCAGAACGGCGTGGTGGTGCCATCCTGTGATTGATATAAAACACAAGTCAGTACTATAATGGAGAATGATAATAATCCAAAATAGTACCAAAATGGAATTAATCAAGATTAAAGAATGCAATTCACTGAGATGATATTAAAATATCAACAAAGTTCAAGGCAACTAGAAGATATTAAGCATAACACACACGACTGAACAAGGAGTGTGGTACACAACTAACAAAGAAAAAATTTCCGCAAATTTCGGCATTAAAATACCACAATATGCGCAAAACCACTTAACGAATCAAGATTAGTAACTCTACTAGTTCAATATACAAAAGCAAATGATAAAAGTAGTGGTATGGTCGCGACTCCATCCCGCACTCAAATCATTACTCCGCACATGAATCAGTAAAACACATATCCCAACAACTTCTTCTTAAGATGAACCTAGAGATTGGTAACTACGAAAAAGAACACCCCAACAAGATAACATCGGATAACAAAGAGTAAGATAGATCGCATCGGTGTACAACGAATCAGAATAGATCGCGTCGGTTTACAAAGGAATGTCGGTAGGGAATGTACCAACAGTTGATAACCAAAAGGCAGATAGTGATAACATTTGGATGCAACAGATAGACAAGGAATTCACACACACACACACAAACACAAACACAAACACAACCTATGGTACTACGGAACCCAGAACACGTGAATCTTAGTTTGAATTTTATAAGAGTATTGAAAACGTTACACTTCCTTACCAGAAAAGGGTGGGTGGGTGGGTAAGAAGAAAAATGGAAGCAGTCCTACTCTCACGCTTTGTTTTTCCCTAGTATACATAACTACCAAAATATTTGCTAGACTGACAACGACCATTTTGGCTGAGAGCCTAAAGGGCGGGATGGCTCTGATACCAATTGTAACTACCTCGGTGAATTACGCTCTTAGTTAATGCCTGGATGAACGAAAGTGGTTAAAATAGTACGGTGGGGCCCAGGGCCACTCACGGTAGACCTTTCGGTCGTCCTAACCACTTTCAGACAACGGGACAAGAACGAGCGGCGTAATCGGCAGGCGAAGGGATCAACTACATACACAAGTGAGTATGTATGCAAGCCACATACAACAGTCCTCAGAGCCATTCCATCTAAAAGAAATGGAAATATTGCAACGCCATACGGCAAGATCCAAATGACCTAGATAGATATAATAATTTAGGATAGCTCCTCATACATCACACATCAGAGTATCAGGCGGAAGCGGAAAACAAGATCTGAGTACGGATAAGAAGCAAATTGACATAAGATGCCCCATAATTAAACACATCCCGCCCACAGATCACACGGATCCCCGTTCCCGGAATCTCTACACCGAATGATCGTTTCCAACATCATCTGTCTCTTCTACCCAGTATCCATCTTGCGGGTACACATGTTCATCTGAATCAAACAATTTATCGTGTGAGACCCTAGGGGTACTCAGCAAGTCTTTATGCCGCTAAAGGGGACACAACCTGGGGTGACGCAATTGCAGAAAAAGATAATACCTAACAATTCTACAGATACTCGCTAACGTTCCGCCGAACCAGTGATAGACGGAAGTCCGTGAATTAAGAACAACAGTTATAACAGTATAATTAACAGATCCATCCTCCTCCTCGCTTACCAACGAGGAAGCGGACGAACAACCCCCATCATCCGTTGGCAGTTTTATTAACCATTCCATGAGTATTGCACTATTTACTAGTCAAGTACTTAGTCAATTTAAAAGTGGTACTTTAGTTATACTTGTCTATGATCGAGAAATTGTGCTCCAAGTCGTCCATAACCGCGGACACGGCTTTCAGAAAGATTTACCCTGCAGGGGTGCACGAATAGCAACACACACTCGTTCAACCTTGGAAAAACCAAATCAAAACCCAACGAGGCATTCACGACAAAGCAATCATAGGATTCAGGAGTATTTCAGGGGGCCACCCCATTAAGCTACCCGCAACGAAGTTGGTCGGCTCCGAGACGGACCCAAGGTTTGTGTCAATGGCTGTAAACGAATGGGAACCCGAAAATGTGACTGGGCTTGTCGATACCGCGAAAACATTCCACGATCCAAAACAGTACAGGTGCTCCACGCACAAACTTATTAAAACAGTAACATGGCATAAGTACAGGATAGTAATAAAGCCCCAAACTACTTGTGGCCCCAAGAAATAAGAATGAATCAAGCTCTGGCTCAGGGGGGTCCATAAGGCCTCCCGGATGTGGATAGTGTGAATAAACAAGGAACAGGAATCAAGTACTCGGGGTCCTACGGGACACAAGTGAGCAGGAAAAACCAAATAGCAGATATTGCTCACCGGTGCCTCTTTCATTAGTTATCCCATTACTACTCCGGTTATGTTGTTTAGGTGCTTCGTTATACATCGGACTCTCACATACCCTACACATGCTTTTCTACGACTCGCATGGCTCAAACAACTCTTGTAGTAATGGCTCATGGGATGGAGGAACAAGCTTCGGTGGGGTTTAAAAGTAAAGGTCATGCAGTACTTGGGATTCAATTTAATGCAATCGCGACTCAATGATGCAAGAATAAGATAGAGGCAATAGGTCCTGTATGTATGCAAGCATGTGGTAGTGCTTGCCTGGCAGCTCAGTTGAAGCGAGAGATGGATCTGGGTAGTACTCCTGTGATTCCTGGTAATTCTCCTGCTGGGCGTCTATTCGAAGAAGAACCAAACAAACAAGGGCCAACATAAATAAAGTGCACAAGCATATGAATTAAAATGCAACAAGCAACCAAGCATGCCATGATGAATGATGCACAAATTACATGGCATTAAAGTAGCATGGCAAAGGTGAGGTGTGGATACAAGAAATAAAGCACTTGATTATTTATTTGACCAAGTTTTTATTGTCATAAACAGTTCAGATTTTTAATAATGACATGATGCACGCTTCAATTCAGAACAAGTACTGCATAGATAGAACGGGCTCGTCGCGCTGATCGATTTAGACATATTATTTGCCAAATTTGGAGTTGTAGAATTAAAGTTATTAATTTATTAAGGAAAGGGCATTTTATTTGTAATTTTAATCAACTCGAAAATTTAAAGTGTTCAAACATTATTTTGAATGGCATATTTGAATTCCTCACATTTTTCTGATTCCAAAACATATATTATATGTATTATTTGGATTTGTATTTTAAAAATTATTTGAATCTGAATTGAATTTGAATTTAAAACAATTTGAAAAAGATTTAATTAAAATCAGACTCAGGGAAATACTTTTGTTACCCAGGCAATTCTAGCCACAATCACTGACGGGTGGGCCTGGCGCTGACTGGGCCACGCGCGCGGGAAAACCTTTTGTTACCGGGCGCGGGCTAGCCCACTGAGGCTGACAGGCGGGGCCAACGGCTGGAGGCCCACGTGCCAGTGGGGATGCCCCTAGAGGCTGACTGGTGGGGCGTCAGCTGGACCGCGGGTTACGTCTGAGAAAAACGGAGGGGTTTTCTGCAAGATGGTCAGGGCGGCTGGCAGGTAGGGCCGCTAGGAGCGTGGGTTGCAGAAGTCAAAAAGGTGGGGGGCTTATTGTAAATTTACCACGGGCCCGGTTACTGTTTTTCTTCTTCACCGTCTGGCGAGGAAAAATCGGCGCACGGCGCGAGCGGGGATTCGATCCCGGGTCGCGGGAGTGCGTGCGGAGGGCCTAGCCAGTGCGGCTGGCTCGGGTAGCTGACAGGGAGGGGTCTGGGGCATAGATAGGGCGTGGCGCGGCGCGGGGAGGCTGCAGATGCCGGCGAGCGGTGCGCACTGAGAGCGCTCAACAAAAACCAACGGCGGCGCTAGGGCGGTACAGCGAGGCGGAGCATGTCAGGGCAGACGAGGGACTCACCGCGGGCTCGGCGGTGGTGTTGGATCGGGCGGGGATGCTCTGGAACGGCGAGGACGCTGGCGCTCTGGCGGCGAGGTACTGGCGGTGCTGGGGCTCCCTCCTTTGCGCTGACGGCCACGGGGCGACGCAGAGGGACGTCCTCGATCCTTCCCGCC
Organism: Avena eriantha; assembly: GCA_910589775.1. Taxonomy (NCBI): domain Eukaryota; kingdom Viridiplantae; phylum Streptophyta; class Magnoliopsida; order Poales; family Poaceae; genus Avena; species Avena eriantha. Next base: position 212,680,586 of record OU342746.1, on the reverse strand, counting down.
ACTCCCACGACAAGCAAGCCGGCCGGAACATCGGGGGCGAGGTGGTGCTGGCGGCGACTGGCGTCGGGTGTGGTGGCGGGAGAGGAAGAAGGAGAAGAAGGGGCGGCTCGGGCAGATCTGGGGGAGGCCAGAGAGGCGTGGGGAGGAAGGAAAAGTGAGAGGAAGAGAGGAGGAAGGCCGGCGGGGCACGGCAGAGATAAGGTGGACTCGGTGCCACCTTTTCCTCCTCCTCCTTTCAGAGCACATGGGCGAGCTGGGCTGGGGCTCGTCCTGGGGCTGCAGGTGGACCAGGGCCGAGAGAGAGGGACAGGCAGGGAGGCTCGGCTGGAGGGGGGCCCTCGGGTCAGGAAGAGAGAAGAGAGGGAGGGGTAGTTAGGCTAGGGTTAGATGGAGCTCGGGTTAGGGCATGGGCTAGGGTTAGGGTTTTGTCTAGGTTTGGGGTAGGTAGCTGGGTGTTGCTCAGCAGGTTAGAGAGAGAGGGAGAGTAAGTGAGAGAGATGGGAGAAGGATAGGGTTTAGTAGAATTGGGGTTAGGAGAATTAGAGAGAGAGAGAAAATAGCTAGGTTAGGTGGTTTTAGGTATTAGATTTTAATTTGGTTTATGAGCCAAACCAAGAGGAAAAATGAAGCTTGATCTTGCATGAGCTAGTGTGGAAGTGAAATAAGAAAGAAAGAGTAAGAAAAGAATTAGGTGGAAAAAGTCACATATGACAGGCATGGAGAAAAATAAAATAAAAGAAAAGAATGTGGGTAAGGATATGGGAATAGTGGAATGGTAGGAGATGGTGATAATCCACAAAACGAAGAATCAATAAGACACAAGAAACCCAATGAGACATAAGGTGGTGAGGAAGGTTGCATGGCCCATGCAAAATTATAAATGCCATGATTATTTGTGAAAACAATAATAATATGATGGCATTAATCTTATGCATTTCCAAGAAGTGGAATAAAGCCAAGCAAAGGAATTTAATGGACTAGATCCACCCTATTGCCCATGAGCTAGATAAAACCAAAATAAATAAAACAAGCTCATGAACTAGTAGGATGGTGGAATTATAAAGTGGTGGAAAAGAGAGGCGATGGAATTGAAATAAAAGATATGCCCCAACTCAACTTGGGCATTTAGACAATATATCAATAACCAAATACAATATCAAGAGGCAAATACAATTAATAATGCATGTGAGAGAAGAACCAAAAGAAAGAGGGTTTTATATGATGCTCAAATGCAAGGTGGCATGATGACATGAGCATGATATAATTATGATGCAATAATAATATATATGAAGTAGCCAATATCTTACTAGGACAAGTAGTATTACAATTCTTAGACAATTGGGATGCTACAACTCTCCCCCACTAAACAGGAATCTCGCCCCGAGATTCTAGGAAGAAGAAGACTCAAAGAGGGTAGGATACTTGGCACGGAGCTCATCTTCACGTTCCCAGGTGGCTTCATCAACGGAATGGTGCGACCACTGCACCTTACAGAACTTGAGGGACTTGTTGTGAGTCCTTCCTTCTGCGACTTCAAGAATTTTTGTGGGGTGCTCTTGATAAGACAGATTTTCTTGGAGATTAATGAGTTCATGGTCCACGGTCCTGCCGGGATCCTTGAAGCACTTCTTGAGTTGAGAGATGTGAAAAACATCATGGACTTTGAGTTGTTCAGGGAGCTCAAGAGCACAAGATGTAGATGGATGAATGGAGATTGTGATGATGCAGCAGTGGATGATGAAGATCGATGCCTTAGCCTCCCGAATCTGCGTAGGGCGAACATGGATCCCTTGTGGATGATGCCTTCCGGAGGTGAGGTTTCTGTGATTTCTGGGTGTTTGTATGTCGTCTGCTTGAACCAAATGCACGGGGTGAAACTATTTAACGAGGCAGAGGCGGCGCCAACTATACCGCCGGAGCTATACGTGCGGAAGAAATTCTCCCGCCATATAGTTGGTCGTTACGCTCTCTGCCTCTTTTGTTCGCTTCTAGTTTTCTTCTGGTATTATTAATATTTCCCCCAATAAGCGATTTACGTTGTTTTTGATTCCCTTTCTCCACTTTACAACTACTTCAATAATTGTATCCATTGGATCCATCATCTGTCCTGATCCTGGTGAAAACAGACATAAAATGTGCGCGCAAGCACCGTAAAATACCAAGATCCGACATCTACAATGCAAAATAATAATGTAAAACATGATGCAAATATGCACTCATCAACTTCCCCAATCTTAGACTATTGCTCGTCCCGAGCAAGTTTTTAGTAATGGATGTGATCCTCATATTCATGAAGCCGAGTCGATAAAATAAATGAGGCAATTGCAGCATGTGTTTGTCATGCACGATACAAGGGAATAAGTTCATGAATAGTACCTTACTCGAACCATCTGAATAGTATTGGAAGGCTTCAACACCTTAGTTATCAATAGTTAATAAAAGATGAATCTCAACATAATGTAAAAGAATCCGGTTCAAATGAATGAGTTAACGAGGTAGTCCCAAGTGTTTTAGGATCAACGTATTCACTTGGGATTCCAAATCTCAAAAGTGTCTCTTTGTCATCCTACAATACGGTGGCATATGCCTATTTACTCTTTGCACATTCGCTCTTTTTCTTCTTTTCTTTTTCTTTTCTTTTGCATATATGTTCACACTTTTGTTTAAGTGTTGTGCAAACGAGCTAGCCATATATTCCACTTCATGTAGGAATTCAAAGTTCAACGATCTCAATTACCAAATTCCAACTATATATGAAGCATTCTTATGACTTGAGATTCTACCACGACTTGTTCTCACTCTATTTAGATATCACTTCATTTTCCTTTGCTCAAGGTTTTCTTTTGCAACTTAATTTGTATAGATAATTTTTCTTTGTGAATCAAACCGTAAACTTACAACATATTGAACAAATTATCCTTATGTATTCCATTAATAACAATGGTGTGGAAGACTCCTATTTCTATCATCAAGTGCAAGTAAAATCATACTCAAGCCATTCTTATATCAATAAAGCAAAGACAAACTTAATATTGCTCCATATATAATAATAAACTCGGAATTTTATAAAAGAGATCGACTATTCCTGAAGGGAATTCTAATGATGCAAAATTTATTTCTAGTTTGAACTGATGCAAGAATAATAAAAACTTATAAGATAGATTACAAGGTCTTAAAGATCTCCCCAAGCTTGGAATCAAGCCAGGCGGGATCAAATAATCCCTTGCGATTATTTGATATTGTGATTATTGTAGATCACTGTGGCACCATGGCATGTAACACCGCAGTACGTAGCTTCTTGTTGGTCTCCTCCAGAGTAGTAATGCAGCTGTAGCACCTGTGCAGATCGGATTGCAGAGTTTCCACTCTATGTGCGAGCTTGGTCACCAATGGAAGGAGGTCTTCCTTCTTCTCCATCTCATTGAGACGGTGACGGACTTCCACGCGATGAAGTAGCTCCTTCTTCTGATATATCTCTTATGCCCGCACGCGATCCTTGGTCCTGGGGACAACTTTTTCTGACTCATCCATAGTTGATGGATCGGGAAAGTGGAAACCATACCTCCACTCTTCCTGAGGTTTAACCTTCATACGAGCACCAATGGTTGGCCTCGAGAGTGGAACCTCCCCTTCTTTGCTAGCACTTGTACTAATATTAGATAATTCCTTACGCTTGTAAGGCCTTGGATCTGTGGTGATGAACTTGACCGTCTCCACATGCCCTTTTCCATGTGGCTTGCGATCGTTTCTCTCTTGTTGAGCTTTCTTCATTACCGCCCAATTGATCTCCGGGGGATCATAGATGTCATAGTGGATGTAGACGTCAACCACGTCATCATCACCATCAGAATCATTGTTGAAGTAGCTTGGCTTGACGTACTCCTTATACATCAGGCTAAATCTTTCCACCTCCTCGTTATCGTCCTCCTTGGATGGGCTACTAGAGTGGTCCTTGGAAGGAGCAATGAGCCCCATGGGTTCACCACGGCCGGGGGCGGGATAGTGCATTGCTAGATTGGTTTCTGTAGATTGCGATTAGAGAGAGACAATGGCAGTATATAAGAGGGTTCATAGGTCGGTAAAACTCGCGAGAAACACCAAATTGTCGTCCAAGAAAACAATCCAAACGGAATAGAAAAAGAAATCACAGATTTGGAAGTAACCTGCCACGTAACGACCAACTATACGGGCGCGGCCCGTATAGGTCCGGCCATATAGTTGGTTCCGGGAAGATATTTCCAAATATCTCGAGTCCAGGTCGATTAAATCATGACTCGGAACCGACAATAATGTTTTTTTAGATGAATAAAAGAAAGATCAAATGAAAAAGTGTTTGATAGTTTAACGACCAACTATACGGCCGGAATTTTCGCTCCGGTCATATAGTTGTGACCGTATAGATACAAACACCGAAAACCAAAAGTGCCTGGGAGTTTAATGACCAACTATATGTCCGGAATTTTTGCTCTGGTCATATAGTTGCGACCGTATAGATACAGACACCAAAAAGCAAAAACTATCTGAGAGTTGAACGACCAACTATACGGCCAGAATTTTTGCTCCGGTCGTATAGTTGTGACCGTATAGGCTCAGATATCGAAAACAAATTCACGAAGATGATACAGAGATTTTAATGACCAACTATACGGCGGGAACCCCCCGCTCTGATCGTATAGCTCCGCCCGTATAGTTGGTAAAACCCCTCTAAATTCTTCTGAAATACACAAGGAATTCAAAAACAGCATTTTCAAGAGTAAAATTGTGAAAATAAATCACTTATTTGGGTAAGAACACTTACCTTTCACTTACCATTTGCTTAATCGGGGATGAAAAGTTCCTCCCGCAACAAGGACTCCTTCTCTCTTGGAGGATTTGACTTTAGTTCATCAAATAATTTCCGTAAACGGAAATCACCAGGACTAAAGTTCCTCTCAAGAACATTAGTGTCCTCTTGGGAAAGCATGGACACTGCATCTAACATCTTTATTTCTTGCCTCTGCAAAATCTGCAACTCAAATTCTTGAAGTGAAAGAATCCAACGGATCATTCTTGGCTTATGTTCTTTCCTCTCAAGGAGTTCTTTTAAGCCATCACGATCCGTATGAACTCTCACCTTTGCATCAACTATATAAGAATGAAATTTATCACAAGAGAAAAATACAGCAAACAGTTCCTTTTCTTCCTTAGGGTAATTCTTTTGAGCACCATTAAGAGTTCTACTAGCATGATGTATAATATTAAATCTATGACCAATATGTTGTCCAAGAGTTACTCCTACAACATCATCGCTAGCTTCATATATTAAGTCAAAGGTTGTATCCCAGATAGGTGGTTTAATGATTGGAGCATGAGTTAAAGCATTTTTAAGTTTATCAAAGGCTTCAAGACACTTATCATCAAAATTAAATCTCATCCCCTTTTGCAAGAGGTTAGTCAATGGTTTAGATATCCTAGAGAAATTTCTAAAGGAGGGAATCACTACATTAAAGTCAAAGATACGATATTTCCTTCGACCAGAAGAAACCAGGATCCGTCCAGCGAAGGCAGACGCCATAACAACCAACTATACGGTTAGAGCAAAAATTCCAACTGTATAGCTCCGGTCGTATAGTTGGCGCTTCCTCCGTTAGGTCAAACAGAACAACTTTCGTGAAGGGACCCCTATATATAAGGAAGCCTCAGGCGGCGAGAAAACGGAGAGACACCATGCCCTAGAAGCCATACATCGCTAGAAAGCCGCCTCCAGATCTCCAAACCCTTCTCCATCTCCATAGTCATCTTCCACCACTTGTAATAGTAGATCTCTTCTCCGATTGGCGACATTGTAAGACTATTGCTATCAATCTTATGATTTTCATTATAATGTTTGTGATTGTTGATCTCATCTCTATGTGTGAGTAATTCTCCTTGGGCTAAGGGCTTCGCCCTAGCCATGTAGCAATTGTGCATGTGATTTATCATAGATGGGATCATGTATTAGTTTGTATGACATGATGATTATAGTATCCTCTCTTGCCTCAATCTAAGGACTTGTCAGGTACCCAAGACCCCGAGGGTTGAGCTAGGTATAGAGAGTATGAGTGATGACTGATCTGCAGGTTGTGAACCCCAGTGATAGAAGGGGTAGTACGGCTGTATGTGAGGGATTGTCTTGGGATTAACGGTGACATCACTATGCATATCATTAGTTCTATTTCTTCTATGGATGAGACTAGTAGGTTATTGCTATAAGTGGTTGCGGAGGCAATAGCAGTTATGGATGCACTGCCCACATATAATTTATCTTGCTCTAACAAGTACACACATACTTTATTTCTATCTTTTATTTCCATCAGATGTTTTGCACAGCTACAAGTGAAACCGAACACCCTAGGCCCTCTATCTCCATCATCAACAACAACAAAAAAGACGCAAGCTACTGGTCCGGTGAAAACACAAAAGGAATTCTAAAACTCCCGAAGGTCCGTTAAAGTAACTTCACTACGCATTCGCTTCCTGAGGATTCGATAACCTAGGTCTACTAGGGAAAAAGGGCTATACTACATCCATAATCCGGATTGAAGGTATCAACCCTTTTTCTGGCGCTATTGCCGGGGAATCAATAGCTACCCTAGTGAGGTTATTAGGAACCTTGCTAGTTTTAATTATTTTTTTTAATTTTGTTAGTTTGTTTTTATTCTTTATTTGATAAACCAAAAAACATTAGTTAGTCTTTAAATTCTTGTTTTTACCGTTATAATTTTTTATCTAAGAAAACCCAAAAACATAGGAAGTATGGGTGAAAAGAAGCTTGGGGAGTTTGCTACTCCCAATAATGATTATTTGCGTACTCCTATTACTCAGCCAGCAATTGCTGCTGATGACTATGAAATTATGCCCCATTATTTAAGTTTGGTTCAACAGAATCAATTTAGAGGCTCTGTTGTTGAAGACGCAGGTATGCACTTAAATACTTTCACTGAAATATGTGATAAGATGCGTATAAAATATGTTGACCCTGATGCAGTAAAATTGCATCTATTTCCTTTCTCTCTAAGAGGAAGAACTAAAGAATGGTTGCTATCTTTGCCTAAAAATATTATTACACCATGGGTGGGATGTACTTCTTTATTTATGACTAAATTTTTCCCACCTGCAAAGACTATGCAACTCCGATCTAATATTACGGGTTTCAGACAGGAAGAGTGTGAGCCACTAGTGCTTGCATGGGAGAGGATGAAAGAATGCCTAAGAAACTGTCCTAGTCATGGGATGGAAGATTAGTTAATCCTCCATTTATTTTACAATGCTCTTAATCATGTGTCTAAGTCTATGCTTGATACTGCAGCTGGAGGAACATTTATGGGTAAACATATTACGGAAGAAAAGTAGCTGCTAGATAATATGCAAGACAACCATTCCCAATGGCATGTTGAAAGAGCAAACACAAAGAAGGTGAACTCTATCTCACCACAAGAGAAAGAAGATCTCAATGCTAAGTTGGATGAGCTCATACTAGCCGTAAAAGGTAAGGAAACTCAGGTAAGAGTCATCCCGAAACAAATATAGAAGAAATAGACTTCGTAGATCGTAATGATTATAATCCTTCTTAGAAGAAGAGTTATAATCCTAATTTTCAGAAATATTATGCTAGTCCTACAAATAACTCTAATAATAATATCGGAACTAGTAATGGTAGTCTCCAAGAAACACTTAAGTCTTTCATAGACTCGCAAAATGAACAAAATAATATCCTAGTCAAAATCACGGAGAACCATGATGTTATGCTTGGTAAATTATCTAACCAAGCTGTTAGTTTGAGAAATGATTTGCAGGCCCTTCAAGAGAGAACAAGGATCGTTGAGGCACAGCTAGGTAAGATAACCGAGAGTCAAACTCTCATTCTAGCTAAATTTGCAGGAAAAGTTGAGTCCAATCCTGTTGAGGAACTCAAAATGATGAGAATCTAAAAGGAGGAGCCTGAAGAACTTGACTATAGTAATGCCCCTTCACCAAGCTACACCATCGAAGATCTCGTAAAAAGGATCAACGTCAAAATTCCGGTAAGTGAAGGTAATGATGAAGCCATGTATCAACACTTTGTTGATCAAGTAGCAATTAGGTACATGAGCTTGAAGAGGAATACAAGAAAATCACTGAAAAGTTACCTGTTAAACTAGATGACATATTTGAGCCTACTATTAAGATAAAGATTGGAACTAAGGAGATAGCTGCTATCTTTTTAACAAGTTCCAACAATTCCAAAGAGTCTTTTTAAAGAGTATTGACAATTCCAATGAGTGCAAGCATCTCAACAATTCCAAAGAGTCTTTTTAACAAGTTAAATCCTGACTCCTTTGAAATTACTGAATTAAAATTGCATCTAGCAGATTCTACCTACAACAAGCTGTAGGGATTAAGGAGAACACTTTAGTTTACATTAAAGGTTGTCCTACTCTCATTGATTTTGTTATTGCTGACATGCCTGAAGACACTGTTGCTCCTATAATACTAGGATGTCTTTCCTTAAGAACTATAAAGGTTTTAATTAATCTTCATGAAGGGAACGTGAAGTTGCAATTGCCTTCACGGGATCCTCTTGTTATTCATTTTCCCAGGAAGAAGAAAGCCAAACATGACGAGAAGGAGGCCATCACTTTGAAGACCAATTACTTTGGAGTGGGTGTTCCACTCATCTGGCCCAAGTGAATATCATCAAGGTCAAGCTATTGACCGTAAAAGAGCGCTCTATGGGAGGCAACCCATGCTAAATTAAGGTTTGAGTTAAGTTTTTAGTTTTAGTTTAAGTTCATATTAAATAAAGATTGCTAGAAAACTCTATTTGGAGAGAAGAAATTTGGTAGTACTTGAATTTTTGCATTATTCATGCTATTGTTGGTCGACAATATTTTCTGTCAAAAACAAGTTATATTGCTAAGTTATAGGAAAAGAAATAGTTTACGAAGAAACATAAATTTTTTGATAGACACGGACGGTTTAACGACCAACTATACGGCGGGAATAAAAATTCTGGCAGTATAGCTCCGATCGTATAGTTATCTTTGTCATCGTTTTTTTGCAATATATACTGAGAGTTTAACGACCAACCATACAGCGGGAATAAAAAAATCCGGCCATATAGTCCTGGCCGTATAGATATCAATGTCTCTGTACAATTTCTTTTCTTGCGTACAGATAGTTTAACGACCAACTATACGGTGGAAATAAAAATTCCGGACGTATAGTTCTGGTCGTATAGATACCAATGCCTCCGTACAATTTCTTTTCATATATACCGGGAGTTTAACGACCAACTATATGGCGGGAATAAATTCCGGCTGTATAGTTCTGGTCGTATAGATATCGAGGCATTTGCAAATTTTCTTTTACAGGGACAGACAGTTTAACGACCAACTATATGGCCGGAACATTTTGTTCTGTCCGTATAGTTGCGGTCATATAGCTGCGCCGCTAGGAGGAAGACCTAATATTTTGACAGAACGCCAACTATACGGTCGGAATGCATGTTCCGCACGTATAGTGCGCCCGTATAGTTGCGTCCGACCACAGAATCGCACGGGAAGGTACTCCCAACTCCAAAACTTCAATCCTTTTTCCTTCTTCTACCTCCAAACTCTCTCAAAACCTCAAGGGATCTTCATCTCTACTCAATTTCGTTCGATTTCCTCGCACACAAATGATCTACAACATGTTTCTCCTTCGATCCTCCAATTACTTTTTGCAAATTCATCTTCGATCTATTGTCATTATGAATCTAGGATGAGACCTACTATGAACCAATTGCCATGATTTTCTTATCTAGATTATTATCTTGAGGAGATTCCTTAGTGTGCTTAGATGAGGAACATAATATACTTACTATTGTTGGATCAAAAAGTTTTATTTTTGCCTTTCTTCAATGTTTTAGATGATGAACACAAGGAGCCAAACTCGTGCTCGTGCCACCGCTAGCGCTTCTCGAGTAGCCGCTCAGAAACACATGGGGATACGGTTCAGGGATGAGGCCCATCACGAACGCTTCAACAAGATCAAGAACCGCGAAGTGAAGGCCACCAAGTGGGCTTGCCCCATTATATTGAACCAGCTCGGTATTTCTGATGACTTTAATTTACTTTGCAATAGAGATGGCCTGCAAAACTTTGTGTATAATGATGTACCTACTTATCGCCGCTTAACCGTTGAATTTCTAAGTTCATTGCAAAGCACTGATAAACTTTGGCAAGGAGAGGATACTATTCCTTTCCGTCTCATGAACAAAAACTACACCTTAACATAGATCAATGGTGTGCATGCTTTAATTTGCCAAACAATGATGTTCATGCTTTACGCACATTCTTCACTGGTTTAATTCCTTCCCCCAATCAATACTATAATGGAATGAGCTTCACTAGTAGAGTGAACAAGGGGAAGAATATTCAACATCCTACAATTTTTATTTGTTCTATGTTATTGCTAACACCTTGCAGGCACGTAATGAGTTCACGAGACTCAACGAGGAGGACATCTTAGCAGGGGCGAAGGACCCCTTTGGGCAAGATAGGGCAGGTGCCCTACCTTGTATTTTAGCAAAAAAGCTCATATATATATAGCCATATATATTTGTGCATATAATTTGTTGTATTTTCTTCTCATCTGGGAGAACAAAAAACGAAATAAGGCGTTATTGGGCTGCGTTTGAGTGACAACTTCGTGCGGTGGAGCAAGTAGGGGTAGAGCTAGGTATTTATACATAAACCTGGCACTACATGAGAAGTTTCCTTGGTCAAGATAGAACGAATACATATAAACTAAAAATAAAAGCTTCCAAGGTTTAGAGGCCTAATGATCCCATGATGCACTGTCCAAGTGTGAAACAGGTTGTTCAATAGCATTCCCGATATGCAATTTATGAATAAGGAGATTTAAACATGATTAATCATAAATAAAAAATAGAGCTATGTTGACAATGAAAACATTAATTGAAAATATGGTAGAGTTTTACCATTGCCAAGAACTTCTAATATACTAATAAGTTGAATTTTTTCATCAGGAATTTTTACGCTTTAGAGTTCGCCCGACCTCAAATTATTTTCATCGTTCGCCACTGCATCCTAGTCCTCGCCAAAGCTGCTTACATCAACTGCAACCTATCACTCAACTTGGGAACCATCCTTGTGCGCTACCTGGAGAAGCAAGCCTCCCAAAGCCAAGGGCCAATCACAGGAGGAGGCGTCATCACCGTGCTTGCCACTGTCCTAGACATCGATATAGGTGAGTTGCAACCCGTACTAGGTGAGACGCGTGTTGGTTTCTCCACCTTGAGGGCATGTGGAATGCTCACTAGGAGAGGTGGTATTTATTATCTTCATATTGCTGGAGCTGGGCGTATCTACCCCGCTCCTTTGGCTAATGGTCTTTTCTCTATCGAGGAAGGACGTTTGTGATACGTCCAAAACGTATCTACTTTCCCGAACACTTTTGCTATTGTTTCTCCTATAAACTTGTGTGATTTGGATGCAACTAATGCGGACCGACGCTGTTTTCAGCAGAATTACTTGCTGTCTATTTTTTGTGCAGAAAATCAACTATCAGGAAAAATCCCGGAAAATATGCCAAAAATCCTATTTCACCCAAAGACTCCAGGAGCCAGAATACGAGACGGAGAAGAGCCCTGGGGTGGCTACACCACCTGGTGGCGCGAGCCAGGCCAGGCCACGCCAGGGGGTGGTGTGGGCCCCCCAGGCACCCCCTCGGCCTCTCTCTTCGCTTATAAGGAGCCTTCTGATCTAAAAACTTCGGGGGGTTCGACGTTTTTCCAGAATGAGTTCTGCTCCGCCGCCACCACCAGATTCCACGAAACAGTACCAGAAACTCCGTTCTGGCACCCTGCCGGGACAGGGAATTGGAGGAGATCATCGCCGTCATCATCACCATCGTTTCTCCATCAACCATCCATGTTTCCCCCATCTATGAGTGAGTAATCCCCCGCTGTAGGCTATGGGGATGGTAGGGATTGGATGAGATCATTCATGTAATGGCATCAGATTGTTAGGGCATGGTGCCTAGTATCTTTTATTAGTGCTTTATGACTTTGTTGCGACTTGTTGTGCTGAATGCTTGTCACTAGGGCCCGAGTGCCATGATTTCAGATCTGAACATGTTATTGATTCATTATGATAGTATTGTTCTTGGTCTTATCTACAAGTTGTATACACACGTTGTTGTCCGGAACCTATGGCCCCGAAGTGACAGAAATCGGGATAACCGGAAGGGAAAGGCTTTGATGTGAGGACACATGTGTTCACGGAGTGTTAATGGTTTGATCTGGTGCTCTATTAAAAGGAGAACCTTAATTGCCAGTAGTTCCCTAGAGGCCCCGCTGCAAACGGGCTGGCAGGACAAAAGATGTTGTGCAAGTTCTCATTGCGAGCACGTATGACTATATATGGAACACGTGCCTAGGATTGTCTAGTACTTGGGTGTTTTATCTTATTTATCTACAATTGCCCTATGTTCTGATTGCTATGTGAATTGTCTTGTCCATGCAACGCCCGTCCATCCATCCCTATGCCTACCGCACTCGAATTCCACTATTTACTGCTTTTGTTAGTACTGTCTTTGTTTTTCTACTGCTGTTACTTTACTATTCCTACTACAAAACTGTTGCTACTGATAAACTGCTGTGAGCAAGATTGTTTCTAGGTGCAGCTGAATTGACATCTCGGTTGTTAAGGCTTATAAATATTCTTTGGCTCCCCTTGTGTCGAATCAATAAATTGGGTTTCACTTCCCTCGAAAATACTACGATACACCTCCTATACTTGTGGGTCATCAGTTTGCTATAAAATGTGCAGGTTGAGCAGTACCAACCCGAGGAGGAGATTCCTGAAGAGGATGAGGACCAAGAGGAGGAGCAAGAAGTTCCTCACCAAGAAGAAGAGCAGCCACAAACCCGGTTCGCCACATACCAAGATTTCCAAGGACCTGGAGGAACTGTGGAGAGGATGCACAACCTCTATTTGAACCCCCGAGAATCAATAAGTAACCTCTCCACTCAATTCGCGAACTGGAGTAACAACTTTTTCCCACCACCACAATGATTCGAAGGGCTTGAAAAAGCCTAAGCTTGGAGAAGTTTCCTCATGTATCTTTATTTGGCGTTTATTTGCTTTTATTTCAAGGTTACTTTTTTATTTGAGTTTATAAGCACTCGTGTTGGTTTCCCCAACACTTTATCTTTAGTTCTTTCTATTTGCTTTCAAAATTTTCTAGACAAGCTTTGCCACCAATTTTCTATTCTTTATTTTTCTCTCTTAAAAATCACAAAAAGATTTCTCCATTTTTCCTTATTTTCCCTCTTTCTTTTTCTTGTCGCCTCGAGGTCTTTGTATGTTTGCAGGAGAGTGATTGACTTCGAGTTCCCAAGAAACAAATATAAAAGGAAGAGAGAAGTGGAACCAAACATGAGAGGTATGCCTTATGACTCCCCATTTTTAAGGTTTGAGAAACCCATGCTAGTTAGTAGTAAATGTTGAGATATTATATTGGTGGAGTGAGTCTTTGTACATAGTAAGATTGTCATTTGCATGGATACTTAATTGGGCTCATTTTGTTACAGCTCTCGTAATTAACCAAGTCTTGCCTAAAAATTGCTAAACAATTGTAATAACAAAAAGTCTCACAATTGATAAAATAGTTTGGCGATCAATCGTCGATGGGCATGGTCTCCTCCGACGTGTCCGGTGTGAAGGGGATAGGTGTGTCGGTGTCGGGGTCGGCCGACTGGTTGGAGGAGGTCGAAGCAGAGCTCAGCAAAGCAGCGGTGGAGGCAGTTAGCGCAGAGCTTGGCATGCTGGCGGTGATGTCCTCCTAGATGATGCCGTTGCGTCGCGCCATATACCAGGCCTTGACCGGCGTGCTCATTGCCGAGATGTCTTTGCCGCCCATGAGGAACTGGAGATCCGTGTTCCTCTTATTGGCGGCATAGTTTGCTTTGAGGAGGTCGAGCTTGGGGTCTTGGTTCTGGAGCAGCTGCGCCCACTCTCGTCGGCTTTCTCCTCCTTCTTCTTGTTATGGGCCTTGTTGTCAGCAATGCACTTCTCGATGGAATCATGGAGGCGCTTGGCGGGAGGTCCTGTGGCTTTAATCATCTTCACCTTCTTCTGGCCGAGCTCCGGCCTTCCTTCGTCGGCAGCAGGGGGAGGAGCCGTGATACATTGCAAATGTATCAATAATTTTTGATGCCCCATGCTTGGTTTTATCCACTTTCTTGTGTTTTGTCCACACTTTGGAGTACTTTTCATATGATTTCTTGGACTAACCTATTAACAAGAGCCACAGTGCCAGCTGCCTGTTTTCTGCTGTTTTTGGTTCCAGGAAAGTCAGAAAATGAATATTCTCGGAATTGGACGGGACAAAAGCCAAAGTGCCTATTTTTCTAGAAGACTCACGGAGCCAGAATGCGAGACGGAGGAGGGCCAGGGGCTGGCCACACCCCCCTAGGCGCGGGCTGGGCCTGGCCACGCCAGGGCATGGTGTGGTGGCCCCAGGCACCCCCTCGGTCTCCTTCTTCGCCTATAAGAATCCTTCTGACCTAAAAACATCGGGGGGTTTGACGTTTTTCTAGAAGGAGTTCCGCTCCGCCGCCACCACCAGATTCCACAAAACAGTACCAGAAACTCCGTTCTGGCACCCTGTCGGGACGGGGAATTGGAGGAGATCATCGCCATCATCATCACCATCGCTTCTCCATCGACCATCCATGTTTCCCCCATCTATGAGTGAGTAATCCCCCGTTGTAGGCTATGGGGATGGTAGGGATTGGATGAGATCGTTCATGTAATAGCATCAGATTGTTAGGGCATGGTGCCTAGTATCTTTTATTAGTGCTTTATGACTTTGTTGCCACTTGTTGTGCTTAATGCTTGTCACTAGAGCCCGAGTGCCATGATTTCAGATCTGAACATGTTATTGATTCATTATGATAGTATTGTTCTTGGTCTTATCTACAAGTTGTATACACACGTTGTTGTCCGGAACCTATGGCCCCGAAGTGACAGAAATCGGGATAACCGGAAGGGAAAGGCTTTGATGTGAGGATCACATGTGTTCACGGAGTGTTAATGCTTTGCTCCGGTGCTCTATTAAAAGGAGCACCTTAATTGCCAGTAGTTCCCTAGAGGCCCCGCTACAAACGGGCTGGCAGGACAAAAGATGTTGTGCAAGTTTTTATTGCGAGCACGTATGACTATATATTGAACACATGCCTAGGATTGTCTAGTACTTGGGTGCTTTATCTTATTTATCTACAATTGCCCTATGTTCTGATTGCTATGTGAATTGTCTTGTCCATGCAACACCCGTCCATCCATCCCTACGCCTACCGCACTCGAATCCCATTGTTTACTGCTTTTGTTACTACTGTCTTTGCTTTACTATTCCTACTACAAAACTATTGCTACTGATAAACTACTGTGAGCATGATTGTTTCCAGGTGCAGCTGAATTGATAACTCAGTTGTTAAGGCTTATAAATATTCTTTGGCTCCCTTTGTATCGAATCAATAAATTGGGTTTCACTTCCCTCGAAAATACTGCGATACACCCCCTATACTTGTGGGTCATCAAGACTATTTTCTGGCGCCGTTGCCGGGGAGCATAACTTTATTTATCAAGTTCACTTGGAATCACTATTGTTCAAGCTAATTTTATCTTTCTCCTTGTTTGCTTGTTTCTTTATAAAAAATACAAAACAAAATTAGTTTCTACTCTAGTTGTTATTTTCGTTGGTCTGTTATTGTCTTGCTTTATCATGCTTGTTGGCAATGGTTAGTTTCTTTGAAACTGAAGCTTATTGGCAAGGTGGGTTCACGGAAGATCAAAAATATTATTATAAGGAACACCGCTTGTCACAAAAAGGGAAACACTTATGGGAACAAATCAATAGATTGTATACCATTGCTAGGAACGTGTGCTCTACTTATAATGTTACTTATTGCTGTAATGAGTCTTGTTGCAGAAAGAGGTATAAACACCTCCCTTTTCAATGTGAGTATAGTGATAATGATACCATATCTTCCTATGCTAAAGGAATTTATGACTTTTATGATGCGGAACAAATTGAAGAATTTATTGCTTGGAAGGGTGCTTTTGAACTTGCTATTTTGCTTGAAAATATTGATGATTCACCTTACAAATATGAGGTGTATGGTATACTTAAATTTTGCTTTTATAATTACAAGGATGAAAATGGCTATATTCTTGAATATTTTAATAGATGCTTTCCACAAATGGAAGAGACTAATGCCTTGCAGGATCCTATGGAAGAAGAAATTGATGAACCCGAAATCTCATTAGATGAAAAAGAGGAGGAGAGTGATGAACAAAGGAGGAAGAATAGATTAGCTACCCATGCCTACCTTCTAATGAGAGTAACTCTTTATCCCTTACATTATTTGATTGTCCCCCTTGCTTACTAAAGGAGAATGAATGTTATGTTCCTGAGGTTTCTCTTGAAAATGTTTATAATAAAGCTCTAGTGCTTGTAGATCATGAAGAGCATGCTTTATGTGATAGTTATATTGTTGAGTTTCTTCATGAGTCTACTGAAAATTATTATGAGAGAGGAAAATATGATTGTAGAAGTTTTCATGGTATTGAAACACCTCTCTATGTGCTGAAAGTTTTGAAGTTACTCTTGTTTTATCTTCCTATGTCTGTCACTTTGTTATTTGCTTACACGATTCCTATGCATAGGAAGTGGGTTAGACTTAAATGTGTTTTTAATTTGCTCCTTGATGCTCTCTTTTACTTCAACTTATATTTCTTATGAGAGCATCCTCTTAAACTTTTATGCCTGAAGATGATAATATGTCTATTATTCTTGGGAGACCTTTTCTTAAATACTGCAGAAGCTGTTATTAATTATAATCAAGGGAAGGTGACCTTCAATGTTAATGACAAGGAACACATTGTCTATTTCCTCAAGAAGATTAAAAGGACTTATGGTTTGAATTCAATTGAACATGTTGAGGGCATTCAAGTTGGAGAAATATATTGTCCCATACCAAGAGAAAAATTTGAAACTATTATGATTGGGACCATTGCTATCAAGGTTGAGGTAACATAATCATTAGTGGAATACAAAGTTTTGTCTCATATGAAATTGTTTTGGTAGCAATACCTGATCAACCTTGTTAACAAAAGGATTTCATTGAACAAAACAATGTTTTCACTATGATTATTTCTGTTTACTTCTATTCTATCCATTCTAGTTTTTGCTTATGCCTAACTTAAAGGCATTAAAGAAAATTACTTATTGGGAGATAACCCAAAAGTTTTAGATGAGTCTTGGAAGTTATCACCTCAGTAATAACCGCTCTTTATCCTTTTTATTTGCTTTTTGTGCCAAGAGTAACCTCTAATGAGAGTGAAGTGATGATTGGGAAAGTTGCTGTCCCGAAACAGATTTCCGTGCTTCACCGTAAAAATCGTGAGAGTGCTCTGTATGTTGGATTGAGCTGTAATTTTTTGTGATTCTGTCATAGGTTTTTATCTAACTTTCATTAGTTTAACACTTTTTTATTTAAGCAACAGAGGGTCTACAAAAAAATCGTCTTTACCTGCTGGTCTGTTTTGACAGATTTCTGCCATTTTCTGCATTTGCTTCTTGTTAGTTCCTCCTTGAGTTCTTTTGGGGAATTGAGCTTTTTGAGGGAAGTGCTACAGTAGCTAGTGTTCTAATGGAAGTTTATTGGGTGTTATAACTGAACCTTAAGAATTATTTATCTTGAGTGCACTAATGTTGCTAATAAAGATTGTGTGAAGTTTTATATGAAGGAAAAATTTCAGGTGTATGGAAGGAATGAGTAATGAGATGAAGAATGGACTGAAGCTCAAGCTTGGGGATGTCACACGTGTCACCCCAAGAAATATCCAAGAAGTACAAGCGTCAAAGCTTGGGGATGCCCAAGGCATCCCCTTCTTCATCAATAAAAATCCCAGGTTTCTTCCAAACGCTTCATTTTTATTGTTTCATGCACAGTTGTGTTGTTCTTGGAGCGTCTTCTTTTTCATTTTCGTTTTGGTTTTTCGTTTGCTTAGTTTGCTTGGTTTTCTGAATAAATTGGTTGGACCCCCTCTTTCATACATTGGCGTTCAAATGGTTTGGTTTGGTTTGGAAAAGAGTAGGAAAGCTCATGCTTAAGTGGTAAAGAGAGCTTGTTTTTGACTATGGCCTATGCTTTGTCATGCCATGCTTGATATTGTTTTGGCTTTATGCTTAGTATTCTTTGCTGTAGCATGACTTGTTATAAACAATTGAGATTGCTTAATGTGCCTTGGATGAATCATGCGTTGTTTTAGCATATTAAAGCATAGTATAGTGGTATTCTCCTTTGATGCTTTATTTGGGTTGACTTGGCACATGCTCACACCATGTTATGACTATCTCAAGTCACCATAAGCCTTTATGATCCTTTAGTTTTTCAACTTGTAGTATTACTTTTATGCTTTGATCAATGATGTTTTGTCGCTCTGCATGATTATGGCCATTATTGATCTCTCGTTTGTCGCTCCCTTACTATTGCTAGCTTTCACTTCCACTGAGTATTTTACTCATGTTTCCAACTCCCTTAAACAAAATATTGCCAAAGTGTCCACCATACCTACCTATTAGCATCATTTGCTATTTCCGTGCATATTCATTATTCCTTGTTTTCTTCCGAATAAAATGTTTGCTTGTTATGAGAAAGTTAGTTAGTAAAGCTCTCACGAACTTGATGGCACACTTTATTTTCTTGCACTTAATAAACCCGAACCATTGCATCCTTCTTTGTTGCGTATATGCTTGCGCTTTATAAGTTGAAGTTAGCAGAACCATGTATCATGGGGAATGCTTTCAACATTGCACTGGTACTTTGTACCTCGTTGATATCATGTTCTTTTGCTTATGGATCCCGGCGGTGTGAAATAAAAGTGGAACTTGTAAGATCATGGAGTTTGTATGTATGTTAGAGAAACGCCTAGGCCGCTAGCCTAAGCCATGCCTAATCATGGTGGAAACTTGCAGCATAACCATGATGAGCATTCTATGAAGCATCCTCAATAAAAATCTATGCACATAGTAAATAAAAAGATCGCTGAGATGCTCATTGTCTGCTTGCCTTGTCATTTTGATTATGGGATAGCTCCTGTATCATGTGCAAGGGGTACCCCGTTGGCGGTTCTCTATGATACATATATACTTACAATGACAAGAGCTTACTCGTGACTGAAGTTGAGTAGCATGAGGATCGGTCTTCGTAAGTAAGGGGCATGAGACTTCGATTTATAACTTGTCAAGCATATCCTCTTAGTTGTGTCACTTTCACCTTAATCACATTAAAGATTCTTATGATAGGAGCAATGAGAGCTCAAAGCTAATGAGTACCATACTTTCAGCATTTGGAAGCCTTTCAAACTTTTCAAAACCTGTTCGTTTCCTTGTTGAGTCTCCATACATTCTATGAGCACTTTCTTGAGAGCGTAGTGGCCATTCTTAGTTCTATGTGCATTGTCCCAAATCTTGTTGATTGATGCATACCTTGATATTGCTTGTTTTAAACTATTTGTATCTAGTGACTCTTGTAAACATTGAAGGTGTCCCATGCATTTATGTTTGCTACTCTATGAGGGACAAGCTGAATGCCACTATGCTATGTTTTCTTTATGTGAAACAAACAAACGTCTTGCAAAGCATTGTTATTCATGAATCTTTTGTTTGTGCCTTTTCATGTTGCATCATAGTTTCTTTGTCTTATTGCTAGAACTTTGTCTTTCATGTTATGATTGAAGCACTATGATCCCAGCTTTGAATGTTTTACAAATACTTTGATCAAGTCTTTGATGGTGCATGCCGCCTCAAAAATTATTCTTTATTTTTATCACTTACCTACTCGAGGACGAGCAGGAGTTAGGCTTGGGGATGTTGATACATTGCAAATGTATCTATAATATTTGATGCTCCATGCTTGGTTTTATCCACTTTCTTGTGTTTTGTCCACACTTTGGAGTAATTTTCATATGATTTCTTGGACTAACCTATTAACAAGAACCACAGTGCCAGCTGCCTGTTTTCTGCTGTTTTTGGTTCCAGGAAAGTCAGAAAATGAATATTCTCGGAATTGGATGGGACAAAAGCCAAAGTGCCTATTTTTCCAGAAGACTCACGGAGCCAGAATACGAGACAGAGGAGGGCCAGGGGCTGGCCACACCCCCCCAGGCGCGGGCTGGGCCTGGCCGCGCCAGGGCATCGTGTGGTGGCCCTAGGCACCCCCTCGGTCTCCCTCTTCGCCTATAAGAAGCATTCTGACCTAAAAACTTCAAGGGGTTCGATGTTTTTCCAGAAGGAGTTCCGCTCCGCCACCACCACCAGATTCCACGAAATAGTACCAGAAACTCTGTTCTGGCACCCTGCCGAGACGGGGAATTGGAGGAGATCATCGCCATCATCATCACCATCGCTTCTCCATCGACCATCCATGTTTCCCCCATCTATGAGTGAGTAATCCCTCGCTGTAGGCTATGGGGATGGTAGGGATTGGATGATATCGTTCATGTAATGGCATCAGATTGTTAGGGCATGGTGCCTAGTATCTTTTATTAGTGCTTTATGACTTTGTTGCGACTTGTTGTGCTTAATGCTTGTCACTAGGGCCCGAGTGCCACAATTTCAGATCTAAACATATTATTGATTCATTATGATAGTATTGTTCTTGGTCTTATCTACAAGTTGTATACACACGTTGTTGTCCGGAACCTATGGCCCCGAAGTGAAAGAAATCGGGATAACCGGAAGGGAAAGGCTTTGATGTGAGGATCACATGTGTTCACGGAGTGTTAATGCTTTGCTCCGGTGCTCTATTAAAAGGAGCACCTTAATTGCCAGTAGTTCCCTAGAGGCCCCGCTGCAAACGGGTTGGCAGGACAAAAGATGTTGTGCAAGTTCTCATTGCGAGCACATATGACTATATATGGAACACATGCCTAGGATTGTCTAGTACTTGGGTGCTTTATTTATTTATCTGCAATTGCCCTATGTTCTGATTGCTATGTGAATTGTCTTGTCCATGCAACGCCCGTCCATCCATCCCTACGCCTACCGCACTCGAATCCCACTATTTACTGTTTTGTTACTACTGTCTTTGCTTTACTACTGCTGTTACTTTACTATTCCTACTACAAAACTGTTGCTACTGATAAACTACTGTGAGCAAGATTGTTTCCAGGTGTAGCTGAATTGACAACTCAGTTGTTAAGGCTTATAAATATTCTTTGGCTCCCCTTGTGTCGAATCAATAAATTGGGTTTCACTTCCCTCGAAAATACTGCGATACACCCCCTATACTTGTGGGTCATCAAGCCGCCGGGTTGTACACGCCGTCCTTGGTCTTGCCGAGGCTCACGTGAGTGTCCACCCATTTCTCACATTTCTCTATCACGGGAAACACATGATAGAACTTGAAATATGTCTTGGTGTCGTCTTGGTACATGCCGAGTGCACGGAGGAGCTGCAAAGGCAAGGTAAAGTGTGTCAGGATAGACATGAACAAGTACCTTCGGCTAATGTTCGGCGAAGTACCTTGCCATCCATGGTTTCACCGTTGATGGGTATGTGGTCGACCTCCTCGAGAATGTTGTGCCACTTGCTGCATGCCTGCTGGATGAGCCCCCAGTGGTTGATCATGGCTTTCTCGCCACGCTCCATGTGAACTTTGATGTACGTTAGGTCATAAAGCTTGCGTTCGTCGGACGCTAGCTTCACATGCTTCCAGTAATTGTCCGAGTTTTGGTTGGCGCTAGTGATGGGATCCATGCTCACCGCTTTCTAGGCGTCGACGAGGCAAAGGTCCTCAAGCGTATGATGGCTCAAGATATCTCGAGCTCGTTGGGAACCCCAAGAGGAAGGTATGATGAGCACAGCAACAAGTTTCCCTCAGTTATGAAACCAAGGTTATCGAACTAGTAGGAGCAAGAAAACAACTCCAAGGTGTTGCTACTAACTTGGAATCCTGCACAACACAACCACAGAACTTTGCCCCAACTTACAGTGAGGTTGTCAATCTCACCGGTTTTGCTAAAAACAAAGGATTAAACGTATTGTGTGGAATATAGTAATTGCTTGCAGAAAGTAAATAGTAAATGGTAAACAGTAAAGTGTGTATTAAGTAAAGTGTGTAAAGTAAACAATACGATTACCCTATGGACAAAGGATTGTTGTTTTATCCCTAGTAGCACCAACACATATACAACCTTAGATATTCCTGTCACTTCCCCAGATTACTAGAGGCATGAACCCACTATCGAGCATAAATACTCCCACTTGGAGTTCCAAGCATCTATTTGGCCAAGATAGTTACTAACAACGGAGAGCATGCAAGATCACAAATAACATAGACATGACAGAATCAATAATCAATCTGAAATAGCATCTCAATATCCATCGGATCCCCGCAAACACAACATGTAAGATTATAAATAGATGATCTTGATCATGAACGGAGCTCACAAGATCTAAACATGATAGCACAAAGGAGGAGAACCAACCATCTAGCTACTACATGCACCCATAGTCCAAGAATGAACTACTCACGCATCACACTGGAGGCAGGCATGGTGATGAAAAAGGCCTCCAGGGTGATCTCTCCCCTCCGACAGGGTGCCGGGAAGAGCTCCGGATCCCCCCGATCTAGGGATGGAGATGGCGGCAGCTACAGATTATTTTGTGGACTGATCGGGTCTCTGATCGGGTACTTAGGGTTTTCGTCCCGGGAGGCTTTTATAGGCGAAAGGGCAAGGTTCGTGGAGCACCAGGGGGACCCCACCCCTGGTGGCGTGCCCCCCCAGGCCGCGCTGCCACCAGGTGTGGCTGCCCTGGTGCGCCACTTCGTCTCCCCTCCGGACTCCGTGTTGCTTCAGGTAAAATATTGACTTTGGATTTTGTCCCGTTCAATTCCGAGAATATTTCCTTACTAGCTTTTCTGAAACCAAAAACATCAGAAAACATGCAACTAGCACCGTGGCATCTTGTTAATAGGTTAGTTCCAAAAAATGTATAAAAATACCCCAAAGTGTGAACAAAACATAAGAAAGTAGATATAAAACAAGCATGGAACATAAAAAAATTATAGATATGTTTACAACGTATCAGCGTCGTCCACTTGATCCGAGGCTCTGCCGCCGAGGTTCCCGCCTTCCTCTTGCCTTTGGCTCTGGCCTTCACCGGAGCCAGGGCATCCCCTTCAGCTTCCTCCTCGACCTCCTCGGCCTGGGTATGCTCGGTGAAATCCTGAGACTCAATGCCGTGTTCGGCGTCGGCCCGAGACCGTTCTTGAGTGAAGAAAGAGGCATTGCTGGCCGCCGCCGACACTGCGGATATCATGCCATGCATGTAGGCTTCAGTCGACATTCCTCCGAACATGTTCTGGGCGTCCGCCTCGCCGTAGGTTGCGTGCGACGAACCTCCAGCGAACTGTAGAGGACCGCGGCGCATGGACGTCGAAGAAGCGCTGTACGCCAGAGATGAAGTATGGGACGTTGAAGGCCGGAGGGGGCCGAGGTGCGGGGCAGGGGAAGAGCGTCTTTGGGTTGAACCCGCCGTGGAACACGGGGGAGGAGGAGTACCTCTGTCGCGGGTTTGCCTGGCTTTCCTGGAACATGGATGGCGAAATGGGCGAGAAGCCGGCAAGCGAGACGACGCTTGGCTAGCTCCCCCAAACGCCGTTGTACTGCGTACGCGACGTCGCCGCTTCCCTCTTCGCCTGGGCCTCGACCGTTGTGTGAACCTCGGCGAGCCCCTTCGCATGCTTGGCCCTTGTCTCCCTGTCTCTACGGCTGTCCGATTCGACCTTTCTCTTCCGGCATAGGGCCATCCGCGCGGCGTCGGTGGTGCCTTCAGGTCTCGGCGTTGGCGCTCTCGGCTTCCTCACCTTTTTCTCCTTTGGTTTGCCGGTGGTGGATCGGGGTTTGATGAAACCCTTTGGCCGCATGGCGGTCAGGAGCTCGGCGAACTAGCGGGAGATGTGGAAAAATGGGGAGGGGAGGCGGGAGAGGAAAGAAGAAAAGGGCGGAAACTCGGCCTCCTCTCGCTGACATGGTTGGCCCACCTGTTTTTTCGCTTCATCCGGCGTTCTCAGAACGTTCCCAGCGCCGCGGAATCGGCGTGGGAAGGCCGGATCAATGTTGGGCCAAATCCGGACGAAATCGGCGTCCTAGGAACACGACTGGGCGGAAAGTCGCCGTCCGGATTAAAAAAAGCCCTGTGTTAAACAGTAAACTAAGTGAAGATTTCGTCTTTTTGTGCGTTTTATCTTTTTTGTAAGAAAAATACGTGATATTTCGAGCTGAAAACATTAGTACTTTTTATGGTTGGCTACGTGGAAATATTTTTTATAATTTTTCTAAAAACTTGAAATTCAAATTTTCGAAGTTAAAAAAAACGCCGTGTTTTGTTCGGCTCGAATGGACAGGGTCCCAAGAGCAGCAGGTGTCCTCTCACGTCCGAGTTGGCTACAACGACCGAAAGCGCCGAGCGCTTTTTCCCCACCCAGCACGTCGACTAGCCCGGGCTGGCCCGCGTTGTGGGGGTACACGTGTGCTACCACCGGCGGAAGGCTCCCGAGCCCGTGGCTGCACGCACCTGTCGACACCTCCCCGCCATCCCTTTCTCCCCACAGGCGGCACATCACTTCGTTATAAAACTAGCCACCGGGGCCGCCACGTTCACTCCCCAACAGATCTTGCCTTCTTCGGCCACGCACACCGTTCCTTTTCCTGTACAGTAGTACGCCCTTTAACCTTTATTATGCCCTTTTCCCACTACCATATCTAGAAATCACAAGTGTATCTATCAATCTATCTATCTTGACACAGTTTAGACGGAGATCGATGGCGGCGGCGGCGGCGAGCGTGGGAGGAGGGGCGGCGCCGTTCGTGTGGAAGACGTACCGGATGGTGGAGGACCCGGGGACGGACGGGGTCATCGGGTGGGGGAAGGGGAACAACAGCTTCGTCGTCGCCGACCCGTTCGTCTTCTCGCAGACGCTCCTGCCCACGCACTTCAAGCACAACAACTTCTCCAGCTTCGTCCGCCAGCTCAACACCTATGTCAGTCAGTTGATTACTTCTCTGTGTTATCGCGGTTGCCATGCTAAGAGCAGCGGGCGCTCTGCTGCTCTGGTCTACTCTTTCCTCGGGGGGCGGAGGGTGTGTGAGGAGCCAGTGAGGTGAGATCTGTGGGGCAATAACATCTGTTTCTCTGTGGTTCGACTGTCCTGTTTTCGTTTCTTTCTTAGCAGATAAACACTCGGTATATCTTGGTACGTACTGTAGAAGAAACCGGGGAAAATCTGTACTTCAGTACAAGCCTAGAACGTAGTATAGGCAGGAGTGGGTTGTGCAGATTTGATTTTCAGCAAGTGCACAGAACTTGCTTGCACTTAGTTTTTCCTGCCCTGATCAGATTATTTCCAACTTCATATCAGGGCTTCCGCAAGGTGGATCCGGACCGGTGGGAGTTCGCGCACGGGTCGTTCCTCCGGGGCCAGACCCACCTGCTGCGCCACATCGTCCGCCGCGGCACCGCTGTCGGCGGCGGCAAGCGCAAGGAGGCGGCGGCCGACTTCACCGACGACGACATGACGATGGTGGCCACGGAGGTGGTCCGGCTCAAGAAGGAGCAGAGCACCATCGACGACAGGGTCGGCGCCATGTGGCGCCGCGTGCAGGAGACCGAGCGCAGGCCCAAGCAGATGCTGGCGTTCCTCCTCACGGTCGTCGGCGACCGCGACATGCTGCAGCGCCTGGTCGCCGGCAGCGACAGCGCGGCTGGTACGGGGAACGAGTTCGACGGTGATCAGGAGCCGATAGAGGGCGGTGAGAAAAGGCCGAGGCTGCTGCTTGACGGAGACTTCGGCGACGTGAGCGTGTTCGGGCCTGACGCGGCCGACTTCGCCGGGTTCTACGCCGGTGGCGACGCGTTCGCCAATGTGTCGGTGGAGGCGGCCGCCGGGCCGGGATGTGCTGCTGCGGGCTCCTTGTTTGGTTTTGGACTGGACACTGGATACTGAATACCGATGCTCGGCTTTGGCCCAATTCTTTGCTATTGCGTGACTGCCGTTCTCACGGAGCGGCCATCTTTGCCAATTAGCCAGTTTGAGGGCCCAGGGATGTGACCATTTTATTTACGCTTATGATGGGTTTTATGTGTTCGATTTGACCTGCTAAAATATGGATTCGTTTGACGGCGCCTGCCTAGGTCGTACTTCTTTTTGCAAAAAAGATTCCGGATCTTTTATAAATGTTTACTAGAAATACAAAAGCACCTAAACATAGTACTTCCTCTGTTCAGAAATAACTCACTTGACTTTGTATAGATTCAAATATATCTACATAGTAAAACAATTGAAATATATCTACAGTAAAACATATGAATTTAGACAAATACACGTCGAACACGGAGAGTAAAAAAACTAACGATCCCTCTTTGTAAAAAAACTAACGATCCCTCTTTGCGCGGGGCGTGGCTGTTACCGTTTATAACAACGTGATTGAGATAAAATAGACTTATAACACAATCTTAAGATAAATAGACTTATAACACAATCTATGTGATAAAGAAAACTGTAGAAGAGCAAATCGTAAGTCTATAACAATGTGATGATCCTCACTAATGGGAGCACATCAAATAGTTTGGAATCATCGATACAAGTGAGAGAGAAACAAAGGGGAAGAGTTCAGAGATCCCGTGCCTTGGTCTTCTTAGGCCTTTCTTGGGTTGACCCCAAGAAGGTGCATCTGGGAACTCCTACAGCAGACGATTCTTGTTCTCCTATGTTTTCAAAGAATTAGGTAGATCCATCCACTGTACATGTACCAATGTTACTGTATTTCTACCATTAGCAAAAACTTTAGTGTCTAATACCTACAAGGGTTGCGTGTCACCCTCCAGAACTGTGCACTGAGAAGGCAAATCAGGTTGGGCAATATTGTTAGCTGGCAGAGCTTTTTTCAGTAAAGATACATGTACCACCGGATGAATGTGGCTACCTGCTGGCAACTCGAGTTTGTATGCAACAACACCCACTTTCTGAATGATTTTGTAAGGGCCAAAGAATTTGTAGCTTAGCTTCTGGTTGGTACGACGAGCCACTGAGGTTTGAACTTAAGGCTGTAACTTCAAATAAACTTGATCTCCCACAGTGAACTGCATCTCCACTCTTTTCTTGTCAGCTTGATGTTTGATCCACTCTTGAGCTCTTAATAGATTTTGTTGAATCAATAGCTGCATATCCTTCTTGTCTTTAAGCCATATTGCCAAATCTGGGACAGTCTCAGATATCACATTCTGAATGCCAAAATGCTTTGGCTTGTGACCATACAACACCTCGAATGGAGATTTTCCCAATGCAGAATGATATGTAGTGTTATACCCAAACTTTGCCAAAGATATCCATTTGGACCACTGGGAGGGACAAGCTTGCGTTATACATCTGAAATATGTCTCCATACACTGATTAAGCCTTTCTGTTTGACCATATGTCTCATTGTGGTAACTTGAACTCATATTGAGAGTGGTATAAGTCAAGGTAAACAATTGTTGCCACAGATGACTTGTAAAAACTTTGTCTCTATCAGAAATGAGGACTACTGGTATACCATGCAACCTATAGACATGATCAACATACAACTGAGCCACTATCAAAGTTGTATATGGGTGCACCAGGGGAATGAAATGCCCATATTTTGTGAATTTATCAATAATAACCAGAATTGTATCATATTTTCTAGACTTAGGTAAACCCTCCACAAATCTAAAATGACTATTTCCCAAGCCCTAGTTGGAATGGTTAAGGGTTGCAACAAACCTGGTTTCCCCACATGCTCTAGTTTTTCTTGTTGACGTACCACACAATGAGCCACATACTGCTTCACATCCTGCTTAAGATTAGGCCATCAAAAGAGAGCTCTGATCTTGTTATAAGTTGAAGTGGAACCACTATGACCTCCTATTCTACTGTCATGCAATGCCAGCAACACTGCTTATTTAGCTTCAGCATGAGCACCTAACCAGATCTTGTCCTTATATTTAATTACACCATGATGCAAGGAATACCCTTGACTATCTGTATTGGAGATACTCAATTGAGCAAGTAATTCTTTGGCATGTGGATATGTGAGATACTCTCTGTGACAATTTCCAACCACTTTGGTTTGCACATGGAAACGGCTTGCACCTCAGATGCATACTGACATCGAGATAAAGCATATGATGCGCCATTTGTTGTGCCTTGTTTATATTTCACTTGATAATGCAATCCCAATAACTTATAAAATGCATTTTGCTAGATGGAATTAGTGAGTTGTTATGCTTCCAAGTGAATCAGACTTTTATGATTCGTGTAAATAGTAAATTGTTGATGTTGCAAGTATTGCTTCCACTTTTCCACAACCATAATGAGAGCTAAGCACTCTTTTTCATAAGTTGATAGAGCCCGTGATCTTGGACAAAGGGCCTAGCTAAGGAAGGCTATTGGATGCCCTTTTTGAGACAGAATGGCTCCAATCCCTACTCCAGATGCATCCGTATGAATCTCAAATGGTAATTTGAAATCAGGCAAGGCCAACACAGGAGCTTCAGTCAGTGCCAACTTCAATGCTTGAAAAGCTTACTTAGTAACGGAGGACCACACAAGCAGATTATTTTTCTCTAGCAACTATGTTAATGGCCGGCTAATTGTGCCATATTGAGCAATGAACTTCCCGTAATAGCCAGCTAATCCCAAAAAAGCTCTAACTTGCTTCACTGGAGTTGGTGTAGGCCATTGCTTGATTGATGTTATTTTAGCAGGATCAGTTGCCACACCTTTGTGGCTCACAATGTGTCCCAAATACTCCAATTGACTTTGGGCAAAGGTGCATTTGGATAGCTTAACAAAGAATTTGTTATCTGCTAAAATTTTGAACACTTGTAGCAACAAGACCATGTGTTGCTTCATAGTGGCTATGTATAAGAGAATGTCATCCATGAATATGAGGACACCTATGTGCAATAATGGAGCAAAAACAACAGTCATGGCTGCCTGAAACGTAGCTGGAGCATTAGTAAGGCCAAACGACATTACCTTGAACTTCCAATGTCCATGGTGTGTTTTGAATGTTGTCTTATACTCCTTCCCTTTCGCCAATCTTATCTGATGGTACCCACTATGAAGGTCCAACTTAGTGAAAAACTATGAACCAGCCAATTCATCCAACAACTCATCAATAACTGGTAATGGATATTTGTTTTTCACTGTCAATGCATTCAAATAATAATAATCCACACACATGCGCCAACTGCCATCCTTTTTCTTGACCAAAATTATTGGGGATGCACACGGACTTTCACTATGCTAAATCACTCATTTTTAACATATCAGCAATTTGGGTTTCCAGTTCATCCTTCTGTGTTGGTGCATAGCGGTATGGACGTTTTTGGACTGGTACAGCATCTGAAACCAAAGGAATCTGATGATCAAACTCTCAAACTGGTGGCAAGGTTTCTATTTCTTGGAAGATTGTAGCATGGTCCTATATCATATTTTGGATTTCCACATGAATAGACATAGATGATGCTGATTGTTCACTTGCTGACAAGGTATTTAACTAAGCCACTGCTCCTTGTTAAAAATCAACTGATTTACTTCTCCCATTGAAATTTGTGGAAAATAAGAGTTATTGCCATTAATGCCTCTAAGAGTTATCCTTTGTCCATCATGCCAAAACCTCATTTTCTTCCTGGTCCAATCCACATACATTTTCCCACCATTACATGTTTCCAACCAATCCATACCAAGAATCAGATCATAACACTTGATAGGTAATACCCTCGCAGGTGTCACAAATTTGTTATCCTGAACTCCCCATGTTAACTCTGAAATACCTGTATCACTTTTCATTTTCTCACCATTGGCGATAGTCACCTGTTGACGAGGGTTCAACTCGTCAATGCCCATTGTTATGGACTTGGGTTTTGGAGAAGAAGGGAGCACTAGAGGCATCAATCGGCTAGCAAACAAGAACACATGGACGCAAGGTTTACCCAGGTTCAGGCCTCGTAGAGGTCCCTACTCCTGCTTGTCTACTCTTGGAATCATCGAGGGAGTCGAAAGTTATAGGGGTGCGTAGATGCAATCTGACGGTGGTTGTGGAGACTAGGGTTGTGATTGTCCTCCTCGCCGCCCCTCCTAGCCTTTATATAGATAGGCTAGGTCTCGGGTAGAAGGTCGAGTAGGTTATAGATTAGGGTTCGTCCTTTGAACTTTCTATCTTAAGCTTCTTCTTGCCTCGCAAGCAATCAGAGAGTTCCTGGGTCACCCAAATTCTTCATTAGGCCTTGGCAACGCCATGGGCTTCTGCCGTATCTGGACCGTATATGCCGAACTCGAGTACCCGTAGGGTATACCCATGTCAGTAGCCCCCGAGTTTCCAGTGGAATCGTAGATTCGACTAGAGACTTTATGAAGTCTTTCGAGTGCATGACTGAGCATATTTTCGAGTGTTCTATTTGTGTCATAGGGATTGTTGAGATACGTTCCTGATTTATCCTATGTATCGGTATCAGTTAATTGCCTTAGGAAAAAACAACGCAATCTACTCAAACTCGAGTCCCTGGATTCGAATTCGGAAAAGTGCTGGCGAAATTCAACTCAGGACGCGGAGGTCTTACAGGAGTCGAATTCCAGTGTATAAATGTGAGCACTCGACGCGTCCGTCAAGGCATGTTCATCGTACCTGCAGGTACGGATATATTTCTGGTAGTGCACAGCAGATGCGTTGCCAGACCTTATTCAGGTCTTATCTTCACGCTGCAAGCGCGGCATCCGAATTTTTGTCATCGCGGAGATGATTCGGGTGGTCCAGGAGACGTAATATCTTTGTAGGGAAAATATGAGGCGGAATTGCCATAGCATTCGAGTGTGGATGTTATCAACACACAATACGATGTTCAAGGAAAAATAATCATAGGGTGTGTGACCAGCGCTCCCTATGGGAGTAGCCCCCGAGTGCCTATTCGAGTCGTAGACTCGAGTGGGGACTAAAAACATTTTGCGACTGCTGTCATCTTTTGTTGCTTGTTTCAATCGAATGTGCCTCCAGCGCTCCCTATGGTAGTAACCCATAGTTCACAATCTTATCATTGATTCGAGTGAAGGGTTTTCGTGAAACTTGTATACCAGCGCTCCTGTTAGGAGTAGCCCCCAAGTGCTTGGTTGAGTCGAAGACTCGAGCAAGAACTAAAGTAGTCAAAATCTCATTTTGCTAGGATCGATGACGTCAGTGCTGACGATGTGATGACCTCAGTTGCCCGCGTGAGCGGCTTTGACAGGACGTGACGAGCGGTGAGTCCCATTTTCTGACTTCGATTTGACTGGGCATGCGTAATCTTCTGTTTTAACTGCGTATCCTCGATTTCCGCGCGTAATGGGAGTAGTGGGGGACGGTTCGTGATTCACCTTCGCCATGTGTCGATGGCGATGTGCGACATGCGTTCAGTAGGGTTTTTGCTGGCCGTTGGATGACACCTGCGAGGAGGTTAAGTAGCAGCGCAGCTGCGGTAATTTCCCCATCTCACTTCTTGCTCGTGCTTCCTTTGCCATTGTTGCTTGTTTCTGCTCCCTTGCGCTTGTCCTCTCCGTGGCACTGGACTAGCTACGCGTATTCCCCAGCTACTTCCTTCGTTCTCACTGCCATCGAAATATGGGAAAGAAGAAAGGAGGCTCCACCGCTGGATCTGCGGCCACCATTGCCACTGCCAAGAAGAAGGGAGGCACCTCTGTCGTGGGCACCAGCGCCACCGCCGCTAGGAAGAAGAAAGGTGGGGGAACTCGTGTCACCAACGGCTCCTAGCGCGCGTCTATCATCAAGTCTTCTGAGCTGCACCTTCTTTGTCAAGATGGAGCTCTTCCGTCCGTGGAAGATGACTCGCGAGTGCCTGGTGATAAGTTAATCCCTCGTCCGGTCGTCCCCCTCCGGGTTTCCGAGTGATGTTCCTTGCGTTTGTCATTCGAGGTCTCTCTCTTCCCTGCATCGCTTTGTCAGGGGTCTTCTTTGTTTCTATGGGCTCCGGCTGCACCAGTTGTCCCCAAATTCCATTCTCCACATTGCCTGCTTCATCACTTTGTGCGAGTGCTGGCTCGGAATCGAGCCACACTTTGGTCTCTTCAAGAAGCTTTTTAAGCTTAAGCGTCAGTCGAGGTCGGGTTCGGTAGTCTACGATGTAGGAGGCTGCGGGATCCATGTTGACTCCTCCATCACCTACTTTGACATCAAGCTCACCGCGTATGTCCAAGGGTGGAGAGATAAGTGGTTCTACGTCCGCGACCAGAAGGCTGACGGAGAGCGCTCCGGACTCGCGCCCTTCGATCCCATGGCGGCTTGCAAGAGGAGGCGCTCCTAGAAGAACGTCGTGATGCCTGGCAAGTTCGAGGAGACGAAGATGATGTATCAGCGTGTCTGTGACCTCGAAGGCCGCATAGGCAAGGAAGAGGGTGGCGCCGCTCTAATTCGCACATGGTTGCGCCGCCGCATCCAGCCTCTGCAGGCTAGAGTCCATCTGATGTACCGCTGGGTCGGTGCTGGCGATGTCACTCGCATATCTGCGGAGGGCATTTCTGCGGGTGAGGTAGATAAGAGGTTGCGACTGGTGTCCAAGTATACCGCCAAGGAGGATCTCCCAGGAGAATCAGTCGTTCCCCCTTTCAATGCCAACGACCCTCCGCCTGAGGTAGAGTTTTTTGCAAAGTAGTATTATATTTGTTTGATTGGTTGCCAAGTGCTTTAATCTGTGCTGATGTTTCTTCTGAATGCAGGACTAGAAAGTGGCCTCGAACTTCCCTCCTCTGTTTGAAGGATTTATCACGCGTGAGACGGCGGAAGAGGACGAGTCGGATCCGACTGTCCCAGTTGAAGAAGAGGAGGAAGCTCCCGAGTCTAGCAGCCACAACACTCGCAAGCGCTCCCGCAGCAAGGACTCTGACGCTTCCTCGCCGACGACGCCGGAGGGTCCCTCTGCTGTTTCAGAGGAGCCGTTTCCCATCGTGCATGTGCGCGCCATGGATCCTCCCACTCGGAAGAAGTTGCGGTTGCCAAAGGACTCGTCGGATGATTCCTTTGACCTCGACAAATTCAACTGGTGAGTTTTAATATCCACGAGTTTGCCTTGTTTTCTTTGAAGTTGTTTTTCTGAAGTGGCGCCGTGCATATTTTGCAGTCAAACAGCATCGTCGTCTTCTGACGACGTCCAATTTGTGGAAGAGTCTAGAGTCGTAGACTCCAAGACCAAGGGGGTGACCATACGGTCTCCTTCTCCTCCAGTGGCGACCCACTCCGGCGCTAATTCTTCGAGTTCCCCACATGCTGGGGAGCATCAGATGGTTGCACAGATGACTGCATGACAGTCATCTTCGGAGTCCCTGGAGGAACATGTGAGTATCCTTTTTGCTGTTTTAGCAATCGAATTTGTGCTTTGGGCTAACGCTGAGTCTTTGTTTCCCTTGGTGTAGCTCATTGTGAAGGAAGCTGCTCGCCTTGTGGAGCAAGTCCTTGCTATGGGTCGATAGCACGCCCTGCTGGACAATCGCCATCGCTCAGTCGAAGGTTTTCTCTTGACTTTGTCTCTTTTAATCTCCGTTGCACTAGGATTTGTGGGCTCATATATTTTGTCGTGTTCTGCCTTTTTTATGTGAACATAATGAACTTCTTCGTCGTGTTACGTCCCTCGAGAAGGGGCTTGCTGCGGCGGTGAAGAATCGCGATGAAGCAATCGCATCCCTGGAGGATTCGCGAAAGCGTGAGGAAGACCTACGCACTTCTGCTGCTGAGAGGGAGAAGTTGTTCACTGAGCAGCTTTTCTCGACTACGAAGGCACTCTCGAGTACTTTATTTGCTTTTCCCCTTTTTTCTTATCTTGGTTTTCTTGGTCTTGTGCTGACACCTTGTACTCTTCAGATGCCGCTAGCCTCAGCTTCGACGCCCAAGCTTTGCATCGCGAGGATGCTCTTGCTGGCGATGTGGCCACAGTGGAAGATCGTGGCGTCTCCCTCCAAGAGATGTTGGGGAAGGCCAAGGGTGTGCTAAGTCGCCTCCGGGAGGACCTAACTTCCAAGGCCGGGCTAATCGATAATCTTGATGACCTGGTGGAATCCTTTGCTGGAGGTATTCCCATTGAATTCAGGAAATTCCAGCGGACTGTCGGCGCCACCATGG
This sequence comes from Avena eriantha, assembly GCA_910589775.1. Classification (NCBI taxonomy): domain Eukaryota; kingdom Viridiplantae; phylum Streptophyta; class Magnoliopsida; order Poales; family Poaceae; genus Avena; species Avena eriantha. The sequence continues at coordinate 212,646,324 of OU342746.1, read as the reverse complement.
CACTCGCGATGGTGCAAGCCCATGGCGTGGAGTTGGATCCAGCCGCGATCTCCGAGGCTATGCCTGTCGACACTGGAGGCCAGCAGGTAGTGTTTGCACCTTTCGCTAGTAGCTACGGTAAATACGGGCCTCAGCTTATCGAGACAGTCTCTAAATACTCTAAGGAGCGGCGGTGAGCAAAGGCGGCGAAGACCGCGGCATCTAGGGCTACCACCGGAAAGTTCGTGGCGTCGAAGACTGCCACGGATGCGATGAAGCCCCGAAGTCAAAGTCTAAGTTGAAGAAGCAGATTGCTCTGTATTTATCCTTTGTAATAGGTCTAGCTCCTTTTGTTGGTCCGCCTTTTGTGGGTGGTGCCCCCTTGACACTTTTATCAGATTTGAACTCAGTCCTCTTTTTATCGATGTATGAGTAGTCTCATTTTGCCTCTTTCTTGATTGTACCTAGGGTCCTTCGAGTGGTCATTCGAGTGTTCCTCATGATTCTCCTCCCATCGATGAAACCACGGCGCAGCCATGTTCAAAGGTGGAGGAATTGTCGTTGTTTTCGCGACTGCGTGACCACATTAAGCAGTTGGAGCGTGAGTTGCCCATCATTCGTGGTAGCGCGGATGTGTGGAAGTCGAAGGCTGAGAAGGCCACCGCCTGCGAGAAGTATCTCTTGGAGGAAGTGGAGCAATTGAATGAGTAGTTTAAATGCTAGCTTTCTGCCTTCTCATCTTTTCTTTTAGTCAGTCACAGCGATGCCTTGTCTTCACACTTTGTTGCTTGCTTGGTGTAGTTTTTAGCGCTCATCATCCACAGGATGACAAGGACTGGGTGGCCATTCGAATGAACAACCTAACCCAGGAGCAGCTGTAGGCGAGTGGGTATTTTTGGGTGGACCACAACCGTGCAGTCGCGCTGGCGACCCTGCAGGATTGTTCTTCTCGAGTGCTCCAATGCTTGAAGAAGGCATGGTCGTGACTTAGGCACATTTACCAGACGATGTTTCCGCTGGACGCCGTCCCTTCAAGCATGTTGGCTCTTCTGGCGAAGTTTCAAGATATAAGTGTGGTACGCGAGTGCGTGCATTAGCAACTGGTCGCGGGTGCGAAGGCTGCCCTGTCGCTGGTGCGACTGCATCAGCCAGATGTGGACATAGTGTCCGTTGCTGCTGGGCCGCCACCGCCGCCAGAAGGGATCACTTGGAACATGGTGCCAAACTACCAGACGGTTGACCGGCTAGCAGAGGACATCGTCGACTTCTTTGAAGAGCAGACGAATGTTCATCTTCTGCAGCAGTAACGTAGTTTGTATCCTGCACATAGATGTATGAGTGTTGTAAAGTTTGTATGATTGTGTTGGGTGTATTTAGTACCCACTGATATGTGAAGAGCTTGCTAACTTGTATATTTTTCGAGTGTATTGCACTCTACAGTTCCTTTTCGTTAGCCTGACTTGTGTTTATCTCAGCACCTTGCCAACCTGTCAGGTGCGCTGCAAATGGGTTGGTGTTTATCAAGGGTTCGATTGGTATTGTGTCAGCTACTCAGGATACTATGATTTGTTCGTAGAACGAAAGTGTAAAGGGTGGCGTAGCCCCCGAGTGATGAAATTGCAAGAAAATAAGGAAAAATACAGAGTTTTGGGGTACTGTTTTGGGGTACTTAGGTTTATTTATTTGCACAATAGTACGATGTACAATGTGTGGCTAAGTAGCCTGGCTGAATAGCCTTATTTGTAATGTAAAAATGACTAGGGGTAGAAACGACGTAGCTGTGCGACGTTCTAGGGGTTGGAGTATGTGACTCTGCTCTCAAAATCTTTAAGGTGATAGGCACCACCAGGGATTACTTCTGTAATCACGTAAGGTCTTTCCCAAGGGGACTCGATCTTGAGATGCCCTTGTTGCTTTAGTCGCAGGACCAGGTCTCCTTCGATGAAGGATCTGGGGCATAGCCTTCTGTTGTGGTAGTTGCGGAGGCTCTGCTGGTAGATCGTTGATCTCTCCGCTGCTATCTCACGTGCCTCGTCCAGGAGGTCGACGGAGTCTTCGAGTGCAAGAGTTGACTCCTTCTTGCTGTATGCGACCACCCGTGGGGCTTTGTAGCGTACTTCTGCGGGTAGCACCGCTTTAGCACCGCGCACCATGAAGAACAGAGTGTATCCCTGATGACCCACAAGTATAGGGGGTGTATCACAATATTTTCTATAAGTAAGAGTGTCGAACCCAACAAGGAGCAGAAGGTGCTGGCTAGTGGTATGGATCAGGAATTCTCTGCAAATACTTAGCAAATAGATTTTTAGGGGTTTTTGATAAAGCAAGTAAACAAAGTACGAGTAAATAAAAGACAGTAGGAATAAATGCAACAACTGGCCCAATCCTTTATCCAACAAAGGACAAGCCAGTTGTATTACTTAAGATGACCAAACGTTCTCGAGGACACATGGGAAGACTGTCAAGTGCTTTCGCTTCATATAGTTGATTAATCTTCTTTAGCTTGCTAAGTGTTGTGTGGGTGAACCTGTGCTAATGTACCGACCTTCCTAGGACTAATACATACTTGTAATTATACCCCTTGCAAACATCCGTAAGTACAATAAAGTAATTAAGGTAGAAACCTAACCACAGCTTTAAACTCTAAGACCCTTATGTCCCTTGTGCAATTGTTTCCTATCGGGGGTTCAGGTTTCTTTCACTCCGGCAACCCATACGATTAGTAGCCAAATACACAATGCATTCCCCTAGGCCCATATAGGTGAAGTGTCATGTAGTCGACGTTCACATGACACCACTAGAAGAAGTACACCACAACTTAAATATCAAACTATTGAATCTTTCTTAACACAATTCCACTACTAACAACATGACTTCTCCCATGTCCTCAAGAACAAAGCGAACTACTCACAAGACATCATATGGATCATGATCAGCGATGAAATAATGATGTATAACAATCTGAACATAAATAGTAATTCAATGGTTCACTCAATAGCATCAACTACAAAGAGTAATCAACACCAGGAAAGTTTCCCCTATGAACTATGCAAGATTCAACACAATTGTTATAGCAATATGGAGATGGTGATGAGGGTGCTGATGGTGATGATGGTGGTGGTGATGATGATCGCGATGAAGTCCAGCTTGATGATGGTGTTGATGGCGACGATCTCCCCTCTCCGGGAAGGAATTCCCCCGGCAGAAATCTGTCTACCGGAGAGATCTTTCTCTCTCGGTGTTTTTCGCCCCGCAGAGGCGGCGAATTCTTTCTATGGTCGCCCCCCGAGTCTTAGGGTTTCGAGAAGAATATATACGCCAGAGGGGAGTGCCAGGGATGGACCAGGGTGGCCACACCACCTGGTGGCGCGGCCTAGGCTGACCCACGCCAGGGGGTGGTGTGGGCCCCTTGTGGCCCATCTCTAGCCCCCTTCTGGATTCCTTCGTCTTCTGGAAAAATAGGATTTTCCATATATTCTCCCGGATTTTCTGATCTTCATGAATTTTGCCTCCAAACAACACCTTTTCCATTAGAATCCTGACTGCAGCGGTCCATGCTCCAAAAGTCATCAAGCATGCAAAAAGAGATGAAATAACATAAGTATCACCTCTCAATACGAAATATACCAATGAATAACAGTGAATTATGACATAGAATAGTGATGCAAAATGGACGTATCAACTCCCCCAAGCTTAGACTTCGCTTGTCCCCAAGCAAAACTGAGCTCAATAAACATGACCTCATGTTTATGGAGTGAAGAGTCGATAAAATAATACGGACAAGAAGCATCACATTCATCAAATACATAGATCATAATAGAAGACAACTCACTATTATATAACTTAACTTGCAATGAGTAAAGGAAACACAATAAAGATACATAAAGTGAATCATAATTGGTAATGGCAAACTTAACTCTTGGTCAAAGAATAGTTGATAATTTGCTAGAGTTCACAAATAACTAGTTTTCAATGATAGCTTTCAAAGTAGTAAACATCAGGATAAGAGCAATGCGCAAAAAAAGGAACATAAGAAACATGATTGAATAAATCATCATATGAATGAATGAAACACAACAACTCAAAATACTTGCTGAGATAAAAGGGAATAGGTTTACTGACTCAACTAAAAAGTAAAAGAAAGGCCCTTCGCAGAGGGAAGCGGGGATTGCAAGTCTCATAAAGAGCTCCCAAAAATTATGACACTTACTAGCTTTCAGCTCTCATTGCCCCTATCATAGGCATCTTTAGGTGATTAAGGTTAAAGTGATCAAATATGAGGATATGCATTGACAAGTTGCAAATTGAGAATCTCATGTCCCTTGAATACGAGGGCCTCTTCTCATGCTACTCAAGTTTAGTCACCAGTAAGTTCTTGTCATCGTAAACATATGTGTATCATAGAGAACCGCCAATGGGGTACCCCTTGCCCGATGATACGGAAGAATCCCCATATCAAAATGACAAGGCAAGCAGACAACAAGCATCTCAATAATCTTCTTATTTACCATGGGAATATGGTGTTTTCTCTCCCTTTCCTCTTTTCATAATATCTCCTTTTTTTCTTTTTCTCCTTTTCTCAATATCGGACTCTTTTTTTATAAGAAGAATGCTTCATAGACAGCTCATTATGGTTACGCTGCAGGTTTCCACCATGTCAGCATGGATTAGACCAGCGGCCCAGGCGTTTCTCTAACACACATGCATAACTCCATGGACTTACAAGCTCCCCTTTCATTTCACACCGACGACATCCATAGACAAAAGAACATGATATCAACTAGGTACAAAGTACCAGTGCAATGTTGAAAGCGTTCCCCATGACAGCATGGTTCTGCTAATTCACAACTTACAAAACGCAAGCATATACGCAACATAGGTGAGCACAGTGGTTCAAGATTATTAGATGCGAGAAAGTAAAGTGTGCCATCAAGTTCGTGAGAGCTTTAATCACTAATTTTCACATAACAAGTTTAATTTGGGAGGTAGATGAAACAAGAATTTACTTGGAATAGCAATAATGCTAATATGTAGGTATGGTGGACACAAATGGCAAAGGTTTTGGTTTAAAGGAGGTGGATGCACGAGAAGAATTCCCTCTCAGTACAGGTTTTTGGCTAGCAAGGCTGGGTAGCAAGTATAAGAGTTGAAGGAAACAAACAAACATACAAGTGATAAAAAAATGCAATCTTCCTTGGAAGCACAAGAGATCTTAACTAGAGAATACTAGACTTATGAGCAAATCAAGAAAGAAGGATGATGAAATTATATTTCTTTAGAGTACTTTTATCTTTTTCATTCAACTTTCAAAAACTAGTGTTGCTACTGACCAAGCCAGGTTTGCCAAAACCAACTAAATTAACTCAATGATCTCAAAGTGATACCAATACTAACAACAAGATCAATCATATAACCATGAATTGAAAACTAATATAAGCTATGCAAAAGAGTAAATGATAGAACTTCTCATTAATATTCAATAACGGAAACTCACACCAAGGGATACATATCTAACGAGAGTGGGGACACTTCCAGAATGCAAACCATCCTACATGATAACTTCTCTATTCATGATATGATTCTACTAATAAGGTAAAAAGATAGAAGATAGTGATGTGATACCGCGACACGCCCCAAAGCTTGGAACAAACCAAGGGGATGCCAAACCTGATGATGAATTACTCCTTTGGTGGTGGTGGTATCTTCCTAATGAGCTCTTTGATCAGTTTCCCCAAGTCCTCAATCTCGAAGGTGAGGGTACGAATCAACTCCGAGTTGTGCTCGATGCGGTGCATGATCATGTCAGATTGTGGATCCCAGGTCTTGTGATTATTTTTCCGTTCTTCCCTCTTGGAGTCTTCGCTCTTGATCTCCTTCTCTTGCCCAGGGTCTTGGAGGTCTTCCTCCATAGGCTCCTTTCCTTTATCCTTGGCAGACACCATTGTGCTTCTAAACCTTCAAAGAGTATGTCCTGGAAGAAACATATCGAAACAAAAACACGACAAAAACATGATATACGAACCTCGGAGGATCCGGGGGGTTATATATTATGAAGTTTCAAAACAAAAGGAAGGTACTGGGAGAAAACGAGTCGGAGGCGGAGTCCTGGGTGGACTCACCACCTAGTGGCGTGGCCAGGGGTGGGCCCGCGCCACAGGGTGGTGTGAGCCACCCTGGCTCCGTTTCCGTCCCTCTTTCACTTCGTAACTTGCCTTATTGGCTTAAAACTGCAAAAATATAGTCGGATAGTATTTTCGCGGAACTTTTCTTACCAGAACTGTTACCTATTTGAAAGCGGACTCTACAGGTCCCTGAATTTGGTCCTTGATAAATTTTTCTGGAGTTATAACTTGAAAGGCATCAACATCTTCATTATAAGAATCCCCAGCAGTATAGTGTTTGAGTCATTGCCCATTCACTACTTGTGTAGTATTATCTTTTAAAGAAGAAATTTGTATTGCTCCTGAACGGTATACTTCTTCAATAATGAAGGGTCCTTCCCATTTTGACAGTAGCTTTCCTGCAAAAAATCTGAGACGAGACCTATACAATAGAACTTTCTCACCAACATGAAATTCTCTCTTACGTATTCGCTTGTCATGCCATCTTTTAACTTTTTCCTTAAAGATCCTAGCATTTTCATAGGCTTCACTCCTCCATTCATCGAAAGAACTTAAGTCAAATAATCTTTTCTCACCAGCAAGCTTACAATCTCTATTTAGTTCTTTAACTGCCCAGTAAGCTTTATGTTCTAATTCTAAAGGTAGGTGACAAGCTTTCCCATAAACCATTTTATAAGGAGACATCCCCATAGGATTTTTGTAGGCAGTTCTATAAGCCCATAAAGCATCATTCAACTTTTTAGCCCAGCTTTTTCTAGATCTATTAACAGTCTTTTGCAAGATGGATTTAATTTCTCTATTTGATAACTCCACTTGCCCGCTAGTTTGAGGGTGATAGGCTGAAGCAATTCTATGATTAACATCATATTTAGCAAGGGCCTTTCTAAAACCACCATGAATGAAATGAGAATCCCCATCAGTCATGAGATACCTAGGCACTCCAAACCTAGGAAAGATAACATCCTTAAGCATTTTTAGAGAAGTCTCCCCATCAGCACTCTTCCTAGGAATGGCTTCTACCCACTTAGTACCATAATCAATGGCAACAAGAATATGAGTATAACCTTTCGAGGGAGGGAAAGGACCCATAAAGTCAAATCCCCAGTAATCAAAGGGTTCAATAACTAGAGAGTAGTTCATAGGCATTTCATTGTGTCTAGAAATATTACCAACACGCTGACATTCATCACAAGATAAAACAAATTTTCTTGCATCTTTAAAAAGGGTAGGCCAGTAGAAACCTGATTGTAGCACCTCTTGCGCAGTTCTATCTCCTGCATGATGTCCTCCATAAGCACTACCATGCCATTTACGCAATATCTACTTTTGTTCATATTTTGGAACACATCTTCGCATAATACCATCCACTCCTTTGTATAAGTGTGGGTCATCCCAAAAATAATGCCTCAAATCATAGAAGAACTTCCTTCTTTGCTGAGCTGTAAAAGTTGGAGGCAAATACTTGGAGACAATAAAGTTAGCATAATCAGCATACCAAGGGCTCCCTCGCGAACTTACCCCTACTGCAGCTAACTGTTCATTTGGGAAACTATCATTAACAGACATAGGGTCAAAAGAGATGTTTTCCAATCGAGATAAATTATCAGCCACAGGGTTTTCAGCACCTTTCCTATCTACTATGTGTAGATCAAACTCTTGTAAAAGCAATTCCCATCTAATAAGCCTAGGCTTAGCGTCCTTCTTCGTCATAAGGTATTTAATAGCAGCATGATCAGCATGAATGGTGACTTTTGAGTCTACAATATAGGCCCTAAACTTATCACAAGCAAAAATGACAGCTAGAAATTGCTTTTTCAGTAGTAGCATAATTCCTTTGAGCAGCGTCTAGAGTCTTACTAGCATAATGAATAACGTTTAACTTTTTATCAATTCGTTGCCCTAGGACAGCACCTACAGCAAAATCACTAGCATCACACATTATTTCAAAGGGTAAACTCCAATCAGGTGGTTGAATAATAGGGGCTGTAGTTAAAGCCTTCTTAAGAGTTTCAAAAGCTTCCTTACAATCATCATCAAAAACGAAGGGTACATCTTTCTGAAGAAGATTAGTGAGGGGTTTTGATATCCTAGAAAAGTCTTTAATAAACCTTCTATAGAAACCAGCATGACCAAGGATACTATGAATACCTTTGATGTCTCTTGGACATGGCATCTTCTCAATTGCCTCAACCGTAGCTCTATCAACTTCTATGCCTCTTTCGGAAACTTTATGCCCGAGGACAATCCCTTCATTAACCCTAAAGTGGCATTTCTCCCAATTAAGAACAAGATTAGTTTCTTCACATCTCTGCAAAACTTTATCAAGGTTGTGCAGACAATTATCAAAAGAAGTTCCATAGACAGAAAAGTCATCCATAAACACCTCTACAATTTCCTCACAAAAACCATGAAACATAGCACACATGCACCTTTGAAAAGTAGCTGGAGCATTACATAAACCAAAAGGCATACATCTATAAGAATAAGTTCCGTAAGGGAAAGTAAAAGTAGTTTTTTCTTGATCTTGTTGTTTAACAGCAATTTGAGAGAAACCAGAATAACCATCAAGAAAACAAAAATGGGTCTTTTTAGACAACCTTTCGAACATTTGATCAATAAAAGGAAGAGGATAGTGATCTTTCTTAGTAACTTTATTGACTTTTCTAAAATCAATGCACATCCTATAGCCTACTACTATTCTTTGAGGACTAAGCTCATCATTATCATTAGGAACAATGGTAATACCTCCTTTTTTAGGAACACAATGAACAGGGCTAACCCATTCACTGTCAGTAATAGGGTAAATAATACCAGCATCAAGGAGTTTCAATACCTCATTCCTTACCACTTCCTTCATCCTATGATTTAAACGTCATTGGTGCTCTACTACTGGCTTTGCATCTGGTTCTATGTTGATAGAATGCTGACATATAGTAGGTGAAATCCCTTTCAAATCATCTAGAGTATAGCCCATAGCTCCTCGGTGTTTCCTCAAAACCTCCAATAACCTTTCTTCTTCCTTCCCTGAAACTTTAATAACAGGATATATCTTTTTTTATCATCAATATAAGCATATTTAAGATCATCAGGGAGAGGTTTTAGATCGAAGACCAGATCATTTTTAGGTGGCAACGTGGTACCCAAGTCTTCTACAGGCAAGTCATGCTTTAGCATCTTGGGTTGACGATGGAGGATCTCGTCAATCTCGTTCCTTTCTTCCATGAAGATCTCACTTTCGTGATCTTCCATAAATTGCTGCAAAGCATTATTAGGAGTAAGAGAGATAGAAGCAAGTTGTTCAACTCTAAAATCCTCATTATGGGTTTCCTCTTCACAATGTTCTTTAGTAAATTTCGAAAAATTAAACTCATAAGATTCCCCATCAAACTTAGTCAAGATTTTCTCCCTCTTGCAATCTATAATAGCTCCACAAGTACTGAAGAAAGGTCTACCAAAAATGATAGGATAAGTTTTACTAGCAGCTGAACCAAGTACTAGAATATCAACAGGTCTCTCTATTAGCCAATTGGAGAGATGGTCTCTCTATTAGCAAGGTGAATAACCACATCAATCTCTTCCAATTCGCAGGGACTAATTTCATGCATAATTTATCTATAAAGCTCATAAGGAATAGCACTGGAACTTGCACCAATATCACATAAACCATAATAGCAATGATCACCAATTCTAACGGAAAGCACAGGGACACTAGCTTTTTTAGCTCTATCAGGATGTGAAACAATATTAGACGCATCCTCACAAAAAACTATGTGCCCATCTTCTATGCTTTTAGTGACAAGGTCTTTCACAATTGCTACCATAGGTTCAACATTTATTTGTTCATCAGGTTTTACAGTTCTCTTTTCATTTTTGGTGATTACATTAGTTATCATATGATGATCCTTTACCTTATCTGGGAAGGGAATCTTCTCAATATAAGGTTCATGTAAGATGGGATCAATAGTGAAATACTCAGCACTCCCAACAGGAACACAGTCAACACTATCTTTATAAGGTTCATGGTACTTGTTCCATCCCCTTTTTGGAATTTCAATATAAGAAGCAAAAGCCCTAAAGCAATTCGTAATAACTTGTAAATCAAGACCATAAGCATTTTTAATATTTTTAAAGTCATCAGTTCCCATAAAAGATTAAATGCATTCATAATCATAATTTATACCTGACTTTCTACCTTTGTCATTCTCCCATGCTTCAGCATTATCTTGAATATGGTCCAGAAGATACCATTTAGCTTCTTCTTCCATGCGAGTGAATGATCCAGCACAAGAAGCGTCCAATAAATCCTTATCATGAAGAGAAAGCCTTGCATAAAAGTTATTAATAATAATATTGTTAGGGAGCTCATGAATGGGACATTTGAGCATTAGTAACTTCAATCTCCCCCAAGCTTGGGATGTACTCTCTCCATCAAGAGGCCAAAAGTTGTATATTTGATTCCGATCTTTATGAATCTCACTAGGAGGATAAAACTTTGAATAAAAGAGAGGCACTATTTCCTCCCATTCCAGAGCTTGACCATTCTTCAGCAGCTTATACCATTCCTCAGCTCTTCCTTCAGTGGTAATGAGAATAACTTCTTCTTAACTTGATCTATAGTAATACCCGCACACTTGAACAACCGCATAATTCGTGTATAAAGAGTAAATGATCACCGGGATGGACAGTTCCATCCCCAACATAATAGTTATCCAAAACACGATCAATAATTCTTGTAGGTATTTTGAAAGCATCATTCTCAGTAGGTGGTAGCTTATCTACTACCTTAGCAGCGGTAGTAGCATTACCAAATAAGAAACTCAACGAATTATCCATAACGAAAATAAAGCAACTAGCAGAAGTAAACAATACTCACAATAGAAGTTTCCTTTACTAGTTCCACTCTCCAATAGCGCTTCACTCCCTGGCAACAGCGCCAGAAAATAGTCTTGATGACCCACAAGTATAGGTGGTGTATCGCAGTATTTTCTATAAGTAAGAGTGTCAAACCCAACGAGGAGGAGAAGGTGCTGGCTAGTGGTATGGATCACGAATTCTCTCCAAATACTTAGCAAACAGATTTTTAGGGGTTTTTGATAAAGCAAGTAAACCAAGTACAATTAAATAAAATACAGTAGGAATAAATGCAGTAAGTGGCCCAATCCTTTATGCAGCAAAGGATAAGCCGGTTGTATTACTTAACATGACCAAACGTTCTCGAGGACACATGGTTTCTGTCACTCCGGCAACCCCTACGATTAGTAGCCAAATACACAATGCATTCCCCTAGGCCCATATAGGTGAAGTGTCATATTGTCGACGTTCACATGACACCACTAGAAGAAGTACACCACAACTTAAATATCAAACTATTGAATCTTTCTCAACACAATTCCACTACTAACAACATGACTTCTCCCATGTCCTCAAGAACAAAGAGAACTACTCACAAGACATCATATGGATCATGATCAGAGATGGAATAATGATGTATAACAATCTGAACATAAACAATAATTCAATGGTTCACTCAATAGCATGAACTACAAAGAGTAATCAACACTGGGAAAGTTTCTCCTATGAACTATGCAAGATTCAACGCAATTGTTACAGCAATATGGAGATGGTGATGAGGGTGCTGATGGTAATGATGATGGTGGTGATGATGATGATGATGATGATCCCGATGAAGTCTAGCTTGATGATTGTGTTGATGGCGACGATCTCCCCTCTCCAGGAAGGAATTCCCCTGGCAGAAATCTGTCTGCCGGAGAGATCTTTCTCTCTCGATGTTTTCCGCCCCGCAGAGGCGGCGGAATCTTTCTGTGGTCGCCCCCCGAGTCTTAGGGTTTCAGGAGGAATATATACGCCAGAGGGGAGTGCTAGGGGTGGACCAGGGCGGCCACACCACCTGGTGGCGCGGCCTAGGCTGGCCCGTGCCAGGGGGTGGTGTGGGCCCCCTGTGGCCCATCTCCAGCCTTCCTTCGTCTTCTGGAAAAATAAGATTTTCTGTATATTTTCCCGGATTTTCTGATGTTCGCGAATTTTGCCTCAAAACAGCACCTTTTCCATCAGAATCCTGAGTGCAGCGGTCCATGCTCCAAAAGTCATCAACCATGCAAAAACATATGAAATAACATAAGTATCACCTCTCAATACGAAATATACAAATGAATAACAGTGAATTATGACATAGAATAGTGATGCAAAATGGACGTATCAATCCTGTGGAGCTGTTTGGAGTTGTGCACAGGCTCCAAAGTACGGATTGCAGCTCGTCTGGCCAGCATCCAATGGCTTGTTCGAGTGGTCGAAGGAGTCGTTTCTCGATTCCACCACAGACGTGGCCATTGGCCTTTTCGACTTGACCGTTGGTCTACGGGTGATCCACCGAGGCGTAGCTTATGTTGATTCCCAAGTTTTCACAGAATTCCTGGAACTCCTTAAAGGTGAAGTTTGTCCCATTGTCTGTGATGATGCTATGTGGCACTCCAAAGCAGTAGACAATGGACTTGAAGAACTTGATAGCATTGGCCCCTGATTGATTCGTCACTGGCATGGCCTCGATCCACTTGGTGAATTTGTCGACCACGACTAAGAGGTAGACATAACCTCCTCACGAGGACTTTGGGAGCTTGTCGACCATGTCGAGTTCCCATTGTGCGAAGGGCCAAGCCAATGGTATTGGCCCGAGTTCCGCGCCAGGTGCATGAGGTTTGTCCGCGAATTTCTGGCAAGCGTTGCAGCGTTGGACGATGCCCTCGGTGTCACGCATGGTCGTGTGCTAGTAGAATCCAGCTCGTAGTGCTTTGGTGATGAGGACGCGACTGCCAGCATGGTGCCCGCAAGTGCCTTCATGTATGTCGAGGAGGAAGACCCTTCCGTCCCTGTTGGAGATGCACCGTTGAAGTACCCCTGTGATGCTGTGCTTGTACAGTTCACCGTTGATGAGGGCGAATGCCTTGGATCATCGCGCTATGTGTCGCACATCAGTCGGGTCATCTGGCAGCGTCTTGCTGAGTAGATATGTGATGTAAGGTTGCGTGCAAGATGGCTCGATCATCATGACCCCTGTTGGTCCTTCGAGTCCTGTATCGAGATCCATGTCGTCGAGTGCCATTGGCTCATTGGGTGGCGTAGGACCTGAGTCTGTTGACGTGCTTTCTTTCTTCTCTAGAGCTTTAGGCTTGACGGAGCACTCGCAGATGTGCTCGAGGAATACCCCAGGTGGTATGGGGGCGCAGGTGGAGCCAATGTTGGGGAGTAGATCCGCCTCTTTGTTGCTTTCGCGACCTACGTGTCGCAGCTCGCAGCCGTCAAAGTCTCCCTCGAGTGTGTCATAGAGGTCGTGATAGGCGATCATGTTGTCGCTCAGTGCGTCGCACTCATGCATCGTTTGATTGAACACCATCTTGGAGTCGTCGTAGATTATGAGCCTCTTGGCGCCGCAGGCTTTCGCCATCCGCATCCCATGAATTAAGGCTTCGTACTCAGCTTCATTATTGGAGGCAGTGAACTGCATTCGCAGAATATATTACATCTTGTCTCCTTGGGACGATGTCAGTATGACACCTGCGCCACCTCCGTCCTTTTGCTTGGATCCATCGAAGTGCATTGTCCACAGATAGGACATGTCTGGCTTGTCAGGGAGCTGGTTCTCCATCCCGTGCACGAGGAAATCTGGGAGAACTTGCAAATTGATCGTGTCGTGTTTTTCATATGTGATGTCTCATGCATACAGTTTGATTCCCCAGAGCGTGACTCGTCCTGTGGCGTCAGGATTATTGAGTATGTGCCCGACCGGGGCGTCGTTTACCACCACGATTGGGTGCTCCTGAAAGTAGTAGCACAGTTGCCTGGCTGTCATGAAGACGCCATACGCCAGCTTCTGGTAGTACGGGTACAGCTGTTTTGTTGGTGTGAGCACCTCGTTGAGGTAGTATACTCGACGCTGGACCCCGTGGACCTTATTTTCTTCGGCTCGTTCCACCACGAGCACCGTGCTGACCACCTGGTTGGTGGTGGAGATGTAGAGCAACAGTGGTTCCTTTTCGCGTGGAGTCACCAGTACTGGCGAGGTGGATAGTAGGCGCTTGAGGTCTTCGAATGCTTCTTGCGCCTCATCTGTCCACTCGAACTTATCAACTTTGCGGAGAAGTTGGTAGAAGGGCAGTGCCTTTTCGCCCATTCGACTGATGAATTGATTGAGCGCCGCGATTCGCCCAGCCAGCTGCTGGACGCCTTTTATGTTCTTCGGCTTCTCCATGGCCAATATGGCCTTTATTTTCTCCGGGTTTGCCTCGGTCCCTCTCGCAGAGATGAGATACCTGAGTAATTGCGCAAATGGCACGCCGAAGCCGCATTTGTCCGGATTGATCTTGATCCGGTAGCGGTCAAGGTTAGCGAAGGTCTCACGAAGATCGTCGATTAATGTGGTTTCCTCTTTGGTTTTGATGACGATGTGGTCAACGTAGACTTGGATGTTGCGACCAAGTTGGTTCTTGAGGCAAGGCTGCATGCACCGCTAATAGGTGGCTCCTACGTTTTTTGGCCCGAAAGGCATCGTGTTGTAGCAGAACACACCGAAGGGCATTGTAAACACCGTTTTCTCTTGGTCTTCCTCCTTCATTCGAATCGGTTTGTAGCGTGAGTAGGTATCGAGGAAGCAGAGGCGCTCACATCCCGCGGTGGAGTCGATGGTTTGATCGATCCGTGGCAACGGGAAGTGGTCTTTTGGGAAGTGCTTATTCAAGGAGGTGAAGTCCATGCATATCCGCAGGATATCCGTGTCTTTTTTAGGCACAAGCATTGTGTTGGCGACCCAGGTGCTTTCCTTGATCTTGCGTATGAAGTTTGCGTCGAGGAGTCTGTTGATCTCCATACCGACTGCTTATGCTCTTGGTTCAGATAGTCGTCGTATTGTCTGCTTGACTAGCCTTGCGTCTGGATTCACATTGAGTGAGTGCTCGGCGAATTCCCTAGGAACCCCTGGCATGTCCGCTGGACACCAGGCGAAGATTTCCTAGTGCTCACGGAGGAATTCAACGGGCACGCGTTCCTATGCGGAACTCAAGTTGTTGGCGATGAGGGGCGTCTTGGTCGGGTCCGTTGGGTGGACCTAGACTTTCTTTGTGTGTACCAACGAGTCAAAGGATAGGTCGGGTGAACTTGGCCTGCTCGGGGGAGGCAGACGGTTGTCTGTCGACTCCTTCAAACTTGCGAGTTCCTCCTGCATGCCGAAGGACTGGGAGATTCTGTTGAATTCCCTGTCGCAGCTGTCGGACCTCTCGAAGCTTCCATTGATTGTGATGACGCCGTTTGGACCTGGCATTTTCATATGCAGGTAGGCGTCGTGCAACACTGCCATGAACCTCATGAACACGACGCGTCCGAAGATGCAGTGGTATTGTGAGGGCCAATCAACGACTTCAAAGTCGATGTGCTCCCGCCGAAAGTTTTGCGGCGTACCAAAGATGACGTCAAGGTTGATTTTGCCCAGGGGATATATGCCCTTCCCTGGGACGATGTCGTGGAACGTCGTGTCTGAAACTTCCAGACAAGTCAGAGGGATCCTCATCGCACGTAAGGTACTCGCGAAGATGAGGCTGATGCCACTCCCGTCATCCATGAAGACGCGACTCATATCGAAGCCTCCGATCTGTGCCTCGAGTACGAGGGGACAATGGCCTGGACAAGGAACTTGGCGAGGGTGGTCGCGTTTGTCGAAGGTGATGTTGGACTCGCTTCCACTGAGGTACTCAGTGGTGGAAGGTGGAGAGTTTATCGCCAAATTAACTTGGCGAGTGATTGCCTTCTGCATTCAATTGGAGAGGCACCCTTTTTGGATCATCCCCATGTTGCCTACAACTCGCGGGTATGACTCACCTCCATGATGCTAGACTGGCGCAGCCGCAGGTGGTGGTGGTGGTGCTCCATGTGCCACAGCGCCTGGGGCAGCTCCATAGCCCTTGTTGATCGCGTCGCGACTCAACTAGGCCAGGCCCTCGTGGAGTTTGAGGAACTCGCGGCAATCCTTGAGAAGGTGGCTGGATTTTTTCTTGCCGTCGTGCTTGTCGATGTAGAAGTGCACGTTGCATGGTCCGGACAGTTTGTCCTAGATGGATGTTGCCGGTGCCTCTTCGCGAATGCGGCGTTGACACACTTGAGTGGTTTTCCCACCATCACGGTATCCTCCGCTGCGATATCCGCTGTTGCGGTTGTCGTCGCGTTTGTCAGCGTAGCAGCCGTGACCATGTTAACTTCGTCATGGTCCTCGTAGACGCGCATTTGATGTTTTCCTCGGCGGTCGCATCTGCGCCCGAGGTCATCGTCATCATCGGAGTAGGTACGGTTTTTTACTGAATCTTCTCTATCCACCCACCGATTCGTGATCTCCATCAGGTGGTCGATTATTTTGGGCTTCGAGCGGCCCAGCTCCTCCCTGAGCTCTATACGGCAAACGCCGCCATTGAACGTGTCGATTGCATGGTCCTTCGAGATGTTTTCTGCGGAGTTCTTGATGATGGACCACCTCTGGATGTATGAGCGTAGCAACTCGCCAGACCTTTGTTGGCAGCCTCTCAGTTCTTCGATTGTTGCGGGCCTTTTGTAAGTGCCCTTGAAGTTGTGCATGAAGCTGTAGACTAGCTCTTCCCAGCTGCGAATGGATCCACGTGGGAGGTTGCTAAGCCATGTGCGAGCGGTGCCCTGCAGCTGTAGCTGTAGGCATTGCATGGTCGTGCTTCGACTCCCGCCGTGCAGCCTGACGGAAGAGATGTGATCCTCCAGGCAAATCTTTGGGTCCTGTAGGCCATCAAATTTTGGGTTCTCCGAGGGGAGTTTGAACCCTTTAAGCATTCGCTTTTGCATGATGGCTCTGCTGAAGCATCTAGCACCATAGAGTTCCACCTCATCGTCCTCTGAGTCAGTCGAACGAGCACGTCTTGCCCGCATTTTCTCGACTTTGCGATGCGTGATGTCATCACGCGCGTCGTAGTCGTGATCATGTCGTCGTGAGCGGCGACGTCGATACAGGTCGTGGCTATCATCGCTGGGCTAGGGTGACGAGTAGCGTTTGGCCAGAGCCTTGCTTTTCTTTGGCTCTGGCGTTGGCTCTTTATCGAGGGCGGCGTCGATTAGCCCCAGGCCCAAGATTGTGGATCGGTGCATGGCAGCTCGTGGATCTCCAGCCGGTGGCTGTTTGTTGAGGAGGTACATGGTGGCCGCCTCACCGCGCCTTGCGGCGTCTTCGCGAGCATGTTACCTTGCGTATCCACCATCATAGAGCTGAAGTCGAGGACTTTCGCGGCTTCTACGCGCTCTTGTTCGGTGAGGTGGGCCAGTCGAGATCGCCTTTGTTTGGCCAGGTACTCGTTGCCTTTGGAGGAGGATCCAGCGTGGGAGGAGAGTCCAGCTCGCCGAAGGCTCGACTCGTCCGCCGCCTTTCTGCGCACCTCGAGTTGCGCGATCACCTGTTGCTGGTGCTTGAATTCCTCCTTCAGCAGCCAATGGTAGCCCATCAGCATGTCCTGCGAGGTGTTGGGGGGTAGAGGATTGCCTTGTAGAGCTTCTCGACAGCGGGCCCACTTGTTGTTGTTGAGCTTGATCAGCATGCGCTCTTTGGTGTTCTCATTCGCCGTGAGCGATGGTTCTCCTCCCATCCCATTATTGGTGGGCGTGCCATTGGTAGAGCCACCGTTTGGTATACCGCCGTTGGGCGGTCCAGTGCCAGTGCCGACGTTTTCGCGATTGACGCCGGTGTCGCCTGCATTGATGATGGCGCACATGAAGTGGTTGGGGAAGCTGTTGCTCCCACAACTTTCAGATCCGGAGCCATAGGCTCCATCTTCTACAGCTAGGCCACCCAGATCGGTTTCGCGACTACTATCGCTATCCGTGCTCCTAGCTGTTGTCGAGGCGTTGAGCTCACTGAGGGTGCCGCTTGGTGGCGGGAACCATGATGTTGGAGCAATCGCGGGTGCTGTCGGCTGGTCGGACATGTGAAGCGTGCCCAGTTGACTGACCTGGAAGCGGAAGCTCCCGATCGCCAGGCTGATCCCATCGCCCGCGGACTCGAAAGCCGGACGAGTGCTCGGCGTGTGGACGGTAAAGTCGAAAGCACTGAAGAGCTGGTGAATCTCCGTTGTTGCAGAGTTGTAGATCGCGGTTGACAGGGCCGAAGAAACTGCGACATCAACACTCCCAATTCCCACAGACGGCGCAAATTGACGAGGGTTCAACTCCTCAATGCCCATTGTTATGGACTTGGGTTTTGGGGAAGGAGGGAGCACTGGAGGAATCAATTGTCTAGCAAACAAGCACATAGGGACGCAGGGTTTACGCAGGTTCGGGCCTCGTAGAGGTCCCTACTCCTGCTTGTCTGCTCTTGGAATTATCGAGGGAGTCGAAAGTTATAGGGATGCGTAGATGTAATCTGGCGGTGGTTGTGGAGACTAGGGTTGTGATTATCCTCCTCGCCGCCCCTCCTAGACTTTATATAGATATGCTAGATCTCGGGTAGCAGGTCGAGTCGGTTACATATTAGGGTTCGTCCTTTGAACTTTCTATCTTAATATTCTTCTTGCCTCGCAAGCAATCAGAGAGTCCGTGGGTCACCCGAATTCTTCTGTGGGCCTTGGCAACGCCATGGGCTTCTACCGTATCTGGACCGTATATTCCGAACTCGAGTACCCGTAGGGTATACCCATGTCACTTGTACTGTACTCAATTGTTGCACATCTAAGTGTTTGTCCACTATTTCTTTATTGATAAAATTACCAGAACTTCCAGAATCTATAGGTATTAGAATCTGGTTCCTGCCAATATAGCCTAGTAACCTCATGGTCTTCTTACTCACTGTTCCCTGCACAACTGCTGTAGACAAACTCATGGTGTGTTCTATTTCAGAGTCACTACTTGCTGACTGCTCTCCTTCAAAATCACTGCTGGAACCAACACTATGAATCTCCAGAGCTGCCAAAATCTCATATAGAACAACTAGTTCCACTTTTTTAATTAGGACATTTGTGAGTTGGTCCATATTTCCCCCCACATTTGAAGCACTCTCCTCTAGCTCTTCTTTGAGCCTTCAATGTATCTAACTTAGCTTGCACTGCCTGAGGATTTGGCTGTACTAGAATAGGATCTGTGGGTACAAGACCTAACTTTCTAGGACCTGATCTATTATGCCATTGCTTATGCTCATAATTCTTCTTTCTGTACTCTAGAGTTTGAGCTTCCTGAAGAAGGGCCAACGAAATAGCAGCATCCACTGTGCGAGGTTTGTGCAAAATAATAGGTGTTCTGATATCCTTCCTCAACCCTTTTATATATTTGGATACAAAAAATGTGTCATCCAATCCTGAATTGTATGCCAACAACTGAAGCTGTAACTGTTCAAACTCCCTAGAGTAACTTTCCACATCACTTTGTTGTCGAATGCTCAGTGTTCTATTCATATCAGTATAGTACAAATCCTTGGCAAACTTCTGACGGACCACAACACACAAATGAGCCCAACTATTGATGTCATGTTGTGTCTCATATGTCTATAACCACAAAGCAGCGGAGCCCTGAAAGTGAAGAATGGCATAATCCACTTTGTAGTCCTCTAGAACATGAAACATGTGAAAGTTTTTTTCAGCTTTCTCCTTCCACATTTTGGGATGATTGCTTGGGGAAACTAGTTTTGGGCATTCTAAAATCACCTCTGTGGCTCTCTCGCCCCCTCCATGTTGGTGAAACGGCACATGGACTGAAGTACCAAGATCAAAGGAAACCACATGGACTGAAGTACCAGAATCAAAGGAAACACGAGAGGGTGTTAACGCACCGGCTAATAAGATATGATCAACCGTAGGAGCCCGTTATTCCATATCCTCATGATTAACCTCTGGTGTTGATGCAGCACCCAACACTGAAGTAATAGTACCTTCCAGCGATGTAATTCTCGTACCCAGCCTCATCATCCGATTCTCCATGGCATCCACTTTGGTCCTGACATTGTCATGTGATTTTGACAAACGCTATGTCGTCACACGCAGCTCCAGACAACTTGCAGCATTCTGGCTTGCCGTCTCTGCTGCTGCTGTCGCCAACCCTGCCAACACAATAGACAACTGAGCCGATAAATCCTCGACCTATAGAGTCATGGTTGCGAGCTGTTTCTCAACACCCGTGACCCTTACAGCCAGCGTCGGTGGTCTCGCTGTGATGAACTCCTCCCAACACCAATTCTACCGCCGTCGGACCAACGAGTACTAGGAAAGCCGTTCCTCCGCAATTGGTCGTAATCACCTCCTAAACCACACCAATCCAACCGAGATGTTAGGGATTTTACCCGTAGCACGAGGGTTGCGCTAGGAACCTACTCCCGCAATCAGATCCGTGGCCGAATGAACACCGCCACCAATTCAAACCACCACCAGCGCAACCCTTTGATGTAGCCACCGCCACGAGTACCGACTAGGTTTGGGGATTTTACGAGAGATCCCAACCCAAGCTAATCGTACTCGATGCGCCCTAGAGCTCATACGCACGCAATCAGAAAAAAATTGCTGAATTTTCTGTGGATTTTCCCCCAAATCGAAAGGCTCCTGGTACCAAATGTGATGATCCTAGCTAATGGAAGCACACCAAATAGTTCGGAATCATTGATACAAGTATGGATGTAGAGATCCGGTCTGGATTCAGAGAGGAGAAACAAAGGGAAAAGAGTTCAGCGTGAGAGAGCAGCTTATGCGCTGTTATAATAATGATCATCCATGCCGTGAGTCCCCCTCACTCCCGTGTTACATGGATGGTATCCCTCTCCGCCAATGTGGCCCGATAGTCCTCCTTCTGGTCTTTGGTCTTCCTAGGCCTTTCTTGGGTTGCGTCTGCTGACGTGGTCGCGACAAACTAATAAAGTCTATAACAAATAAAATAGGCTTGTAACAAATGTGTGTGATAAAGGAAACCGTGGAAGAGCAAATCGTTTGAACACTTATGATTTGAACACTCATGCGACGACACGGAAGACCACATACCGATTGTATTGCGGGACCGAAATGTAAGCCGGGAAGGTCGGTCGTAGTGCCAGGCAGTGGATTGTATTGTGTGACCAAAATAAACCGGGAAGAAGGTCCGTCATAGAGCCAGGCAGTGTGCGAACGTGACGTTGATAGGTTTCTGATGGCCTAGGCGATCGGTCCGATGACACGTTCTCCGAGTACTAAGAGCACCTCCTCGTTGGTCGTCGTTTCTAGGCTGAAATGATGCTATTTAGCGTCAGACGGATGTAACTTTTGATCTAGAAATAACCGTTTCTTACTCGTGTTATCAGTCCGAGGCTAAATTTTAATCAAACTCGGCGAAATTTGGGCGGATATAGGCGATTTCATTTAAACAGGGGCAAATTCGTATATATTAAGCCAAATTCGAACATATATCCGAATTTTGACTGCATTTAGGCTAAAACAAAAATAAAAAACATAAACTAGGCGATGCCGATGCCGCCGGTGGCGCCGCTCACATGTAGAAGTTGCGGTAGAAGCATGTGTAGTCGGCGTCGCGGGTGGCATCGTCGCTCGGCGGCTGCGGTGCGCGCGAGCTACCCTGGCCGGGGTCGCCGCAGCGCCACGGCTGTGACGGGGGCGCGCCCTGGTAGGCGTGCTGCTGGCGAGCGGCGCGACGTTTGGCCTTCTCCTGCAGACGCTGAATCCGTGTCGCCTCCTCCTGCTCCTAGTCCGCCCTGGACCAGGTGTCGGGCCCCTACAAGGGCATGACTTAATTCAGGGAGTTCTCCATCGCCATCTTCATGACGAAGGCGTCCTCGTCGACTGGGATGGCCCAGTCTGCCAGCTCCAGCTTCGGCGTGCGCCGCCCTTCATTGATCACGATGCCGCGCGAGCGCGTCCTCGGCGGCGAGCGCACCGGTGGCTCGGCCTCGCGCTTCACATGCCGAAGTGCGGGCGTGCGAGTGGCCTCGCCGGTGGCGTGTGGCGACAGTGCCTGTACAGATCCGGACAAGCGCGAGGCCGAGGCGGCGGAGGACGAGGAGCTGAGACTGCCCATCCTCCTGGGCAGCCAGTTCGTCGCTGGATGGAGGCGTGCCACCGACGGCGGTGAGAGAGGGGAGGGGGAGCCCAACCTCGGGTGGTTGCTGGCGGTGATATGCTCCAGGATCGCGGCGAGCGTCCGTCCTGGTGCACTCCACCACCAACGGCGTACCACCGTGTTGTGGCGCTTCGGCGGCGTGCCGGGCGGGCCGTCATGGGCGGCGAGCTCCTGATTCCAGCGCTCGGTGAAGAAATTCTCCCAGTAAACTAAGTTACCGGGGCCTTCGGCAAGCTCTGGATCCTCCATCGCTGCGATGATGGCCTGGATCTCCTCCACCATCTTGTCGTCCTGAGGCACCAGCGGCACTAGCATGCCGCCGACGCTAAGCTTCCAGGTTGGTGGGCACCAGAAGTCCCGTGGCGCCATGTAGCCAGCGTCGTGCAACATCCGCGCCTCCCACAACTGGAGGGAACGCCGATCGAAGCCGTTCGTCGCCGCGGGGGTCGCCGTGGTACCTCTCCGCCATTGCTGCCACCGAGAGCTTCTTCTTTTCACCGGAGGTGGAGCTCGAGGTTGGGGAATGGGGAGGCTCGAGAGTGTGACCTGTGAACCAGTGAGGGCGCCGACTTTTATAGCCGAATGGGGGCGGCGAAGGCGGGAGGGGTGTAGCGGCGTGGGCAGTAAAATGCGACACGACGGGAAGGTAGGTCGGCGGTGGCGTACCATTAAGGCGACGCTTGGTCGACGAGATGGGGCAGTCATTGCCCGGCGGTCCGTCGCGGGAACCGAGGCGACCGGATAATGACGAGTCAGCTTTCTCTCGCTGACAGGCCGGGGCCACAAGTGGAGCTTTTTTTTGCCGATTCCACTGCATCCGGCGTTCCTAGATGGTTTCCAGCGCGCTGGGTTCGGTCTGAGAACGCCGGATGAAAGTTGGGAAAAATTCGGACAAAATTTTCACCGTCCAGATAAAAATTCCGCAGATGGTTCTTAGGAACATGACTGGACCATTTTTCGCCATCCGAATAAAAATTTCGCCGTACGAACGGCCTCCTGAAACCCGAGTGGAGATGCTCTAACCATACAGAAAATTGTGGACCAGTCATTTTGTCGGCGGCGAACACTTAGCGGGTTTCGGAGACACGTTCGCGCCAGCCCGACTGAACGCGTAATGAAAAGAGTCGAGTGCTCAATAAACACCACGGGTAGAAGAAAAAAGGGAAAACGATACAAGTCCCCCGGGGATCGTGTCGTCGCGTCTTCCTGGTCACGCGCCGTTGGATCCTGCGTGATCTGACCATCCGTTGCTTGCGACATGTCCCACACTGGCCTCGCGCACATCCGTTTGCTACACGTCCGCTCCTTCCGCGTTCGTTGCTTCATCCGTTGCTTCTGCGAGAGAGAGGCGACCTCAACGGAGACAGAGGCGACTGTGGTGCGACGCTCGCGCCGCTGCCGACCACCGCTGGACGCGGCCCCTCCTCCGGTTCGTACCCCTCCCCCCCCCCCCCCCCGCTTCACTCTTCCTCCTCCCGCAGATTTCTCCCCTCTCCTCTTTGATCTCGCTTGAAACCCTAGGCCACTAGGAGGATGGAACCGCCGCCGACGACCGATGCAGCACGAGTGAGAACCTCCGGTGCTAGAAACATTGTTGTGAGTACTAATTCATGCCTTTCCCCTTACATTCCGTTGATGCTTGTCTGTAGTTTCTCACTTTTCAGTAGATGTTGCGTGGGGACTAGATACTTCTTTTTCTCAGTAGACTCTACTGTATTTTTCTGGTATTATTTGCTACGTTATGGTGTTCAGTACGATTTTCTACTTGTTCCCTTTCAGTAGGATATGCTACATGTGCTAATTTCTATGATTTGCTAAATAGTTGCTACGATGTGCAACATGTGCCCTCTCAGTAGGATTTTGCTACTATATGCTTGGATCTGGTACCATGTTCACTATAATTCAAGAGATTTTATTGGCATGCTACCTGTAGCTTTTTTTGGTTGGCTTGCTAAAATTGACTGGCATGCTACATGTAGCTTTTTTTTTGGTTGGCTTGATACATGTAGCTACATTTTTTGGATGTGCGGCTAAATTTGGTTGGCATGTTGTTGTTGTTCTTTCCTTGGCATGATACTTGTAGTTTTTTTGGAGGTGCAGCTGGCATGTTTACTAGGATTTAATGGACTCCAATATTGTGCATTAGGTTGTTAATGATGGCAAGTGTAAGTTTGCTAGGGGAAAAAGGTTGTTGTGAGCTGCTTTGCGATGTAATTTCCGTTTTTTATCATTTAGCTGCTTCGGTGTGCTTCTTTACTGATTTCGGTGGTACACAATCCGTGATTTGGGTGCTTGTTGTTTCTTTATTTACCGTCCTATTTCTACCAATGTGGATAAGTGCCAGTCTTTCTCTTCCATTGTGCATCATTTTGGTTCAAAATTGTTCAGTTTTACTCGCCATAATTTTTATTGCTGTAAAAAATGAAGCTTGAGATAAGTATTTCTGCATCAGTTCTTAGTTGTTGGCTGCAATGGTATCTCCAATGTAGTAACACACTCGCGCGCACGCGCACACGCGCGCGCGCACACACACACACATGCGCACTATAGAACCGACTAGGTCTTCTATTTGTATACTACACGGACAACTACATTCTAGTGTCCAAGTGGCTTGTCGTCCCCATCAAGAGATTTGGCATCTTCAGTTCCTTTAGCCAGCCCTTGGCAACGTAGTGGTATGTGGCCTCCGTGAAGTGCTCGTCCCAAAACAGGTACATATTAGGATGCTTGCACACCGTGGCAGCCGGCATGCCGCAGCTGGCGCTCATGTTGAAGTTGTACTTTCCACCTCCACCACAACAGCACCTCAGAACGTCTTGGATGAACCCTAAAATTTTCCAAGCACACTCTGTCAGAAGACTGAACCATAAACCATCTTATAATCACCAGATGGGCGTATCTAGAATAGAGCAGAGAATGCTACTGACCAAACATGCGAGGAGACTCCACCATTTCGATGATAGGAGTGAAGAAATCGGCGTAGACGAGCATGACATTCGGGTGATTTGTCCGGACGATCTGCAGAGTCTCTTGCAGCAGGGAGTTGTGATGCACTGCCAGACCGTTGAACTCTTTCAAGCACCCAGTGCGGTGCTCGTAGTCTGCCGGGTCGGTGCTAGAAAACAACTCCAGAGCTGGTGGGAAGCACCCCAACGGCGGCACCCCGGGCACGACGACGGTCCTGGCACCCTGCTTGATCAGTCCCTGCTCAGATGCACATTCACATAGCTTATGGTTATGGGAGTATGGTCATGAGGGCATGCAGCTTGAGACAGCCAGAGATCGGACATGCATGATTTTACCTGCGTGGCCTCGGCAATGGCTCTGACTACGTCTGGGACGATGGATCTAACTTGTGACGGAGTCATTCCCGAAAAGGTGTAGTAGCGATAATCGTTGGTGCCAAATTCTCCCATGAAAAAGAGTGACTTGTTGAAGAAGCCCGGCGGGCACACTGCAAGCCGTGGTGCAAGTTCACTGTCCCCATCATGGATATATATATATATATTATTAACCATATTCTACAATAATTTGCTACTACGATAAGTTGGGTAGTGGATCATTACGTACCTTGGGCAGGGCTACAAAGCGAAGGCTTTAGAGACTCGAACCACCGCAGCTGCACGCTGGAGGAGGTGTTCAGAATTGGGGCTGCTGGTGCCGGGATATCTCTAAAGAAACCGACGTCAAGAGCGGTGGAGCCCATGACGGCGAAGTTGGCGCCTTGGCTGAAACTGGCGTTGTGCGAGAGGGACGGTGGGAGCAACGGCAGCCCTAGCTGCTGCGCTGCACATACAACGGCCGGGCGGCCGAGCAATCAGAAATCATGCATCACCAGACGTTCTTATTTACCACAACAGCGGGGAGCGTACGTGGTACAAGTGCGTGCCAAGAAGGAAGAGTATGTACGTACCGACGAAGTCGATGATGAGGCGGCCGTCACACCGGCGGCCGGTGGGGTGGCCGAAGAACGTCTGGCCGTATGGCGGGTGCGCGGCCGGGTTTGTGATCGAGCTCCCGGCTAAGACAACGTTGCCGTTTCCGGTGTCGGCGAACGAGGCCCCGAAGCTGAAGATTGATTCGTAGCGCTGGAGGGACGACGAGATGGCCACGGGCGCGAGGAGGAGAACTGAGAGGATGATGATACACAACAGGTCGTTCATCGTGCTGGACGGGACAAGAGATGAAGTTGGTGAGGTACGGGCGCGTGGACTCTGTCTGTTCCTCCAATTTTGCGTGCCCATGGGCCCGCTGGTTATCAGTCTGTTGTTTCGGTTGGAGCCACATGCTCAACTTGTGGCCATTAGATAGAGAGGACGGATGGTATGGCAAAGGAAGGCACTCGCTAACCGGTTTCCTTAATTATCGGCGTCACAACATCAACATCGCGCGTATATCTTGTGGTCGGACGCGAACGAATCGCACATTTAATTTAACTTTTCCCCTCCGTATCAAAGTAGTTGTCGCAAGTTCATCTATTTTTTTTAGAGAAACAGTACCATCGTAAAGTAGTTGTCGCAAGTTCATCTATTTTTTTTAGAGAAACAGTACCATCGTAGATGCTCACAGCACGTACATACACCCACACCCCTATGCCGCACATCCTACCCATATTGTAGGATAACAATATTGTGGCAATTTCAAGAGGTAGTGCACCGTGCACCGGCCTATCCTATGACAAACCGACTAAAACTCTTAAACCTAACAAGAGTTGTATTCTAACATCCCCGCAGTGTCAACGGTGGACTCGATGACGTTGATACTGAAACGAATGTCTTGAAACAGAGTGGTTGCCAGGCCTTTAGTAAAGATATCAGTGAACTGAGCTAAAGTAGGCACATGTAGAACACGAACTTGACCGAGAGCCACCTTCTCTCGAACAAAATGAATGTCGATCTCTATATGCTTGGTATGGTGTTGAACCGGATTCCCGGACATGTAAACAGCTGAAATATTATCACAGTAAACAATAGTAGCTTGCTCAATAGGGCGATGCAGTTCCGACGGCAACTGGCGCAACCAAACCGTATCAGCAATCACATGAGCCACAACACGACACTCAGCTTCGGCTGACAAGCGAGAAACCGTAACCTGCCTTTTTGAAAACCAAGAAACCAAATTGTTACCAAGAAAAACACAAAATCCGGATGTGGACCATCGAGTATCGGGGTAACCAGCCCAGTCTGCATCACAGTAAGCTGTCAAAGAGGTAGGAGAGGATTTGTTTATATGAAGACCTAAATCTAATGTGCCTTTGAGATACCGAAGAATACGTTTGACATGGTTGAAGTGAGGAACACGAGGATCATGCATGTAAAGGCAAGCTTGTTGGACAGAAAAAGAAATTTCAGGACGAGTAAGAGTAAGATATTAGAGGGCGTCTGTAAGACTACGATAAAGAGAAGGATCAGAAAATGGATCACCATCGGCAGAAAGTTTGAACCTGTATCAGCAGGAGTACGAGACGATTGACAAATTGTCAATCATACCAGCACGAGAAAGAAGATCTAGGGTGTACTGACGTTGAGATAAGAAAAGACCAGATGAGTCACGGATGACAGCAATACCTAAGAAGTGATGAAGAAGACCTAGATCGGACATAGAAAATTATTTGCGAAGAAGAGAGATAATATGATCTAAAAAGTGCTGTGAGGAAGCTGTGAGAATAATATCATCAACATAGAGAAGTAGATAAGCGGTGTCAGTATTATGATGAAAGGTGAAGAGAGAAGTGTTAGAACGAGAAGGAGTAAAGCCAATCGTTTGAGCATAAGTAGAAAAACGTTGAAACCAAGCCCGTGGTGCTTGTTTTAGACCATATAGTGATTTTTGAAGAAGACAAACATGATTAGGATAAGAGGAATTTTGGAAGCCGAGAGGTTGTTGACAATAAACTATTTCTTGAAGAGATCCATGGAGAAAAGCGTTTTTGACATTGAGTTGATGGATGGGCCAAAAAGAAGAAATGGTGATGCTAAGAACAGTACGAATAGTGCTGGGTTTGACGACTGGAGAGAAAGTCTCATCATAATCGATGGCGTGTTGCTGAGAGTAACCACGGCATACGCATCGAGCTTTATAACGTGCAAGACTTCCATCAGAATTAAATTTGTGTCGAAAAACCCATTTTCAGGAAACTATATTAGTGTTTGATGGATGAGGAACTAATTGCCATGTATTATTTTGAATGAGAGCATCATATTCATCTTTCATGGCTACGACCCAATTAGGATCTAGCAGAGCTGATTTGTAAGATTTAGGAATAGAGGAAGTAGACATAGATGCTTTGAGATTTAGACGATCTTTAGCGGGTAAACGAAAACCGGATTTGCCACGTGTGCGCATGATATGATCATTAGTGGGAGCTGGGACAATAATAACATGAGGAGGAGGGACGAATGATGATGTGGAAGACGCGCCCGGCGCAGCAGAAGAAGTGGACGCGGGAGTCGGCGGATGAGATGGCAGCGGCACGAAGTCTGCCTCGGTAGAGTTTTCGGCGGTTTCGGCAGCCATGACAGAGGTGGCAGTAGGAGAAGGCGCGACAGGATCGGCTGCCGCGACAGAGAATTCGGGCTTTTTTGCTGCTGCGGAAGGAGCGACGACAGGAGGTGGCTGATAAAAGAAGGGAAAATTATTTGGACGAGGGGGACTAGTAGATGGTGCGGATGTTTTAGGATCGAGAGATTGACGCTCAGAAAAGGGAACAATATTTTCAGCAAAAGTTACATGATGAGACACATGGACGCGACCATTAACAAGATCTAGACAACGATAGCCTTTGTGTTCATCGGAAAAACCTAGATGGACGCACGAGATAGAACAGGGTGAAAGTTTGTTAGGAGAAGTAGAGCAGGAGTTAGGAAAACAAAGATAGCCGAAGACACGAATGTCGGAGTAGTTTGGGTGAGAAATAAATAAAGAGAAGTAGGGTGTGGTTTGAAGATTAACTTTAGATGGTCGAATGTTAACTAGATATGTGGCCGTGTGGAGAGCTTCAGCCCAAAACTTCGGAGGCATAGAAGATTGAATAAGAAGGGTGCAAGTCATGCCATTAAGAGTGCGAAGAGAATGCTCGGCCTTGCCGTTTTGAGGGGAGGTATAGGGACAGGAAAAACGAAGAAGAATTCCATATTGGAGAAAGAAATTTTGGTTTTTAAAGTTGTCAAATTCACAACCATTATCGCACTAAATAAATCTTATAGGAAGGAAAAAGTGGACCGAGACATAGCGCTGAAAATTAAGAAAAATATTGTGAACATCGGATTTGTTGTGTAAGGGAAATGTCCAAACATAGTGTGTAAAATCATCAAGAATAACAAGATAATACTTAAAACCAGAAACACTTTCTATTGGTGACGTCCATAGATCACAATGAAGTAACTCAAAAGGAAAAGTACTAGAGGATATAGAGGAGCTAAAGGGGAGACGAACATGTTTGCTGAATTGACACGATTGAGAAATAGAAGAGTTATGAGAATCTCTATTACAAGGTATTGAAAATTTACTAAGAAGAGTAGATAACACATTAGTATTGGGATGGTTGAGACGTTGGTGCCACAGATCAACAGAGGCCACCATAGACGATGGAGGGGCAGCGGGCGAAACACCATGGAGGGAATACAAATCACCAGAGCTATTGAACTGAGCAATCTTGGCCTTGGTCCAGTAATCCTTCGCAGACAAACCAAATGGGTCAAATTCGACAGAAACGTGATTGTCATTGGTGAATTGGCAAACAGAAATCAGATTTTTAATTAGCGCAGGAGCTACAAGAACATCGCGAAGAAGCCAAGGTTTGATTGGGGATTGGATTTGGGCTTGACCGACACAGTAAATAGGAATAGATGATCCATCACCGAGAGTAATAGATGGAAAAGGCAACGGTGTGCAAGAAGACAACAAATTACTTGATGCAGACATATGACTTGAAGCACCAGAATCGAAGATCCAATCCGTACCTGAGTTTACTTGTGCAGCAAAGTTGTTCATGGCTTGTACAAAAGTAGCTTGGTCCCAGCTCGGAGTCGAAGTAGATGCCGGTGTACACATGGGAGCTCGCGGGTGTGGCGGCGTCGGCAGTAGGGCCGACATCGGCGTATAGATAGAGCCACCATCATTGTACTGCGACATATTGTACTGCGACATGTAGGGTGAGGTTGTAGCACCATATGAAGCATAAGGAGAAGCGTTGTAGATTGTTGGAGCGTAGGCGGGGGCGGCGTGGTACGCGGTTGTCGGCTGTCACGACGCGAGGACGGGAGCACCGGTGTGAGGGCGGGCACTGGGCTGCCAGCCACCATTGTAGGCAGGCGGGGCACCATAGGGCATCGGGGCAGACCAGGGCATAGGCCACGCCTAGACTAGCCCGCTCCACGGATCAGGAGAAGGATGCCAGCCGGGGGGCGGCGGTGATGCGGTCGGTGGAGCCAGAGTCGAGGGCAGAGGAGGAGCAAGTACAAAACTACGGTGGTTTAGGGTTTCGAACCCTGTAGTTGGGACTTGGACGCTAACCCGATGGTTGAGGAGGAGCCATTGGAGGAGGTGGCGGTGGCGGCGGTGGTGCAGGCGGACGAGGAGCAGCAGTGAAGACCTGAGGATGGGAGTCCTTGTTGGTTTGGGCACAATCGACCCGTTGCAGCATCGAGCGAACCTCGGCAAAGGAGGGGTGCGGACACATCATAGGGATGAAGGAGACCTGTTTCTCGAACCGCTTGCTGAGGCCGACGAGGAGGATGTTGATGAGCTACCGATCATCGATCGGATCACCGAGTTCGCGGAGTTCATCCGTGATCGCCTTAAGGCGTTGGAAGTAGACGCCGACGGGTGCATCACCTTGCACCGTGTTCTGAAGCTCGGTGTAGAGATTGTTGGCGCGAGCGTTGATGTTGTCCTGGAAGAGCTGACGAAGGGCTGCCCACAGATCAGCGGCGGAGGCACTGAAAGGGTAGTTTACCCTCTATTGTTTTTGGTTGACAATGACACCATAGTTAGAGCGGACTAATGCTATCTACTAGTGTCTTAAACAAGTTTTAGTCCGCTGGTATGCTGGAAGATCATCAGAGACCCCCCCATTTCGATAACAAAGAGAAGTGCCGGAGTTTTTCCTTTTGTATGTATCTTGAGTCTTTAAGAACACCGCACTATTAAGAGGGGTTATCTCGATGAGCTTGTTGGGGATGAATCTCTAAGCCTTATACACATCCCTTACACCCACTTGTTCCATCACCAAAGAGAGAGGAGAGAGAAATCTACATTTATAGCATCTCTCCCAAGTTCGGTTCTCAAGCCGGTTGAACCGGCTCCCAGACGGGCGGTCCGGTACCAGCGCCGGAAAACCGAACCCAAATCGGGATTCTCGTTTTATTATACCGAGTCTATCTGGGTTCACGAACAGTGAACATCCCGATTTGGATTTCGGTCTTCCGGGCTGTATACCGGGCGGTCCGGTGTGTGGGCAGGTCCAATCGAACTTGAAACCAGACTTTGTAGAAAGTGCTCGAAACGGCTAGATTTCTCCCTTGGGTATAATTACCTCTTCTTCCACCTTGAGGAGGTCAGTTCATATTTCATTCTTGAAGCTCTCTCTCTCTCTCCCCATTGTTGAAACACAATGCCTTGAGGATCTCCCATTCTACCCAACCAAATCCAAATCCAAATCCCTTTGGTAGAAAGCAAGAGTAGGTCCCGATCTACGTTTCCACCAAGCCAAAATTCATTCCCCCTTGAGTTCATCGTGTTAGCTTGTTACTCTTGGGTTTGTGGGAAACTCTAGGTGGCTAGGGTCACCCGGAGGTATTCGGCTTGTGATTTGCTCCGTGAAAAGTTTGTGAGGGTTTGGAGACTACTGTAAAGTCTACCACGAGTAAGTGAGCTATTCCTTCGCGGGATAGGCTCAAAGAAGAAGGTGAGCCTTCATGGTGTTGGGGAATCCTTCGTGGAACCTCGCACCTCTCCAACGTGACGTAGCCCCCTTCCCAAAGGTGGTGAACACGGGAATACATCTTCATCTCCGCGTGCTTCGGTTATTCCTTAACCACTCTCTTAGTTGTGTTGTTTACTTTGTGATAGCCTTCGTATCTTGTATCATCATCTAGGTTGCCTCACCTAGTTTTGCATTTAGGCACACCTATATTTCGCAAAGACTAAAACTTGCAAAATATTATAAAGAATTTTGTAGAAATCTATTCACCCCCTCTAGGTAAACCATCTTACACTTTCAATTGGTATCAGAGCCAAGTGCTCTTCTAAGGGCTTTACCGCCTAAGAGAAAAGATGGTTTTATCCGATGATGAGGAGGGAAAGACTTATTCAGTCAAGGAGATTCGTGAACTCTTTGCCAAACAGTCCCTTGAAAAGGCTAAGGCGGATTCCGATCTCCTTGCTCGAATAAGTTTTCTTGAGGGACGCTTTACGGGGATGGGCGAGGGGGTCATGCTTGCCGGACCTTCCGTAGTACCTCAAGGGTGGCCGATGGACACCGGTAAGGAGGCCATGAACGATGCCTCCAGTGAGAGTGACTTGATCAGAGCCTCTATGCCTCCTAATCCATTTCCGTATATATATCCTAAGAAAAAGAACATCATGCCTCATATTAATGGTTCGGGTCCCGCACTTCACTATGATGGAACTCACTTCTCTCATTGGAAAGTTTCTATGGAATATTGATGACCCACAAGTATAGGGGGTGTATCGTAGTATTTTCGCGGAAAGTGAAACCCAATTTATTGATTCGACACAAAGGGAGCCAAAGAATATTTATAAGCCTTAACAACTGAGTTGTCAATTCAGCTGCACCTGGAAACAATCTTACTCACAGGAGTTTATCAGTAGCAACAGTTTTGTAGTAGGAATAGCAAAGTAACAGCAGTAGTAAAACAAAGACAACAGTAACAAAAGCAGTAAACAGTGGGATTCGAGTGTGATAGGCATAGGGATGGATGGACGGGCGTTGCATGGACAAGACAATTCACATAGCATCAGAACATAGGGCAATTGCAGATAAATAAGATAAAGCATCCAAGTACTAGACAATCCTAGGCATGTGTTCCATATATAGTCATACGTGCTCGCAATGAGAACTTGCACAACATCTTTTGTCCTGCTAGCCCGTTTGCAGCGTAAGTGAAGGCTAGCATACTCAGTGTAAGTGAAGGCTAGCAATAGTAAGGGAGCGACAAACGAGAGAGCAATAATGGCCATAATCATGCAGAGCGACAAAACATCATTGATCAAAGAAGCAAATGCAAAAAATGGCAGAAATCTATCAAAACAGACCAGCAGGTAAAGACGAATTTTTTCGAAGACCTTCTGTTGCTCAAATCAAAAAGTGTTGAACTAACGAAAGTTAGATAACAACCTGGGGCAGAAGCAAATGCAAAAAATGGCAGAAATCTATCAAAACAGACCAGCAGGTAAAGACGAATTTTTTTGAAGACCTTCTGTTGCTCAAATCAAAAAGTGTTGAACTAACGAAAGTTAGATAACAACCTGGGGCAGAAGCACAAAAAATTCACGCCTCAAAAAGACGTTCAGAGATTTTACACGAATGTTTATGGTGAAGCACAGAAATCTGTTTCGGGAAAACAACTTTTCCAATCATTACTTCTCTCTCATTAGAGGCTACTTTTGGCACAAAAAGCAAATAAAAAGGATAAGGAGCGGTTATTATAGATGTAATAACTTCCAAGACTCATCTAAAACTTTTGGATTATCTCCCAATAAGTACTTTTCTTTAACGTCTTTAAGTTAGGCATAAGCAAAAACTAGAATGGATAGAATAGAAGTAAACAGAAATAATCATAGTGAAAACATTGTTTTGTTCAATGAAATCCTTTGTTAACAAGGTTGATCAGGTCTTGCTACCAATTTTTTTTCATATGAGACAAAACTTTGTATTTCACTAATGATTATGTTACCTCAACCTTGATAGCAATGGTCCCAATCATAATAGTTTTAAATTTTTCTCTTGGTATAGGACAATATATTTCTCCAACTTGAATGCCCTCAACATGTTCAATTGAATTCAAACCATAAGTCCTTTCAATCTTCTTGAGGAAATAGACAATGTGTTCCTTGTCCTTAACATTGAAGGTCACCTTCCCTTGATTATAATTAATAACAGCTCATGTAGTATTTAAGAAAAGGTCTCCCAAGAATAGACATATTATCATCTTCAGGCATAAAAGTTTGAGAGGATGCTCTCATAAGAAATATGAGTTGAAGTAAAAGAGAGCATCTAGTAGCAAATTCAAAAAAAAAATAAGTCTAACCCACTTCCTATGCATAGGAATCGTGTAAGCACATAATAAAGTGACAGGCATAGGAAGATTAAACAAGAGTAACTTCAAAACTTTCAGCACATAGAGAGGTGTTTCAATACCATGAAAACTTCCACAACCATATTTTTCTCTCATAATAATTTTCAGTAGCCTCATGAAGAAACTCAACAATATAACTATCACATAAAGCATGCTCTTCATGATCTACAAGCACTAGAGCTTTATTATAAACATTTTCAAGAGAAACCTCAGGAACATAACATTCATTCTCCTTTAGTAAGCAAGGGGGACAATCAAATAATATAAGGGATAAAGAGTTACTCTCATTAGAAGGTAGGCATGGGTATTAGTCTCTTCCATTTGTGGAAAGCATCTATTAAAATATTCAAGAATATAGCCATTTTCATCCTTGTAATTATCAAAGCAAAATTTAAGTATACCATACACCTCATATTTGTAAGGTGAATCATCAATATTTTCAAGCAAACTAGCAAGTTCAAAAGCACCCTTCCAAGCAATAAATTCTTCAATTTGTTCCGCATCATAAAAGTCATAAATTCCTTTAGCATAGGAAGATATGGTATCATTATCACTATACTCACATTGAAAAGGGAGGTGTTTATACCTCTTTCTGCAACAAGACTCATTACAGCAATAAGTAACATTATAAGTAGAGCACACGTTCCTAGCAATGGTATACAATCTATCGATTTGTTCCCATAAGTGTTTCCCTTTTTGTGACGAGCGGTGTTCCTTATAATAATATTTTTGATCTTCCGTGAACCCACCTTGCCAATAAGCTTCAGTTTCAAAGAAACTAACCATTGCCAACAAGCATGATAAAACAAGACAATAACATACCAACGAAAATAACAACTAGAGCAGAAACTAATTTTGTTTTGTATTTTTTATAAAGAAACAAGCAAACAAGGAGAAAGATAAAATTAGCTTGAACAATAGTGATTCCAAGTGAACTTGATAAATAAAGCTATGCTCCCCGGCAATAGCGCCAGAAAATAGTCTTGATGACCCACAAATATAGGAGGTGTATCGTAGTATTTTCGAGGGAAGTGAAACCTAATTTATTGATTCGACACAAGGGGAGCCAAAGAATATATATAAGCCTTAACAACTAAGTTGTCAATTCAGCTGCACCTAGAAACAATCTTGCTCACAGCAGTTTATCAATAGCAACAATTTTGTAGTATGAATAACAAAGTAACAGCAGTAGTAAAGCAAAGACAGCAGTAACAAAAGCAGTAAACAGTGGGATTTGAGTGCGGTAGGCATAGGGATGGATGGACGGGCGTTGCATGTACAAGAAAATTCACATAGCATCAGAACATAGGGCAATTGCAGATAAATAAGATAAAGCATCCAAGTACTAGACAATCCTAGGCATGTGTTCCATATATAGTCAAACGTGCTCGCAATGAGAACTTTCACAACATCTTTTGTCCTGCCAGCCCGTTTGCAGCGGGGCCTCTAGGGAACTACTGGCAATTAAGGTGCTCCTTTTAATAGAGCACCGGAGCAAAGCATTAACACTCCGTGAACACATGTGATCCTCACATCAAAGCCTTTTCCTTCCGGTTATCCCGATTTCTGTCACTTCGGGGCCATATGTTCCGGACAACAACGTGTGTATACAACTTGTAGATAAGACCAAAAACAATACTATTATAATGAATCAATAATATGTTCATATCTTAAATCATGGCACTCGGGCCCTAGTGATAAGCATTAAGCAGAACAAGTCGCAACAAAGTCATAAAGCACTAATAAAAGATACTAGGCACCATGCCCTAACAATCTGATGCCATTACATGAACGATCTTATCCAATCCCTACCATCCCCATAGCCTACAGCGGGGGATTACTCACTCATAGATGGGGGAAACATGGATGGTCTATGGAGAAGTGATGGTGATGATGATGATGGCGATGATCTCCTCCAATTCCCCGTCCTGGCAGGGTGCCAGAACGGAGTTTCTGGTGCTGTTTCGTGGAATCTGGTGGTGGCGGCAGAGCGGAACTCCTTCTGGAAAAACGTTGAAGCCCCCGAAGTTTTTAGGTAAGAAGGCTTCTTATAGGCGAAGAGGGGGACCGAGGGGGTGCCTGGGGCCACCACACCATGCCCTGGTGCGGCCAGGCCCATCCCGCGCCTGGGGGGGAGGGGGGTGGCCAGCCCCTGGCCCTCCTCCATCTCGTATTCTGGCTCCTGGAGTCTTCTAGAAAATAGGCACTTTGGCTTTTGTCCCGTCCAATTCCGAGAATATTCATTTTCTGACTTTCCTGGAACCAAAAACAGCAGAAAACAGGCAGCTCGCAGTGTGGCTCTTGTTAATAGATTAGTACAAGAAATCATATGAAAAGTACTCCAAAGTGTGGACAAAACACAAGAAAGTGGACAAAACCAAGCATGGAGCATAAAAAATTATAGATACATTTGCAATGTATCAAATATCATCTTCGCAGTTATAGAGTGGAGCTTTGAGAGATTGTGGGCAAGGGCTTCCATCCACAAGATCCCAACAATCTCACTCCGGGAGAATTCTATGACCGTCAACTAAATGCAACGGCTTGTGACAAGATAAGCAGTGCCATTCACCGCACTCTCTATGATCAAGTTAGCAACATCCCCACTGCAAAGGAGCTTTGGGAGAGGATTGTCCAAGAGGGAACATCACTTATCCAAAAGTCCAAGTATGAAGATGCCAAGTCGGAGATGAGCATGTTCATGAACAACGATGGTGAGTCCATCGCAAAAGCATACAAGAGACTTGTTGCCCTCCGTGTAAAGATTGATGGTCTTGTATGTGACAAGTATGATGATGGGTTCAACTTGAATGATGAGTTCATCAAGTCCAAGGTTCTCTCCATGATTGCCGCCTCCGACAAGAAGCTTGCCTTGAACTTGCAACTCCTAGATTCAGCTTGTCACTTCTCGCCCGATGATCTAGTGTCTTATCTTGTTGCCACGGACACTATGGCGGATGAAGGACAAAAGATCAAGGAGATCAACCATGCCATTGGGCCTTCTCAATCCCTAGCATTGAAGGCCAAGCATGTGCAAGAGAATGTTGCAAATGAAGAAGAGAGTGATAGTGAGGGCATTGGCGACATGCTAGCTCAAGTTACTCTCTTCACCAAGAACTTGAAGTTTCGAAGAAGAATCTCAACCGGGCCAAGTGAGAAGAAGAGGAATTGCTACAATTGTGATGAGTAGGACCACTTTGCCAACAAATGTCCATATGAGAAGAGACCTAACAAGCCCAAGTATGAAGAGGGTGCCAAGCCAAGATTAAAGCCAAACCCCATCAATGAGAGGTACAAGAGGAACAAGAAGCGTGATGGCAAAGGCTTTCTTGGCCAAGAGTACCTATCCGATGCGGAGAGTGAAGATGAGGAGAAGATTGTGGGAGTGGCCGGTTTGGCTTTTGCCGAACCTAGGTCACTCTTCACATATGACTACACCAAAGACTATGCCGATGACTCCATCACTCCCAAGGTCGCCGGTACTTGCCTCATGGCAAGGAGTACCAAGGTAATCTCTTCCCCTCCATCTCTCTCTAGTGTCTTGGATGACCATGCTAGTGCCAATGATAGTGACAATGATGAATTCGATGAAAACTATGTACAAGAAATGTATAAAATCATGAAGCAATGCTCGCGCTAGATTCAAACAATTAACGAGCCTTGTCAATTCACGTGACGAGACCATTGATAGTTTGGAGTCTCATATTGATGATGAGAAACTAAGATTCGATCTTCTTGAGCAAGAGCTAAGCAAGAAAAAGGACATTACCTCCTTTCTTAAAGAATGAATTGAAATCTATGAACTAGATAAGGAAAAAGATATGGATACCATAGGTAGAGCTATCACATTGTCCCAGGAGCTTGATACTTCAAAGAAAGAACTTGAGGTTGCTCATGCTTCTCTCACCAATGACCTTGATAACCTTGAGAAAGCTAATTTGCTTGTCAAGCGTGAGCTCATAAAACTTGGGGAGAATCATGATCAACTTAGAGTGTCCTATGAGAAGGATCTTGGTACATTGAAGGATCCTATTATTGTTGAGGATATTACTTGTGCTTCTACCCTTTCTTGGATCAAGCTAGTCTCCTTAAGAAGAATAAGAAGTTGAAGGAACAACTTGAGATGGAGCGTCTCAAACCTACCACCAAGGGAAAGATTCTTGATGAGATTCTTGCTTGACAAACGATGAGAGCTCCAAGGCAAGGTATGGGGTATGACCCCAAGAACGACAAGAATGGTGCCAACCCATCTAAAAGGATCAACTTTGTGCGTGAAGGGCACAAGGTGGTTGACCAAGTAAAGAAGAATGTTGTGAATGGGGGAGCCACAAGAGGCAACCCCAACCACAAGCTTGCGGGAAAATCTAATCCCTCCTATGTGCTATGTAAGGGAACCCAAGTAGTTGTATATGCCAAATATGTTGGCCCTCACAATGGTTATGCTTATAGATGGTACTCAATTTGGGTACCAAAAGATCTTGTTGCTAATGCTAAGGGACCCATTAATCAATGGGTTTCTAAATCAAAGAATTGATTTTGTAGGGGTATGCCTCCGGTGGAACAAAATGGGTGTTTGATAGTGGATGCACCAACCATATGACCAGAGGTAGAAGTGTGCTTGACCAATTTATTCATGATGTTAATTCAACGTCAAGCATCACTTTTGGAGACAACTCTAAAGGAAAGGTACTAGTTTTTTGCAAGTTGGTGGTCTCCAAGGCCTTGACCTTAGAGACCGTTATGCTTGTTGAAAACCTTGGCTACAACTTACTTTCAATAAAACATCTTGCGGATGCCAGTTATGATTCCTATTTCTCTAAAACTTGTGTGAAATTCTTTAGGAGTGATAATCTCAAGTTGGTCCTTGTTGGATATGTGGAAGACGACCTCTATGTGGTCGACCTTTCGCAAGAGAGTCAATCTCTTCCCACATGTCTAATGGCCAAAGTTGACGAGGGATGGCTTTGGCATCACCACCTTGGCCATGTCAACATGAGAAATCTTAAAAAACTCCTAAAGGGTGAAAATATTGTTGGACTAACCGGTGTGTCTTTTGAGAAAGATCGTGTGTGTAGTGCTTGCATTTTAGGAAAGCAACATGGGAGGAGTCATCCATCAATATCCAAGGTGTCCACGTCAAGACCTTTGGAGCTTCTCCATTTGGATCTCTTCGGGCCATCAACATATGATACTCTTGGTGGAAGGAAGTATGGTCTTGTCATCGTTGATGGTTACTCAAGATACACTTGGGTATTCCTTCTCAAGTCAAAGGATGAGACCTACAAGTACTTCATGATCTTCGCCAAGCAATCTCAACACACTCATGAAGTGGAGATCAAGACCATTAGGACCGACAATGGCACCGAATTCAAGAATTATACCATGTAAGAGTTCGTTCAAGATGAGGGGATCAAACATGAATTCTCGGCTCCATATACTCCTCAATAAAATGGTGTTGTTGAAAGGAAGAACCAGACTATCATTGAGATGGCAAGAACTATGTTGAGTGAGTTCAAGTCACCTCACAACTTTTGGGGAGAAGCCATCGCCACCGCGGTTCACTACTCGAACCGGCTCTTCCTCCGAGCTCCCTTTGACATGACTCCGTACGAGATTCACACAAAGAATAAGCCCAATGTCAAGTACTTCTGAGTCTTTGGGTGCAAGTGCCTCGTCAAGAACAAGAAATAAAAATTTGGTAAATTCGAATCTAGAACTATCGAGGGTATTTTTGTTGGTTATGCGGAAAACTCTCACGCCTATAGATACTAGAACAAAGCCAATGATTGTGTTGAGGTATCTTGTGATGTGGAGTTTTTGGAAGATAATGGTCCCCAAGGGGGAAAGTTGTTCCACATGTTGTAGGCGATGGAGATTCCTCTCAAGTCATCAAGTTGATGGGAATTGGGAATATCTTGCCCACCAAACATCACACTCATGATCAAGATGTTGATGGGGGAGGATCAAGCCCAACTCAAGAAGAGCCTAGCTCTACTCAAGTTGAACCATCAAGTGCACCTCATGATGAACAACTCTCGCAAACCGAAGAACAAGAACCAAGCCCTCAACCCATTGAGCAAGACCAAGAAGACATACTAGTTCCCCAAAATCAAGGTCAAGCTCAAGATGTGGTTAATGATCAAGGACCAACGAAGGATGAATTCGTTGATCATGAAGGGACTATCCGTAAGATCAAGTCTGCCTCTATTGCAAGTGGACTCCAAGTCAATAATATACTTGGGAAGCATATCAAGAGGAATCGAGACTCGCAACAAGAAGAAGAAACTCACTACCTTTTGTGGCCATCATGCATTTGTGTCCAACTTCGAGCCACTCAAGGTCCATGAAGCTCTAGAAGATCCGGATTGGGTCATTGCCATGCAAGAAGAACTCGAGTGCTTCACCCACAATGAAGTTTGGTCTCTTGTGGAGAGACCTAAAGATCATCGCATCAATGTCATTGGGACAAAATGGGTATTCAAGGACAAGCAAGATGAGAATGGAATCGTCACAAGGAACAAAGCAAGGTTAGTGGCGCAAGGGTATGCCCAAATAGAAGGTATTGACTATAAGGACACCTTTGCGCCTGTTGCTCGCCTTGAAGCTATTTGTCTCTTGCTTGCATATGCATCTTTTCATAACTTTAAGCTTTATCAAATGGATGTGAAGAGTGCATTTC
Source organism: Avena eriantha (assembly GCA_910589775.1). Lineage (NCBI taxonomy): Eukaryota > Viridiplantae > Streptophyta > Magnoliopsida > Poales > Poaceae > Avena > Avena eriantha. The sequence continues at coordinate 212,605,132 of OU342746.1, read as the reverse complement.
TTAATGGTCCCTTGAAAGAGGTTGCTTATGTAGCTCAACCCCCGGGTATCAAAAGCACACGCTTTCCCAACCATGTGTATCTACTCCATAAGGCGCTCTACGGACTAAATCAATCTCCTCGTGCTTGGTATGAGCACCTTAGGGATTTCTTACTCATGGACGGTTTTAGCGTGGGTAAAATCGATTCCACCCTTTTCACCAAACGGGTTAAAGGGGGTGGCTTATTTATTGTTCAAATTTATGTTGATGATATTATCTTTGGTGGAGCTAACAAATCATATAACAAAGCTTTTGCCGAGTTGATGACTCGGAAATTTAGGATGTCCATGATGGGGGAGTTGAAGTATTTCTTAGGTTTCATTGTGAAGAAACTTGCTCGACACCTTCATCTCCCAAGAGAAGTACACCAAGGACATGCTTGCGAAATTTGATATGACCAATGTGAAGGAAATATGCCCTGCGAGGCAATAATAAAGTTTTTATTATGTATTCCTTGTATATGATAGATTTTTATTTTGCATGCTATAATTGTATTGATAGGAAACGTCAATACATGTGTGTTTAATAAACAAAAAGGGTTCCTAGTTATGCCTCTCTTATAGACTAGCTTGTTGATTAACAAGATGATCAAGGTTTCCTGATCATGGACATTGGATGTTGTTAATAACAAGGTCACATCATTTGTGAAATGATGTGACGAACATTCATCCGAAGTATAGCATTACGATCAAGTAATTATGTTTACATTGCTATAACATCATACGAAGTAATCTTTATCCTTAGACCATGAGATCATGTTAATTGCTAACACCGGAAGAGTATCTTGATAACATCAAACGTCACACCGTAACAGGGTGACTATAAAGGTGGGTTCAGTGCTACGAAGGTGTTATGTTGAGGCTCATGGATCAAGAGTGGAATTTTTCAATCCCGATGACGGATAGATATACTCTTGGCCCCCTCGGTGATATCACATTAAGATAGCTTGCAAGCAAGTGATGTGATCACTAGAATGTTATATTACGGGAAGGAGAAAAGAGTGCATGTCGGTAACGAGATCAAACTAGGTATTTGGATACCGATGATCGAATCTTGGACATGTATTATATCATGAGACAAAGGGATTAAATTACTAGCGTTAAAGGTTCTCACGATCATAGAAGTCATCGTTGAATGTGCATGAGTCAGTATGGATCTCCAGGTCCTGCTTCTGATTATTGATCTAAGAGAAGTCTCAATCATGTCTGCATTATTCACGAACCGTAGGTTGAAACACTTAAGGGTTACCGGACACCATTTTGGAGCACATATGTTTCAGACGAAAGGATTGCAAAGCGCAGGAATTGTTTTGATAGAAACCGAAATTGTTTCGGGTGAAATTGCAGAAAGTGGTTCTGCATGTGATATTGAAATGTTGCAAGGGGTTTTATGTGAATGTTTGTTAATTAAAGTAATTAACAAAATTCTGAATAAATTTAATAAAAGAGTTTTATTAAATGAGAGAGCATGAAACTTAGAGAATTTTAATGCATTTAAAGTGGAGACTTTAAAAGAGAATGTGAATGGGCATTTTAATGTGGAGGAGTTACCATGGAGGGGGGTACCCCCCGTCCTCCTATAAAAGGCCACCCCTCTCACCCTTCTTCCTCACACCTCCTCGTGAAGGATCTCTCTCCCCCTCTAGAATTATTCCCCCATGGTCTCGGATTAGCGAGATACATGTTCCCGGTGGCCTTGCGTCTGGAAGGAGTTGCTGCTTCCACTGATTCGCTGGAGCGAGGAGGTGGAGGTTGTCCGATGGCTTGAACGTGTGTGCAAGGACGGATGCGCTGCTGATTTGCGGCGCTCGGACTTCCACACGATTTTGAGATCGGCAAGTGTACGACTATATTAACCACGAGTTCCTACTCGTTAACAAAACTTGTTGTCTTCGAGGGTAAGTTCTCCATGGATGTATGTCCACCCGTTGCTCTGTATCTAGTAGATAGATCTTGGCGTATAGTTCTCATCGTAGGGAATTTTTTTCTATGCTGCAGACCCACCAGTGGTATCAGAGCCTGATCTATGCGTAGGTGCTTTGCACGGGTAGTACACATATGTTTATATGTGGGCGATGATGATCATGTTATTGCATCTTCTATGTATTTTGGATATTGGTGGCATAGTGGGATGAAGCGGCCTGGACCAACCTTACATGTCATCGTACATGAGACCGGTTCCACGACTGACATGCAACTAGTTTTTCATAAGTGGCTGGCGGGTGTCTGTCTCTCCTACTATAGTCAATATCTGATTTACAACGAGTTGGTAATAACTTGGTTATCCTCGTTGTGGTTCATGTTCGTAGGTAAGACCGGTTCTATCTCCGAAAGCCCTAAGCCACATAAAACTTGCAATTGATAAATTAGAGGCGTCTAGTTTAGATCGTTGCTAGGCTTGTGTATTGATATGGTATTGTTGTAAGTAAATGAATGATAGATACTCTTACAACACACTTAACGTGTAAGTTCCATAGACCTTGGCCTTACACTCAAAGGAATGATGAGATCATACCACGATGCAAATGATAGAGATCAAATGCATGGACCATATCATCTCACTTTACACATTAGATGTTAGCATCTTATACTGCTAGTTTGGTGCTTTTGGTAGCATTATAAGATGATCCCTCATTTAGATATCATGATAAAATGTGTTCTTCCTTCAGTATGCACCGTTCTATGGATCGTGTTTTGAGACATCACGTGATGATCGGGTGTACTCGACTCCACGCTTTCATACAACGGGTGTAAGACAGTTTTACACACGTGGAATACTAAGGTTCTTACTTGACGAGCCTGGCATGTATAGACATGGCCTCGGAACACGGACCAAAAGGTTAAGCATGAGTCATATAGTTGATATGATGCCTATATTGATGCTCGCCTTTGAGGTACACCGACTCACGTGATGATCGGACTTGGTGTAGTGGATTTGGTTCATGTAATCACCAAAAAGACACGAGGGATGTCGTTTTTGAGTGGGAGTTCATTAGTAATTTGGATTAGTTGAACTCAATCTATCATAAACTTAGTCTAAATAAACTTTAAAAATTATATTGTAGATGGCACCACCTGCTTTTAATTTCAATGTGTTCATGGAGAAAGAGAAGCTTGCTACGAATGGTAGCAACTTCACCAACTGGGCTATGAATTTGAGGATTCTCCTCACTGCTGCACAAAAGCAATATGTGCTAGAGGTGCCGCTAGGCCCCCTACCAGCTCCTGATGCCCCTGACGAGGAAAAGAATGTCTATATAACTCGTCAGGAGGACCACAACTTAGTTCATTGCGGCATACTGTATGGGCTAGAGCCAGAACTTCGAAAGCATTTCGAAAATGGCAATGCCTTTGATACCATGGGAGAATTGAAAATGATTTTCGATACCCATGCTGCCGTAGAGAGTTATAATGCTTCTGAAAAGTGCTTTAGCTGCATGATGGAAGAGAACAACTCTGTTAGTGAGCATGTACTCAAAATGTCTGGGTACGCGGATAAGCTTGTGTCCTTGGGAATAACGATTCCCATTGACTTAGGCATACATCGTGTTCTCCAATCTCTTCCACCTAGCTACAAGAGCTTCGTGATGAACTATAATATGCAGGGCATGAACAAGTCTCTTCCCGATCTTTTGTCAATGCTTAAGACTACAGAAGTGGAGATTAGGAAAGAACATCAAGTGTTGATGATCAATAAGACCACCGGTTTCAAGAAAGGCAAGCAGAAGGGAAAGAAGGGTGGAAAATCTGTTGCCGCACCTGAAAAGAAACCCCGAGCTGTCCCTAAATCTGATACCGAGTGCTACTATTGCAAGGGGACTGGCCATTGGAAGCGCAACTGCCCCAAGTATTTGGCGGACAAGAAGGCCGGCAAGGCAAACAAAGGTATCAGTGATATACATGTTATTGATGTGTACTTGACTAGTACTCGTAGTAGCACCTGGGTATTTGATACGAGATCGGTTGCTAATATATGTAACTCGATTCAGGGGTTGCGGAATAAGCGACAACTAGCAAGGGATGTGGTCACGATGCGGGTCGGCAATGGATCAAGAGTTGATGTGATTGCCGTCGGAATGCTGCCTCTCCATATGCCATCAGGATTAGTGATAAATCTAAATAATTGTTATTTTGTGCTTGTACTGAGCATGAACATTGTATCCGAACCGTGTTTGATGCGAAGTGGTTATTCCTTTAAATCTGAAAACAATGGTTGTTCGATTTATATGGATAATATCTTTTATGGTCATGCACCTGTGTTGAATGGTTTATTTCTATTGGATCTTGATAGTAGTATTATGCATATTCATTGTGTTGATGCGAAAAGGGTTAAACTTGATGATGATATATCTACATATATGTGGCACTGCCGTCTAGGTCATATTGGCGTTAAACGCATGAAGAAACTCCATTCTGATGGACTTTTGGAATTACTTGATTTAGAATCATTTGATACATGTGAGCCATGCCTTATGGACAAGATGACTAGAATGCCGTTTTCCGGTTCAATGGAACGGGCGACAGATTTATTGGAAATCATACATACTGATGTGTGTGGACAATGAGTGTGTCGACGCGAGGTGGATATCGTTATTTTGTTACTTTCACAGATGATTTGAGTAGATATGGGTATATCTATTTGATGAAACATAAATCTGAAACTTTTGAAAAGTTCAAGGAATTTCAGAATGAAGTGGAAAATCATCGTAACAGAAAGATCAAATTTCTGCGGTCCGACCGTGGAGGAGAGTATCTTAGTTACGAGTTTAGCACACATATAAAAAATTGTGGAATAGTTTCACAACTCACGCCTGCCGGAACACCACAACGTAATGGTGTGTCGGAACGTCGTAATCGTACTTTATTGGATATGGTTCGATCTATGATGTCTTTGACTGACTTGTCACTGTCATTTTGGGGTTATGCACTGGAAACCGCTGCATTCTCTTTAAACCGGGCACCATCTAAATCCGTTGAAACGACACCGTATGAATTATGGTTTGGAGACAAACCTAAACTGTCATTGCTTAAAGTTTGGGGATGCGATGTTTGTGTGAAGAAACTTCAGCCAGATAAACTCGAACCCAAAGCGGAAAAATGCGTCTTCATAGGATACCCTAAGGAAACGATTGGGTATACCTTCTATCACAGATCCAAGGGCAAGGTTTTTGTTGCCAAGAATGGATCCTTTCTTGAGAAGGAGTTTCTCACGAAAGGTGTGAGTAGTCGGAAGGTAGAACTTGAAGAGGTTATTGAACCTTCTCTTCATGAAATAGCAAGTAGCGCAGCACCAGAAGTTGTTTCGGAGTTGACTTCACCTAATGAAGAGAGAGTTAATGATATTCATCATGAAATTTCGAAAGAGGACACTACCGAACCTCGCAGGTCAAGCAGGACACGTGTAGCTCCTGAACTGTACGGCAATCCTGTTATGAATTTCATGATTGATGAAATAGATGACCCTGCGATGTATGAAGAAGCGATGATGAGCCCGGATTCCAACAAATGGCTAGAAGCCATGAAATCTGAGATGGAATCCATGTACGAAAACCAGGTTTGGACCTTGGTGGACTTACCTCACGATCAAAAGGCTGTTGAGAATAAATGGATTTTCAAAAGAAAAACTGATGCTGATGGTAATGTGACCATCTATAAGGCTCGACTTGTCGCAAAGGTGTTTCGACAAATTCAAGGAGTTGACTACGATGAGACATTCTCTCCCGTAGCGATGCTTAAGTCGGTTAGGATTATGTTAGCAATTGCTGCATATTTTGATTATGAAATATGGCAGATGGATGTCAAAACTGCGTTCCTCAATGGTAATATTGAAGAAGAGTTGTATATGATACAACCTAAGTGTTTTGTCGATCCTAAGGATGCTAATAAGGTATGCAAACTTCAGCGATCCATCTATGGACTGAAGCAAGCATCCCGGAGTTGGAATCTCCGCTTTGATGAGGTGATCAAAGAGTTTGGATTTGTCCAAACTTATGGAGAGGCTTGTATTTACAAGAAAGTGAGTGGGAGCAATGTGGCATTTCTGATATTATATGTGGATGACATATTATTGATTGGAAATGATATAGATCTTTTAAACAGTGTTAAAAGTTATCTAAACAGCAAATTTTCGATGAAAGACCTTGGTGAAGCTTCATATATATTAGGCATTAAAATCTATAGAGATAGATCAAGACGCCTAATTGGGCTATCACATAGTACATACCTTGATAAGATATTAAAGAAGTTTAATATGGACGGAAGTAAGAAGGGGTTCTTACCTATGTTGCAACGCAAGACACTGAGTAAGACTCAAAGTCCGGCTACGGCGGAAGAAAGAGAGATAATGGATAAGATCCCCTATGCCTCAGCCATAGGCTCTATAATGTTCGCCATGCTATGTACAAGATCGGATGTGGCACCTGCTATTAGTTTGACTAGTAGGTACCAATCTGATCCAGGTTTGGAACACTTGATAGCGGTCAAGAATATCCTTAAGTACTTGAGAAGAACTAATGATATGTTTCTTGTATACGGAGGTGAAGAAGAGCTAGTCGCTAAGTGTTATGTCGATGCTAGCTTTGACACCGATCCGGATGACTCTAAGTCTCAATCCGGATACATATTTCTCTTGAACGGAGCAACAGTTAGTTGGAGGAGTTCCAAACAACCTGTGGTGGTTGGATCAACGACGGAGGCGGAATATGTTGCTGCTTCAGAAGCGGCACAGGAAGCGGTTTGGATGGAGTTCATCACGGAGATAGGTGTGGTTCCTAGTGCATTGGACCCAATGGTATTCTATTGTGACAACAATGGAGCCATAGTCAACGCCAAGGAACCAAGGTCTCACAAGAATTCCAAGCATATTAAGCGCCGGTTTCACTCCATCTGCAAGCATGTCAAGGATGGAGATATAAAGATTTGTAAAGTACATACGAACCTGAATGTAGTAGATCCATTGACTAAAGTTCTCCCTAGGGCAAAACATGATCAACACCAGAACTCCATGGGTGTTAGATTTATCACTATGTAAACTAGATTATTGTCTCTAGTGCAAGTGCGAGACTGAAGGATGTCCATGATGGGGGAGTTGAAGTATTTCTTAGGCTTCATTGTGAAGAAACTTGCTCAATGCACCTTCATCTCCCAAGAGAAGTACGTGAAGGACATGCTTGCGAAATTTGATATGACCAATGTGAAGGAAATATGCCCTAAGAGGCAATAATAAAGTTGTTATTATGTATTCCTTGTATATGATAGATGTTTATTTTGCATTCTATAATTGTATTGATAGGAAACGTCAATACATGTGTGTTTAATAAACAAAAAGGGTTCCTAGTTATGCCTCTCTTATAGACTAGCTTGTTGATTAACAAGATGATCAAGGTTTCCTGATCATGTACATTGGATGTTGTTAATAACAAGGTCACAACATTTGTGAAATGATGTGATGAACATTCATCCGAAGTATAGCATTACGATCAAGTCATTATGTTTACATTGCTATAACATCATACAGAGTAATCTTTATCCTTAGACCATGAGATCATGTTAATTGCTAACACCGGAAGAGTATCTTGATAACATCAAACGTCACACCGTAACAGGGTGACTATAAAGGTGGGTTCAGTGCTACGAAGGTGTTATGTTGAGGCTCATGGATCAAGAGTGGAATTTTTCAATCCCGATGACGGATAGATATACTCTTGGCCCTCTCGGTGATATCACATTAAGATAGCTTGCAAGCAAGTGATGTGATCACTAGAATGTTATATTACGGGAACGAGAAAAGAGTGCATGTCGGTAACGAGATCAAACTAGGTATTTGGATACCGATGATCGAATCTTGGACATGTATTATATCATGAGACAAAGGGATTAAATTACTAGCGTTAAAGGTTCTCACGATCACAGAAGTCATCGTTGAATGTGCAGGAGTCAGTATGGATCTCCAGGTCCTACTTCTGATTATTGATCTAAGAGAAGTCTCAATCATGTCTGCATTATTCACGAACCGTAGGTTGACACACTTAAGGGTTACCGGACACCATTTTGGAGCACATATGTTTCAGACGAAAGGATTGCAAAGTGCAGGAATTGTTTCGATAGAAACCGGAATTGTTTCGGGTGAAATTGCAGAAAGTGGTTCTGCATGTGATATTGAAATGTTGCAAGGGGTTTTATGTGAATGTTTGTTAATTAAAGTAATTAACAAAATTCTGAATAAATTTAATAAAAGAGTTTTATTAAATGAGAGAGCATGAAACTTAGAGAATTTTAATGCATTTAAAGTGGAGACTTTAAAAGAGAATGTGAAGGGGCATTTTAATGTGGAGGAGTTACCACCACATGAATGGGGGAGGTGAGGGGTCACCTCCATGAGGCGCCGGCCATGGAGGGGGGTACCCCCCGTCCTCCTATAAAAGGCCACCCCTCTCACCCTTCTTCCTCACACCTCCTCGTGAAGGATCTCTCTCCCCCTCTAGAATTATTCCCCCATGGTCTCGGATTAGCGAGATACATGTTCCCGGTGGCCTTGCGTCTGGAAGGAGTTGCTGCTTCCACTGATTCGCTGGAGCGAGGAGGTGGAGGTTGTCCGGTGGCTTGAACGTGTGTGTAAGGACGGATGTGCTGCTGATTTGCGGCGCTCGGACTTCCACACGATCTTGAGATTGGCAGGTGTACGACTACATCAACCACGAGTTCCTACTCGTTAACAAAACTCGTTGTCTTCGAGGGTAAGTTCTCCATGGATGTATGTCCACTCGTTGCTCTGTATCTAGTACATAGATCTTGGCGTATAGTTCTCATTGTAGGATTTTTTTTGTTTTCTATGCTGCGGACCCAACACAATGCCAACCCCATGAAGACTCCCATGCACTCAATGGGCAACTTGGCCTTGGAGAAGGTGAGAAGGATGTTGACCAAAAGGTATATCGTTCCATGATTGGCTCCTTGCTCTACCTTTGTGTTTCTAGGCCAGATATCATGTAAAGTGTTGGAATGTGTGCTCATTTTCAATCCTCTCCCAAGGAGTGCCGCTTGATGGCAGTCAAAAGGATTTTTAGGTACCTTGTTCTCACTCCTACTCTCGGGCTTTGGTATCCAAAGGGGTCAACCTTTGAGCTTGTTGGCTATTCGGATTCCGATTGGGCCGGTGATAAGGTTGACCGGAAGTCGACCTCCAGGGCTTTCCAATTCCTTGGCCGTCGTTAGTGAGTTGGTCTTCCAAGAAACAAAACTCCACCGCCCTATCCACCGCTGAAGCCGAATACATTTCTGTGGCATCTTGTTGCGCTCAATTGTTATGGATGAGGCAAACCTTGGAAGACTATGGTGTGTCTCTTGGTATGGTGCCTCTTCTATGTGACAATGAAAGCGCAATAAAGATCACCAATAACCCCGTCCAACATTGCCACACCAAACATATTGACATCCACCACCACTTCCTTCGTGACCATGTCGCAAATGGTGACATCAATCTCACTCATGTGGGAACGATGTTCCAATTGGCGGATATTTTCACAAAGCCTTTGGATGAAGCCCGTTTTGTCATGTTGAGGCGAGAACTCGATATTCTAGATCCTAAAAACTTGGTTTGATTCACTTCTTGCATTATATTCCTGCTCTTAACTTGCTATGTGGTCTAGTCGCATAACACATATAGAGACAATCATCCTACCATGTCTTGGTTTGATGGATACCTATGTGTGCGATATTAATTGATCTTGTGTCATGATATGGGTCCAAGCATGTATCTTTGAGGCGCCATGACATGTGTGCTTAAACATAGGGGGAGAACTCCCCCGCCAACCTTTGGCCCATGGTGGTTCTTGCTTAAACTCCTACCTTTTTTGGATCTTGCTATTTTCGAATCATGCCTATTATCGCTATTTGAGTGTGTTAATTTGGTTCTTCTCCAATAGGCATGCCTAGATCACCTGCCCCTTTACCCTTTTGGAGTCTACTATCTTCTCCTACATACACATGCCATTCTCGAAAATTTTCTGTTTTCCACAAATTTTTCTGAAGGTTATTCTGGATTTTCGGTTTCTGGCCCAGTCCAACCGGCCCTAGGACTGGACCGTCCGGTCTACAACCGAGTCTATACCGAGTTTATCCGAACCTGCAGACAGAAGTATACTAAACGAAGTTCGGTTGCTAGTCTGGTTTCCAACCAAGTACTTCGGTTTTGGAGCTGGTTAACCGGACTGCCAACCGAGTCTTCCTCGCAACAAAAATATCTGCATATTTGGTTTTAAGTTCGGTTGACCGGCCTGTACACCGAGCGGTCCATCTCGGTTGGACCGAACCTCAAACCAGGATCTGAAAAAATTTCCCCTTCTTCCCTGGCTGCCCCCACCCCTCCACAAGTTACCTTTTCACTTCCCCCGACCCTCTCTCTCTCCATTGCCGCCCCTCCCACCTTCCCCCCTCTCCTAGGGTGATTCCACCCCTAGGATTCATAGATCGGGCCACCAAATCGCGGAGAAGGACCTTTGGAGGCTCTCCACCAAAGGAATCTCTCCATCTCGTGGTGGTTTGGGAGCATTTTGTGTTCTTCCTTCTCAAGGGCTTTTGGTGCTTTCCTCCACGGGAAGCCATGTCCTCGGGTAATCCCTTGCTCCTCTACCCTTTTGTTGTCAAATCCCCATGTTCTTCTAGACATCTTGATGGATTTGCAAAGTTAGGGTTCCCACCTTTGCCTTTGTATGCCAACCACGTCAAACCATGGCCTACACCTCTTGAGAAGTTTGTATTTGTGCAAGTATTGAATCATGGGTAAAAATTTTACATTGCAAAGCTCAGATTTGGGTCCTCCCCGATGATACGTTGCTAACGTATCCATAATTTTTGATGTTCCATGCTTGGTTTTATCTACTTTCTTATGTTTTGTTCCAACTTTGGAGTACTTTCTAGACACTTTCTTGGACTAACCTATTAACAAGAGCCATATTGCCAGCTGCCTATTTTCTGTTGTTTTTGGTTCCAGGAAGTCTGAAAATGAATATTCTCGGAATTGGTCGGGACAAAAGCCAAAGTCAATTTTTCACCGAGGGACAGCCGGAGCCAGAATACTAGACGGAGTGGTGCTAGGGGGGCGCCACACCACCTGGCCACGCGGCCTAGCCTGGCCCATACCAGGGGGTGGTCTGGCTGCCCTAGGCACCCCCTCGGCCTCTCCTTCCGACTATAAGATGCCTCTGATACAGAAACCCTAAGTCACCCAATCAAAATTCCATGAAAGAGTCTGTAGCCACCATCGTCTCCATCCCTAGATCGGGAGGGATCTAAAGATCTTCCCGGCACCCTGCCGGAGAGGGGAACTCACCCTAGAGGCCTTCTTCATCATCATGCAAGCCTCCAGTGTGATGCGTGAGTAGTTCATCTCTGGACTACGGGTCCATGTAGTAGCTAGATGGCTGGTTCTCCTCCTTTGTGCTATCATGTTTAGATCTTGTGAGCTCCGTTCATGATCAAGATCATCTATTTGTAATTCTACATGTTGTGTTTGCGGGGATCCGATGGATACTGAGATGCTATTTTAGATTGATTATTGATTCTATCATGTCTTTGTTATTTATGATCTTGCATGCTTTCTGTTGTTAGTAGCTATCTTGGCTAAGTAGATGCTAGCAACTCCAAGAGTTAGTATTTATGCTCAATAGTGGGTTCATGCCTCTAGTAATCTGGGGAAGTGACAGAAATCTCTAAGGTACTAGATGTGCTGTTGCTACTAGGGAGAAAATAACAATCCTTTGTTTATAGAACAATCATATTGTTTACTTTACACGCAATTTGTAATGCAATTATCTGTTGCTTGCAACTTAATAATGGAGGGGGTTCAGATGATAACCTGAAGGTGGATTATTAGTCATAGATGCAGTTGGATGGCGGTCTATGTATAATGTTGTAATGCCCAATCAAGTCTCAAAGGAGTCAAGATGAGTAGTATATGCATATTGCTTTCTCGATGTTTGTCAATTGCCCCACTGTAATTTGTTCACCCAATATGTTATCTATCTTAAGGAGAGCCACCACTAGTGAACTATGGACCCCGGTCCTTTCTTTTACAATCAATCTACAATCAGTTGTTTACTGCTTTGTGTTTACTTTCTGCAAACTATTATTTTCTTCCACTCGATACGTTTAATCCTTTGTTTTCAGCAAAACTGGTGAGATTGATAACCTCATCGCAAGTTGGGGGCAAAGTTTCGTGGTTGTGTTGTGCAGGTCTCCATGTTGCTGCTGACGCCGGTAGTGCGCCCTGCCAAAGTCCAGCTAGCAACACCTTTGGGATGTTTCCTTGCTCCTACTGGATTGATAACCTTGGTTTCATAACTGAGGGAAAACTTGCTGTTGTGCTCATCATACCTTCCTCTTGGGGTTCCCTAACGAGCTCGATATATTTTGGGCCATCAAGCATATTTTCTCGCGCCGTTGCCGGGGACTCAAGAACATCTTCGGAAGGGGAGTCCCACATAACCAATCTCTTTACTTTGTTATTTTTGTTTGCTTAGTTTACTTTTGCTTTGTTTGCTTGTTTCTTTATCAAAACACAAAAAAATTAGTTTTACTAGTTTGCTTTCTTTATTAATAACACAAAAAATGACTACTCTGGAAAATAGTAAGTTGTGTGACTTCACTAGCACCAACAACAATGATTTCATGAGAACACCTATTGCTCCACCTATTCCTGAAGCTACTTTCTTTGAAATAAAACCTGCTTTACTCAATCTTGTTATGAGAGATCAATTTTCTGGTATTGGTAATGAAGATGCTCTTGCCCATCTAAATAACTTTGTTGAACTTTGTGAGATGCAAAAGCATAGGGATATAGATGGAGATATCATTAAGCTTAACTTGTTCCCTTTATCTTTGAGAGGAAAAGCTAAAGAATGGTTGAATTCCTTAACTAGGAATAATATTGATTCTTGGACTAAATGCAAGGATGCTTTTATTGGAAAATACTATCCTCCTGCTAAGATTATATCTATGAGAAGTAAAATAATCAAGTTTAAACAATCTGATAATGAACATGTTGCTCAAGCTTGGGAAAGAATGAAATCTTTGGTAAAAAATTGTCCCACTCATGGACTGACTGCTTGGATGATTATCCAAACCTTTTATGCAGGATTGAACTATTCTTCAAGAAATCTATTGGATTCTGCTGCTGGAGGTACCTTTATGACCATTACTTTGGGTGCTGCAACAAAGCTTTTGGATAATATGATGGTTAACTATTCTGAATGGCATACTAAAAGAGCTCCACAAGGTAAGAAGGTAAATTCTGTTGAGAAAACCTCCTCCTTGAGTGATAAAATTGATGTTATTATGTCTATGCTTGTTAATGGGAAAGCTCATATTGATTCAAATAATGTTCCCTTATCCTCTTTGGTTGCTCAAGAAGAGCAAGTTGATGTGAACTTTATAAGAAATAACAATTTTAGCAACAATGCCTACAGGAATAATTTTGGTAACAACAATTATAGGCCATATCCTCCCAACAATGGTAATGCTTATGGAAATTCCTACAATAATAATAGGAGTGCTCCCTCTGAACTTGAAGTTATGCTTAAAGACTTTATTAGTGAACAAACTGCTTTCAATAAAACTATTAAGGAAAACTCTCTAATGCTGAATGAAATATAGCATATTTGGCTGAAGCTCAATCTTCTTTGAATAAAATGTCTACTAAACCTGAAACTATTGATAATCCCTTTGCAGCTACTAATGCCATACAAGTTAGAATTGATGAAAATGTTAGACTATTAGCTGAATTGCATGCTAAGTGGGAAAGAGAAGATGAAATTGCTAGAAACATTAGTGTTTCTACTATCACCACCACTAGTATTGAGGCTAGTAATAGCTCTACTACTTTAGATGATAATTGTGATTTTGATCTTGATGGTTGCAATATCTCTGAAGTTATTAAGTTCCTACAAAAGCTTGCTAAAAGTCCTAATGCTAGTGCTATGAATATGGCCTTTACAAAACACATTATTGATGCTCTCATAAAAATTAAAGAAGAAAAGATGAAACATAAAGCTTCTATTCCAATAAAACAAGAAGATGGTTGGGAACCCATCATTAATATGAAAGTGAATGATTTTGATTTCAAAGCATTATGTGATCTTGATAGTAGTGTTTCTATTATGCCTAAAATGATTTATGATATGCTTGATTTGCCACCACTTGAAGATTGTTATTTGAATGTCCCACTTGATGATAATGCTAAAAAGAAACTCATGGGGAGTATTAATGATGTTCTTATTATGGATAACAATGCCTATGTCCCCGTTGATTTGTATGTTTTGGATGTTGAATGCAATGCTTGTTGTCCTATTACTTTGGGAAGACCTTTTCTTAGAACTGTTGGTTCCATTATTGATATGAAAGAAGGCACCGTTAAATATCAACTCCCACTCAAGAAAGGTATAGAACACTTCCCTAAGAAGAGAGAGAAGATTCCTTTTGCCTCTCCTATGAAAACAAAATTTGCTCTTAATGCTTCTTCATTGGAGAATACTTGATTCTTTTTCTTGCCTCTTATGCCTAACTTAAAGGCGTTAAACAAAAGTACTTATTGGGAGATAACCCAAAAGTTTTAGATGAGTCTTGGAAGTTATTACTTCTGTATTAACCGCTCCTTATTCTTTTTATTTTATTTTTGTGCCAAGAGTAACCTCTAATGAGAGAGAAGTAATGATTGGGAAAGTTGTTGTCCCGAAACAGATTTCTGTTCTTCACCGTAAAAATTCGTGTAAAATCTATGTACATCCTTTTGAGGCGTGATTTTTGTGCTTCTGCCCCAGGTTATTATCTAACTTTCGTTAGTAAAACACTTTTTGATTTGAGCAACAGAAGGTCTTCGAAAAAATTCATCTTTACCTGCTGGTCTGTTTTGACAGATTTCTGCTATTATTTGCATTTGCTTCTTGTTGGTTCCTTTTTGAGTTATTTTGGGGAATTGAGCTTTTTGAGGGAAGTGCTACAATAGCTTGTGTTTAATGAAAGTTTTATTGGTGTTGGGACCGAACCCAAAGACTTATTATCTTGAGTGCACTAATGTTGCTAATAAAGATTGTGTGAAGTTTTGTATGAAGAAAAAAATTTAGGTGTATGGAAGGAATGAGTAATGAGATGAAGGATGGACTAAAGCTCAATCTTGGGGATGCCACGCATGTCACCCCAAGAAATATCCAAGAAGTAGAAGTGTCAAAGCTTGGGGATGCCCAAGGCATCCCCTTCTTCGTCAATAAAAATCCCAGGTTTCTTCCAAACACTTTATTTTTATTGTTTCATGCACAATTGTGTTGTTCTTGGAGCGTCTTCTTTTTCGTTTTCGTTTTCTTAGTTTTCTTAGTTTGCTGAATAAATTGGTTGGACCCCTCTTTCATACATTGGTTTTCAAATAGTTTGGTTTGGATTGGAAAAGAGTAGGAAAGCTCATGCTAAGTGGTAAAGAGAGCTTGTTTTTGACTGTGGCTTATGCTTTGTCATGCCATGCTTGATATTGTTTTGGCTTTATGGTTAGTATTCTTTGTTGTAGCATGACTGGTTATAAACAATTGAGATTGTTTAATGTGCCTTGGAAAGATTATGCGTTGTTTTAGCATATTAAAACATAGTATTGTGGTATTCTCCTTTGATGTTTTATTTGGGTTGACTTGGCACATGCTAACACCATGTTATGACTATCCCATGTCACCATATCCTTGATGATCCTTTAGTTTTCAACTTCTAATATCACTTTATGCTTTGATAAATGATGTTTTGTCGCTCTGCATGATTATGGCCATTATTGCTCTCTTAGTTGGTCGCTCCCAGTCTTTTGCTAGCCTCCGTAACCAAGTATGAGTTCCACTCATGCATCCAACTCCCTAAACCAAGTTTTTACAAAGAGTCCACCATACCTACCTATTAGCAATTGCTATTCCAAGTATATTCATGTTTTTGTCTACCTTCCAAATTAAACTTGTTATGTGAAAATTAGTGATTAAAGCTCTCACGAACTTGATGGCACACTTAATTTTTCTTGCATTTAATAAACCTGAACTATTGGTCCATCTTTGTTGCATATATGCTTGCTCTTTATAAGTTTAAATTAGAAGAACCATGTTTCATGGGGAACGCTTTCAACATTGCACTTGTACTTTGTACCCCGTTGATATCATGTCCTTTTGCTTATGGATCCCGACGGTGTGAAACAAAAGTGGAACTTGTAAGATCATGCGGTTTGTATGTGTGTTAGAGAAACGCCGGGGCGCTAGCCTAAGCAATGCCTAATCATGGTGGAAACTTGCAGCATCACCATAATGAGCACTCTATGAAGCATCCTCAATAAAAACCTATGCAAATAGCAAATAAAAAGATCGCTGAGATGCTCATTATCTGCTTGCCTTGTTATTTTGATTATGGGATAGCTCCTATATCATGTGCAAGGAATACCTCGTTGATGGTTCTTTATGATACATATGTACTTACAATGACAAGATCTTACTTGTGACTAAAGTGGAGTAGCATGAGCTTCGGTCTTCGTAAGTAAGGGGCATGAGATTTCAGCTTATAACTTGTCAAGCATATCCTATTAGTTGTGTCACTTTAACCTTAATCACCTTCAAGATGCTTATGATAGGGAAAATGAGAGCTGAAAGCTAATAAGTACCATAATTTTTGGAAGCTCTTTATGAAACTTGAATCCCTACTTCCTTCTATGAAGGCCTTTCTTTTACTTTTATGTTGAGTCTCCACCTTCTATATTTAGCCATTCTTAGTTCTATGTGCATTGTCCCAAGACTTGTTGATTGATGCATAGCTTTGATATTGCTTGTTTTAAACTTTTCTTATCTAGTCACTCTTATGAACTTTGAAGGTGTCCTATGCATTTATGTTTGCTACTCTATGAGGGACAAGCTGAATGCCACTATGCTATGTTTTCTTTATGTGAAACAAACAAACGTCTTGCAAATCATTGTTATTCATGAATCTTTTGTTTGTGCCTTTTCATGTTGCAACCAGCCCTGGCATGGGCAGCCCGGCCCGGCCGTCCCGACCCAAAAAAGCCCGTCGGGCCGGGCTTTTAAGGCCCGCGGGCCGGGCCTGGGCTTCACAATTGCGGCCCGAAGGATGCACGGGCTGGGCTCGGGCCTGAGGAAAGCTAAAAATAGGGAGAAGTCCGTCCCGCGGACCGGCGGCCCGAAGAAATAAGTGTGCCACGGGCCGGGCTCGGGCTCAGTTTTCAGGCCCGCCAGCCGGGCCGGGCCAGGCTCGGGCCTGGGTTTTGCGCGGGCGGGCTTTGTCAGGCCCGACCCGAGCCCGGCCCGGCCCAGAACATGCCCAGGTATAGTTGCAACATAGTTGCTATGTCTTATTGCTAGAACTTTATCTTTCATGTTATGATTGAAGTACTATGATCCTAGCTAGCAATGCTTTACAAATACTTTGATCAAGTTTATGATGATGCATGTCACCTAAAAAATTATTCTTTCTTTTTATCACTTACCTACTCGAGGACGAGCAGGAGTTAAGCTTGGGGATGTTGATACGTTGCTAACGTATGCATAATTTTTGATGTTCCATGCTTGGTTTTATCTACTTTCTTATGTTTTGTTCCAACTTTGGAGTACTTTTTATACACTTTCTTGGACTAACCTATTAACAAGAGCCACAGTGCCAGCTGTCTGTTTTCTGCTGTTTTGGTTCCAGGAAGTCAGAAAATGAATATTCTCGGAATTGGATGGGACAAAAGCCAAAGTCAGTTTTTCACCGAGGGACACCCGGAGCCAGAATACCAGACGGAGTGGGGCCAGGGGGCCGCCACACCACCTGGCTGCACGGACCAGCCTGGCCTGCACTAGGGGGTGGTCTGGCCACCCTAGGCACCCCCTCTACCTCCCCTTTCGACTATAAGATTCCTCCGATACAGAAACCCTAAGTCACTCGATCAAAATTCCACGAAAGAGTCTGTAGCTGCCGTCGTCTCCATCCCTAGATCGGGAGGGATATGACGCTCTTCCCGGTACCCTGCCGGAGAGGGGAATTCACCCTGGAGGCCTTCTTCATCATCATGCAAGCCTCTGGTGTGATGCGTGAGTAGTTCATCTCTGGACTACGGCTCCATGTAGTAGCTAGATGGCTGGTTCACCTCCTTTGCGCTATCATGTTTAGATCTTGTGAGCTCCGTTCATGATCAAGATCATCCATTTGTAATTCTACATGTTGTGTTTGCGGGGATTCGATGGATATTGAGATGTTATTTCAGATTGATTATTGATTCTATCATGTCTTTGTTATTTGTGATCTTGCATGCTTTCCATTGTTAGTAGCTATCTTGGCCAAGTAGATGCTAGCAACTCCAAGAGTTAGTATTTATGCTCGATAGTGGATTCATGCCTCTAGTAATCTGGGGAAGTGACAGAAATCTGTAAGGTACTAGATGTGTTGTTGCTACTAGGGAGAAAACAACAATCCTTTGTTCATAGAACAATCGTATTGTTTACTTTACATGCAATTCGTAATGCAATTATCTGGTGCTTGCAACTTAATACTGGAGGGGGTTCCGATGATAACCTGAATGTGGATTATTAGTCATAGATGCAGTTGGATGGCGGTCTATGTATAATGTTGTAATGCCCAATTAAGTCTCAAAGGAGTTAAGATGAGTAGTATATGCATATTGCTTTCTCGATGTTTGTCAATTGCCCCACTGTAATTTGTTCACCCAACATGTTATCTATCTTAAGGAGAGCCACCACTAGTGAACTATGGACCCCGGTCCTTTCTTTTACAATCAAACTACAATGAACTGTTTACTGCTTTGTCTTTACTTTCTGCAAACTATTACTTTCTTTCACTCAATACATTTAATCCTTTGTTTTCAGCAAAACCGGTGAGATTGACAACCTCATCGCAAGTTGGGGGCAAAGTTCTGTGGTTGTGTTGTGCAGGTCTCCACGTTGCTGCTGACGCCGGTAGTGCGCCCTGCCAAAGTCTAGCTAGCAACACATTTGGGGTGTTTCCTTGCTTCTACTGGATTGATAACTTTGGTTTCATAACTGAGGGAAAACTTGCTGCTGTGCTCATCATACCTTCCTCTTGGAGTTCCCCAACGAGCTCGATATATTTTGGGCCATCACCCGACTGGTTCGGTTTCAGGCCCGGTTGAACCAGCTCTAACACCGGGACATCCGATTTGAGTCCGGTTGACTGGCTCTGACACCGGGTCGTCCGGTTTGAGTCCGGTTGACCGGCTCTGACATCGGGCCCTCCGGTACTGGAGCCGGTCCGACCGGCCCTGGCACTAAACCTCTCTGCAATGTCTCACCTTTTACCATGCACTTGCCCAAATCCAAGTTTTTCCTCCATTTTTCCTTATGGCATGTGTACTTATCTTTGTGCTCCCCAACCTATCTCTCTTTTTCATAGGTGCAGATGATGATGACTATGTGAGCGATGAGTATGTGCCTGAGGAAACTGGTTGGGGCAAGAGGGCTCGTCGAGCCAGTCAGTCTGTGCAGCGTGAGGAAGAGGGCAGCGCCCGTTCTGGTTGCATCAAGAGCAAGACCATCAGGGGCAAGAAACCTGTCGTGCAGGCTGACGAAGAGGATGTTCCTACTCAAAACTTGAAGAACATGGAGATTTCTCTGTATCGGACCCTTCGCAAGCACAATCCCTATCGCTTCAAGTCTCGCACCTATCTTTGCCCTGACAAGAAGTTTTGAACTGAGACTCAAGCCTTGATGTGGGATCACATTTACACTTAGTTCAAGGTCACCTCATGTGGTAATATTCTTTCTTTCAATGTGGATTGGTTCAACATGTATGCATCCTCAGATTATCGGTTTGTTGATGATGCCTTGAAGAAGATGGATTTGTTTGACCTTGTGCGCCTCAAGGAGGACTACTATCCTAAGTATATCCGTCAGTTCTTCTACACAGTCTATTTCCATGATGATGATGACCGCACTATGTCTTGGATGACTGGGACGCGACGCTTTCATGCCACCTATGCATATCTGGTTGAGGATATGGGCCATTATGGAAAGGCTAATGGTTTTTGCATTCATAGCGAGAAGATCAAGCCTGCTGACACTCTTGCTTTCTGCTATCCCAAGGATTCTGAGTATGCTCCTCCATGCATATCTAGCATGTACTTCTACTACTACACTTTGGCCAGCATCTTCCGTTAGTCACTTGTTCCTCGAGTTGGAGATACTACAAACTGCCATGAGTACTTTGCCAATCTCCTGTACTATTGTCACCCTGACAGGTTGAGGTAGATTGATGGCTGTGACTTTGTGTACTATGAGCTGCAATGGGCTGCTTTGGACAGGATGACCCCCACTTTCTGCGTGTATGAACAAAAGCTGCTCAACAAGGTTGTGATGTCTAGTGTGATGGCTAGTGAGCGTGTGGAACAAGAGCGGCTTACCCTTTCTCTTCGTGGTCTATCTCCCGAGGTCCCTTCGATGAAGCCTCCGAGCAGCGCACTAAGGCTGCTCATGATCCTCAACCTCACTTTGCTACTAGGTCTGGTTCTCGGCGTCCTGTTGGAGAGTCCTCCTCCTCTCGTCCCAGGCACAAGGGTGGTACTGCCACATTCTTCAGGCGGTTGTTTCAGATGTGCCGCTCGTCCTATGATGTGAGCCACAAGGCTCTTGAGATGAGCCAAGAGATTCGGTGCAGGCACAATGAGTTTCTCGTGACCCAGAATGTCACTCCTCCACCGGATGGTCCCGAGCTGACTCCAGTTCCTTATGTCAACTATGAGATGCTGCCACTTGATGATGATATGCTCTTTGGCTACTTCTCGAGTCAGTTACCTCCTGGTGGCCCCAGTGGTTGCTCTGCTTCTCCTCCTAGTTCTGATGATGATGATGAGGATGATTATAAGGAGGAGATCCATGAGGACGAAGATGCCCCCGTTCACCCTCCTCCACCTCCTACGCTCTTCTAGTTGGGTTCCGTTAGCATCACTCTACTCCTCTTCCTTTTTGGTGTTTCCATGCCAATGGGGGAGAAGAGTAGAGTTCATTTAGGTATCTTCGGGTTCCTTGTCGGGGTTTTCCGGGGTTCGCCGGTTGCACAATGCCCCTTGCCTTCTCTTTGCTTCTTTTGGCATTTTGCTTCCCATTTTCTTTCGTGATGGAACTATTTGCTCTACTTCCGGGTGTTGGACAAGTTTGTGCTATGTGTGTGAACCATGGATATGTCTATTGTGTTATGACTATGTGTACTTCTATTATTTGTCTAGCTTTGTGTAGATATCCATGCTTTATATCTTATCATATTATGCTTGCTTTCATAAAGACATGTGGGAAGCTCTTCATACACTATTTAGGTGCACCTTGCATTCAAACGCCAATTCAACCAAGTGCGTACTTTATGGGGGAGCTTACTCTCTATGGAATTCGTTAGTATATAGCTCTCTATTTTATCATTGTGAACTCTAGCTCGGTTTGTCATCGCCAACCAAAAAGGGGAGATTGAAAGGGTGGTTTACCCTCTACTGTTTTTGGTTGACAATGACACCGGAGTTAGAGCGGACTAATGCTATCTACTAGTGTCTTAAACATGTTTTAGTATGCTGGTATGTTGGAAGATCATCAGAGACCCCCCCCCATTTCGATAACAAAGAGAAGTGCCAGAGTTTTGCCTTTTGTATGTATCTTGAGTCTTTAGGAACACTACACTATTAAGAGGGGTTATCTCGATGAGCTTGTTGGGGATGAATCTCTAAGCCTTATACACATCCCTTACACCCACTTGTTCCATCACCAAAGAGAGAGGAGAGAGAAATCTACATTTATAGCATCTCTGCCAAGTTTGGTTCTCAAGCCGGTTGAACCGGCTCCTAGACCGAGCGGTCTGGTACCAGCGCCGGAAAACCGAACCCAAACCAAGATTCTCGGTTTATTATACCGAGTCTATCCGGGTTCACGAACAGTGAACATCCCGGTTTGGATTCCGTTCTTTCGGGATGTATACCGGGCGGTCCGGTGTGTGGGCCGGTCCAACCGAACTTGAAACCGGACTTCATAGAAAATGCTCTAAACGGCTAGATTTATCCGTTTGGTATAAATACCTCTTCTTCCACATTGAGGAGGTTAGGAATTCAGTTCATATTTCATTCTTGAACCTCTCTCTCTCCCCATTGTTGACACACAATTCCTTGAGGATCTCCCATTCTACCCAACCAAATCCAAATCCCTTTGGTAGAAATCAAGAGGAGGTCCCGATCTACGTTTCCACCAAGAAAAAGTTCATTCCCCTTGAGTTCATCGAGTTAGCTTGTTACTCTTGGGTTTGTGGAAAATCCTAGGCTGCTGGAGTCGCCCAGAGGCATTCGGCTTGTGATTTGCTCCGTGGAAAGTTTGTGAGGGTTTGGAGACTACCATCTACCACGATTAAGTGAGCTATTACTTCGTGGGATAGGCTCGGAGAAGAAGGTGAGACTTCGTGGCGTTGGGGAATCCTTCGTGGAACCTCACACCTCTCCAACGTGACGTAGCCCCCTTCCCAAAGGTGGTGAACACGGGAATACATCTTCGTCTCTGCGTGCTTCGGTTATTCCTTAACCACTCTCTTACTTGTGTTGTTTACTTTGTGATAGCCTTCGTGCTTGAAGTATATTGTATCATCATCTAGGTTTCCTCACCTAGTTTTTCATTTAGGCACAGCTATATTCCGCAAAGCCTAAAACTTGCAAAAGTTTATAAATAATTTTGTAGAAACCTATTCACCCCCTCTAGGTAAACCATCTTACTCTTTCAAGCACCATCATGGTGTACGAGAGTGAAGATTTCTATGGAGACTCGCATGTAGATCCATTGAATAATGGCGAGATCATCCTTGACCCATTGTGGATCGTAAGGTTGAGGGCGAGCATCATCGACGATGTGAGAGTGGAGGTTGGATCGCCCGAGGTGGACGTCGAAGAGGTGACACCAATGGTAGTAGTTGTGAGCAGCAAGGTCTAGGGTTACGAGTATGTAGGGCTAATATCGGATATGGTGTCGGTGAAGGAGATTGAAGGGGCTATTGGTGCAGGTAGAGCTAAAGTAGAGGTAGAGGTGGAGGGGTCCGTGGCCGCGGCGACCTTGGCGGCGACGATGGCGGCGCACCCCTTGAAGTAGCCGGGCGGCGGGGTCGGCGGGTGAGCCATACCCTAGGATCGGAAGTCTGATACCATGTAAAATTGTATAGAATAATAATCGATAACAATATTGTGGCAATTACAAGAGGTATATATGAGGGTCTAGGTGCACCGGCCTAGCCCTATAACAAACCGACTAGGAATCTTAAACCTAATAAGAGTTTTATTCTAACACATATGAGCACCTCCAAGAAACTGAGCCGGCGGATCGGGTCTTGAGATTGACGAAGTCACCACGGGCGCATCGCTGTCGACGGAAATGTCGCCTCCCACTGAAAGAATATTCCGCTTTTTTATGCAACACAATGTCAAACCTAGGGTTTGAACTCTGGTGGGTTAGGGATACAACAATTATCCTAGCCACCCAACCATAGGTTGGTTTGCAAGTTTATCTAAATTTAGATGTATCTATATACTAAATACTGTCTAGATAAATCTAAATTTTGACAGGAGAACTAAAAATTTAATAGAAAAACATACAAAATCAACTTCCTTCAGCTTTGCTAGCTTTCCCGTTATTTGTCTCTCGACTTTACATTTATACCACCACGATAATTGGGTATTGTAATGCGCTGAAATAAGCAGTGTTTCATCTAAATTTGAAACCAAAGCTATCTTGCTACTACACTTACAACTTGGAAGAAAATGCGCAACTCGCAAAAAACATCTCAAACACATAACATTCAATGTGCACACTGGCAGGTACTACACACGAAGAACTAACATATGATCCATAAGTTGTAATATGAATCTAGAGCGACTTCAACTACCAAAAAAGGCTAGTACGCGCTCCGCCTAGAGAAGTTTTTCACGAAAATGCAAAAGCCTTGTGTTTGAATTCATTAATAGAAATGAGATTTTTGTACAAACATATATACAATCTCAGAAGAGCTGACACCCCACATAACTCAAGCCAATAGACCTGCGGGGCTATGGGGATCAAGGCATGTAGAACTTTCGCACCAGCATCTGCCAAGTTGAATCGTGTCGATAAGACAACCCATGTTAAGCAAAACATTGTCAAAGACAACCAAATTGCGATGCTTCCATATCCAGCATGTCGTTAACATAATCAGCGAGGATATCCCCTGACGCGAAAGCTTGCAGCCACCAATCCACAAAGTCGTCTTCTCTGTCCGGTGGCCGAATGGAGATGTGAAGTTCACTCGATATGTTGGCGATGCATTATCTGACACCCTATGTATGTATGATCCTTGCTATGCACTCCAGGCTGCTATGAACCTTATGGGCGTGTTTGCTTAATCGGGCTCAAATTTCCTGGTGTTAGAAGTTGGTCCGCTGGATGCTGCATCCAACGAGATTGAACTTGGGCCAACATTGGCATTTCGTTTGGCTTCTAGCATCTAGGTTTTGTGCAATTTGGTCCAGTTGTTTGCTTGCACACATTTATGCTTTATTTTCCGGTTGATTGAATTTGCAGGTGTTTGATACTTTATTTTGCACCTGACCACATGGGTTATGATCACCCATTTCAAACTGGGTGATGTTACCACCACATTTTACAAAAACACACACATATTAGACATATCACACATAGCACACACATAACACAGATCAGGACATTACTACTTAATACTTACTTAGAAGATTCCAAAACACCTGCAAGCTACAATCATCGGTTTTTATTAACACCCCTGATCAAAAACAACATTAGTAGGGGCATCCCATGCCCCAGAACCACCAGGGCTTTAATGCCTGATCAAAAGCCACCAGAGAAGTTCGCCATCACAGGTTCATCATCACTAACTACAACTACATACTTACATAGCTAACTTAGACACAACTAAACACTAGGCCGCCGTCTAGCCATGGTCAGGGCAGGTGTACTGCCTGGTGCTGGAGGTGCTGGCCTTGTAGATCGTCATCTTGTCGACGAATATCTGAAGCTTGAACTCCATAATGTCGTCGAACTGCAAGTCGTACTTGTAGACAAGCTCTGGCCAATTCTTCCTTAGCGCCATCTGGCAGCCGAACCATTGCACCTGCACCCATTCATCACACTAGTGGTAGACTGGCATCGAAATGACGCGGGGCAGTGGGATCCTGGTCTAGTACCTCAGCCCTTCTGGAACACCCACGATATCAGCAACATGTGGAGGTCAGCCTCCTCTAGTTGGATGATGAACCGACAAGGGGCTTGGGCCCTAGAATGGTGTCCAAGCCTGGGGTGATGACCATGCTTGTTGGACGGCTGGTGCGTTGCCTCCATCCTACCGAGCACCAGTGGCTTCACTCCCCGAGCCTAGTGGTTAACAGGGAGCACCTCCTGATATCTCGGTGGAGGATGCTACCCCCCTCCCCACTGTATCATAGTCTAGTTTCAGAATCTTGGTAGAAAGCAAAATGAGATCGGTCATAACATATGAAGCATTCCCAAATTGGGATATGGCATTAAACTTTCCCAAATCAGGCAATGCACATGAATAAAATTACACATGAAGTACTACAAGGCACATGAACTAGTAGTTTCTACTATACTTTCCCAAATCAGGCAATGCACATCAATAAAAGTACACATGAAGTAATACAATGCACATGAACAAGTAGTTGGTACTAAACTTTCCCAAATCCTCTAAATAGCAAAATGAACAATGCACATTAAGTACTAATCACATCCCCAACTTAGGGAATCTTGCTAATTCGAATCCCCAATTTTGAATGCACGCAACCAAATCCCTAAATAGCAACTGCAAAGAAAACCCCAAATTTCAATTCCTAACCGCTATTGAATCCTAACTCGGTCGATTCACTGCCTAACAATAAACTAATCATAAATTGCTATTCGATTTGTGCAATCCAGTAGCGCAAACCCTAACCGCTAAACGAATATGGGAAGATCGAGAACTTATAGTGGAGAATGCAGTCATCGTGGATGATTCTAGAGTAGCTACAGGTGGCCCCGGAGAAGGAGAGAACATGCCAGGCATGGGGGTTGGAGCCGCTGACACATGCCTAAAACCCGCGTCAGTTCGTCAAGGGTTAGCCCGACGAATGCAGGGGCCTTTCTGGCTGCCTTGGCCACTGATGCGGTCACCTATGAAGAAGATGCGCCCGCCGCCAGTGTTGAAGAAGAGACTGTCCTGCAGCGGACGTTGCCAACCGAATGGTGCAAAGCCTCGGGCAGATGGGAAGGGGGCCTTGAGCGTCCTCGCCAAGTCCACCTCGCCTCAGGCACCGAGGTTATCCAGTTGGGTGGCCACCCGTTTTTCCTGGGCCGACATCTTTCCGATGGTTAGGGAGCGGAGCGAAGGGAGAGGAGGAGGTGCACTGGCCATGGAGGGCAACGCCAAATGGGGTGAGGGAGTGGCTTGGACGGTGAGTGGAGTGGAGTTGGAGTTAAGAAGAAAACGTCCCATCTCCTGCGCTTCCCAACACGTGCAACAGCAAGGCACACGCCGCTGCCAGAGTCTAGCTCCGTAAAAATGCTCGATTTGGACATTCCCAGCGGGCCAACTTTTGGTTTGCTTTAAAACCCGTGCAATGTAGACAACGCATACTACCCAGAAAGACAAACAACCTAATTTCTTACCGCTGGATGCGATAAACGGAAAAACAAGCTACAAACACTATATGCATGTCGCTTCGATGCCCTTATTATGTATCATGCCACCATTGACATCTCATACACAAACAACATGTACCGATCCACCAAGAAAAAACCTAGAAAAGAATTGTAGCTTTTGAATCCAATCAAACTCAGCATGCCCTATCCTCACCCACACATGTGCTCCATGGATCAATTTCTGTTTCTTTAGCTCCTGATGGGAACCGTTGGGGACATAACCTGGCACCTTTTATTCCTTTAACAATTTTTTTGCACACTTGCATCCGTTCAGCTTGGCCTTTGCTAGTATGCTCTAGGGCGTGTTTACTAGGCGGATCTCTGTTTATCACATGGGGCGGGAAAAAAAATAAGGGTGTTTGTTTGCACATGCGAAAAGGAATCTTTGCACCGCACGAGTTTTAAAGCAGCCCTTAGCCTAATCATGGAGGAACACCAAAATCGGTGTTTCCATGGAGCTAACTTCTTCTCGCGCTCGCGGCAGAAGAAGATGCACACGCGCATGCAAGGGAGGGATGACGCGATCTTTCCCATGTACAGGAAATTTCGGCAGGAGAAATTGGGTCACTGCCCGCCGATGCGCACCACATATTTAGACCACTTTGTCTCGCCTCCAATTTCTGCGGCACCATTTCTCCCCCATTTCAAGCTCTCCCTCCCAATCATCTTCATCACCGACGAGGAGGTATGCAACGCCTCCTACTCCGGTGGATCGATCTCATCTCCAACAACTCTTCTACCGACGCTTCTCCGACATGTCATCCTCATCTTCCGATATTGAAATCGCAGTAAGGGACACCTAACCCTAGCTCTCGAAGTTTCGATCTATTACCATGCTATCACTCATAGTTGATCTATTCGCATGTGGTCGCTCCTAGTAGATCTGCACCTTTTGTGGTAGATTTTGATAGTCATTATTCATGTTGTATTGTGAGGATTGTCATGTGGTGTTGGTAGGTTCGATTACTAACCTTATAATCTTGTGTAATCCATGTATAAACACGATGAATAGTATTAGGATCAGTGCTAAAAGTATTGTTCTTCTCCTTGTACTAAACATAATGCGTATCTCTGGTGCCGTAGGATAAGGTTGCGTCCCCTGATCTGTCAACAACCTCTGTGTTTCCTCTGCGTTATGCGCCAATGCCTGATAAGGTGTGTAGAAACAAGTTGGCCATTTCATGGCCAGCTTTTCTGTCCACCTTCATCCTGGATATGGTATGGCGGTTGATACAGATAGGGGGTTCAGTTCATCGGGGATTCAGAGAGGTGGACGATATCTTGAAGTTCTGTGTCCGGACAATCACCCCGAACTAGGTTTTGTAACCACATGAGGCACTAGAGAGTTAGGTGGATTCAGGTGCTCAGGACCAAAAGGCTCGAGAATGTGCGCTGGGTTGAGGAGACGTCTGCTATCATCATGGATGATGACCATTACTATGCGCACATCAGGTTCGATATATTTGAACTTGCATCAGTATGTTGAGTAGTTGTAAAGCTGACAAATGAACTACACGTTTTGAACTAGCTGTGTTCTCATGTAGGCTTAGCTGAAGGACACCAAGTTGATCAACAAGCCCATTGAGAACTATGCTCAGATGAAGATGATCTATACAGTGCTCGTATTCCCACTACACCCATCTCCCTGACTGTGATACACCGTGATCTAAGCAACCCGATGGAGCAGAATGCACATGCAAGAAGGTATCTTGCCATGACCTCTGATCACATGATGAGCTTGTTCATTTCCTTCCTTAACAAGCACTACCTCTAAGTATGCAACCTTGGTGTTAGAGGATCTGGCAGTAGCGGTGTTGATGATGATGCCTATGATGTATATTTTGGAGTAGCTAGGCTGATGAACTTTGGTTGTGGTGACCCCTGAACGTTGGCCTATATATTTTGGGAGGTGCTATTCGGTTATAACCACTCCATTTGTGACGAACTTGTGATGCATCACGAGAAGTTGTTCGTGAACTCGTGGTGCAGCACACACATCCCGATTGATTATGTCGATTCAGTCTTAAGCTAGTTATTCTCTGAATTGCAATTATCTAAACTTTGTGGTCTGATGTGTTGTTGTCATGGGAAAATGCTGACTCGTAGTTGATGTAGAGCTCGTTGGGAACCCCAAGAGGAAGGTATGATGAGCACAGCAGTAAGTTTTCCCTCAGTTATGAAACCAAGGTTTAATCGAACCAGTAGGAGCAAGGAAACACCCAAAGGTGTTACTAGCTGAGTTTGGCAGGGCGCACTACCGGTGCTAGTAGCAACGTGGAGACCTGCACAACACAACCACAGAACTTTGTCCCCAACTTGCGATAAGGTTGTCAATCTCACCGTGTTTTGCGGAAAACAAAGGATTAAACGTATCGAATGGAAAGAAGTAAAAGTTTACAGAAAGTAAACACATAGTAAAAGATTGTAGATTGTATGTACAGTAAAAGGACCGGGATCCATAATTCACTAGAGGTGGCTCTCCTTAGATAGATAACATGCTAGGTGAACAAATTACATCGGGGCAATTGACAAACACCGAGAAAGCAATACATGCATATACTAATCATCTTGACTCCTTTGAGACTTGATTGGTCATTACAACATAATACATAGACCGCCATCCAACTGCATCTATGACTAATAATCCACCTTCAGGTTATCATCCGAACCCCCTCCAGTATTAAGTTGCAAGCAACATATTATTGCTTTACGAACTGCGTGTAAAGTAAACAATACGATTGTTCTATGAACAAAGGATTGTTGTTTTCTCCCTAGTAGCAACAGCACATCTAGTACCTTAGAGATTTCTGTCACTTCCCCAGATTACCAGACGCATGAACCCACTATCGAGCATAAATACTAACTCTTGGAGTTGCTAGCATCTACTTGGCCAAGATAGCTACTAACAACAGAAAGCATGCAAGATCTCAAATAACAAAGACATGATAGAATCAATAATCAATCTGAAATAGCATCTCAATATCCATCGAATCCCCGCAAACACAACATGTATGAATTACAAATAGATGATCTTGATCATGAACGGAGCTCACAAGATCTAAACATGAAAGCACAAAGGAGGAGAAACCAGCCATCTAGCTACTTCATGGATTCGTAGTCCAAGGATGAACTACTCACGCATCACACCGGAGGCTTGCATGGTGATGAAGAAGGCCTCCAGGGTGAATTCCCCTCTCCGGCAGGGTGCCAGGAAGAGCTTCAGATCCCTCCCGATCTAGGGATGGAGATGACGGCGGCTACAGACTCTTTCGTGGATTTTTGATCGGGTCCTTAGGGTTTTCGTCCCGATGGCAACTTATAGGCGGAAGGAGAGGCCGAGGGGGTGCTAGGGCTGGCCTCACCACCCCTTGGCGCGGGCCAGGCTGGGCCGCGTGGCCAGGTGGTGTGGTGGCCCCCTGGTCCCTCTCCGTCTCGTATTCTGGCACTTGATCCCTTCCAGAAAAATAGGCACTTTGGCTTTTGTCCCGTCCAATTCCGAGAATATTCATTTTCTGACTTTCCTAGAACCAAAAACAGCAGAAAACAGGCAACTGGCACTGTGGCTCTTGTTAATAGGTTAGTCCAAGAAATCATATGAAAAGTACTCCAAAGTTGGAACAAAACACAAGAAAGTGGATAAAACCAAGCATGGAACATCAAAAATTATAGATACATTTGCAATGTATCAACATCCCCAAGCTTAACTCCTGCTCGTCCTCGAGTAGGTAAGTGATAAAAAGAAATAATTTTTGAGGTGACATGCACCATCAAAGACTTGATCAAATTATTTGCAAAACTCAAAGTTGGGATCATAGTAGTTCAATCATAACATGAAAGACAAAGTTCTAGCAATAGGCAAAGAAACTATGATGCAACATAAAAAGGTACAAACAAAAGATTCATGAATAACATGCCTTGCAAGACGTTTGTTTGTTTCACATAAAGAAAACATAGCATAATAGTATTCAGCTTGTCTCTCAATAGAGTAGCAAATATAAATGCATAGGACACCTTCAAAATTCATAAGAGTGACTAGATACAATAGTTTAAAACAAGCAATAACAAGTTATGCATCAATCAACTAGTCTTGGGACAATGCACATAGAACTAAGAATGGCCACTATGCTCTCAAAGTAGGTGCATAAATATAGAAGGTGGAGACTCAATATAATGGTGGAAGAAAAGCCTTTTGTAAAAGGAAGTAGGGATTCAAGTCTCATAAAGAGATTCCAAAAATTATGGTACTTATAGCTTTCAGCTCTCATTGCCCCTATCATAAGTATCTTGAAAGTGATTAAGGTTAAAGTGACACAACTAAGAGGATATGGTTGACAAGTTATAAACCGAAATCTCATGCCCCTTACTTACGAAGACCGATCCTCATGCTACTCAACTTTAGTCACGAGTAAGATCTTGTCATTGTAAGTATATGTGTATCATTCAGAACCGCCAACAGGGTACCCCTTGCACATGATACGGGAGCTTTCCCATAATCAAAATGACAAGGCAAGCAGACAATGAGCATCTCAGCGATCTTTTTATTTGCTATTTGCATAGGTTTTTATTGGGGATGCTTCATAGAGTGCTCATTATGGTGATGCTGAAAGTTTCCACCATGATTAGGCATGGCTTAGGCTAGTGGCCCAAGCATTTCTCTAACACATATACAAACTCTATGATCTTACAAGTTCCACATTTATTTCACACCGCTGGGATCCGTAAGCAAAAGAACATGATATCAACGGGGTACAAAGTACAAGTGCAATGTTGAAAGCGTTCCCCATGAAACATGGTTCTGCTAATTTCAACTTATAAAGCGCAAGCATATACGCAACAAAGAAGGACCCAATGGTTCAAGTTTATTAGAGGCAATAAAGTAAAGTCTGTCATCAAGTTTGTGAGAGCTTTAATCACTAGTTTTCTCATAACAAGTGAAAGGTAAACAAAAGCATGAATATACTTGGAATAGCATAAGATAGTAGGTAGGTATGGTGGACTCTTTGGAATAACTTGGTTTAGGGAGTTGGATGCATGAGTGGAACTCATACTTGGTGGTGGAGGCTAGCAAAAGACTGGGAGCGACAAACTAAGAGAGCAACAATGGCCATAATCATGCAGAGCGACAAAACATCATTGATCAAAGCATAAAGTGATACTACAAGTTGAAAACTAAAGGATCATAAAGGCTATGGTGACTTGAGATAGTCATAACATGGTGTGAGCATGTGCCAAGTCAACCCAAATAAAGCATCAAAGGAGAATACCACTATACTATGCTTTAATATGCTAAAACAACGCATGATTCATCCAAGGCACATTAAGGAATCTCAATTGTTTATAACAAGTCATGCTACAGCAAAGAATACTAAGCATAAAGCCAAAACGATATCAAGCATGGCATGACAAAGCATAGGCCATAGTCAAAAACGAGCTCTTTTTACCACATAAACATGAACTTTCCTACTCTTTTCCAAACCAAACCAAACTATATGCAAACCAAAGTATGAAAGTGGGGGTCCAACCAATTTATTCAGAACACTAAGAAAACCAAGCAAACTAAAAACCAAAATAAAAACGAAAAATAAGACGCTCCAAGAAAAACACAACTGTGCATGAAACAATAAAAATGAAGTGTTTGGAAGAAACCTGGGATTTTTATTGATGAAGAATGGGATGCCTTGGGCATCCCCAAGCTTTGACGCTTGTACTTCTTGGATATTTCTTGGGGTGACATGTCTGGCATCCCCAAGCTTGAGCTTTAGTCCATCCTTCATCTCATTACTCATTCCTTCCATACACCTGAAATTTTTCCTTCATACAAAACTTCACACAATCTCATTAGCAACATTACTGCACTTAAGATAAATAAGTCTCAAGGTTCAGTTATAACACCAAATAAACTTCCATTAGAACACTAGGTACTGTAGCACTTCCCTCAAAAAGCAAAATTCCCCAAAGGAACTCAGGAAGGAACTAACAAGAAGGAAATGCAGAAAATGGCAGAAATCTGTCAAAACTGACCAGCAGGTAAAGACTAATTTTTTCGAAGACCTTCAGTTGCTCAAATGAAAACATGTTGAACTAACGAAAGTTAGATAACAATCTGGGGCAGAAGCACAAAAATTTACAGCTCAATCCGATGTACAGATCTCCCTCAGGAATATTTACAGTGAAGCATAGAAATCTGTTTCGGGACAACAACTTTCCCAATCATTACTTCTCTCTCATTAGACGTTACTCTTGGCACAAAAAGCAAATAAAAAGGATAAGGAAAGGTTATTACAGTGGTAATAACTTCCAAGACTCAACTAAAACTCTTGGGTTATCTACCAACAAGTACTTTTCTTTAACGCCTTTAAGTTAGGCATAAAAATTTGAGAAGATGCTCTCATAGGAAATATGAATTGAAGTAAAAGAGAGCATCAAGAAGCAAATTCAAAACACATTTAAGTCTAACCCACTTCCTATGCATAGGAATCTTGTATGCAAATAAATGCACAAAGAACAAAGTGACAGGCATAGGAAGATAAAACAAAAGTAACTTCAAAACTTTCAGCACATAGAGAGGTGTTTCATTACCATAAAAACTTCTACAACCATATTTTCCTCTCTCATAATAATTTTCAGTAGCCTCATGAATAAACTCAACAATATAGCTATCACATAAGGCATGCTTTTCATGATCTACAAGCACTAGAGCTTTATTATAAATATTTTCAAAAGAATCCTCGGGAACATAACAATCGCCCTCCTTTGATAAGCATGGGGGACAATCAAATAATGTAAGGGATAAAGAGTTACTCTCATTACAAGGTAGGCATGGGCAGATCCATTCTCACTCCTTTTGTCCATCACTCTCCTCCTCTTTTTCATCTAATGAGCTTTCAGGTTCAGCAATTTCTTCTTCCATGGAGGTTCTAATAGGCGTTGGTTCATCTATTACCTTAGCAGTCATAGAAATGTTCCCAAATAGGAAACTGAGTGAGCTATCCATAATGAAATAGTGATTGGAGCAGAGCTAGTCATAAAGGCAACTTAAGAAAGGATCTAATTTTTTTGTGTTTTCTAAAGAACAAAACAAGAAAACAAAGCAAAAAGAAACTAAGCAAAACAAAAACAACAAAGTAAAGAGATTGGTTTTGAGGGACTCCCCTTGTGAAGATGTCCTTGACTCCCCGGCAACGGCGCCAGAAAAAATCTTGCTGACTCGTAGTTGATGTAGAGCTCGTTGGGAACCCCAAGAGGAAGGTATGATGAGCACAGCAGTAAGTTTTCCCTCAGTTATGAAACCAAGGTTTAATCGAACCAGTAGGAGCAAGGTAACACCCCAAAGGTGTTACTAGCCGAGCTTTGGCAGGGCGCACTACCGGTGCTAGTAGCAACGTGGAGACCTGCACAACACAACCACAGAACTTTGTCCCCAACTTGCGATGAGGTTGTCAATCTCACCGTGTTTTGCAGAAAACAAAGGATTAAACGTATCGAATGGAAATAAGTAACACAAAGTAGTAAAAGATTGTAGATTGTATGTAAAGTAAAAGGACCGGGATCCATAGTTCACTAGAGGTGGCTCTCCTTAGATAGATAACATGCTGGGTGAACAAATTACAGCGGGGCAATTGACAAACACCGAGAAAGCAATACATGCATATACTAATCATCTTGACTCCTCTGAGACTTGATTGGGCATTACAACATAATACATAGACCGCCATCCAACTGCATCTATGACTAATAATCCACCTTCAGGTTATCATGCGAACCCCCTCCAGTATTAAGTTGCAAGCAACAGATTATTGCTTTACGAACTGCGTGTAAAGTAAACAATACGATTGTTCTATGAACAAAGGATTGTTGTTTTCTCCCTAGTAGCAACAGCACATCTAGTACCTTAGAGATTTCTGTCACTTCCCCAGATTACCAGAGGCATGAACCCACTATCGAGCATAAATACTAACTCTTGGAGCTGCTAGCATCTACTTGGCCAAGATAGCTACTAACAACGGAAAGCATGCAAGAGCTCAAATAACAAAGACATGATAGAATCAATAATCAATCTAAAATAGCATCTCAATATCCATCGGATCCCCGCAAACACAACATGTAGGAATTACAAATAGATGATCTTGATCATGACAGAGCTCACAAGATCTAAACATGAAAGCACAAAGGAGGAGAAACCATCCATCTAGCTACTACATGGATCCGTAGTCCAAGGATGAACTACTCACGCATCACACCGGAGGCTTGCATGGTGATGAAGAAGGCCTCCAGGGTGAATTCCCCTCTCCGGCAGGGTGCTGGGAAGAGCTTTAGATCCCTCCTGATCTAGGGATGGAGATGATGGCGGCTACAGACTCTTTCGTGGATTTTTGATCGGGTCCTTAGGGTTTTCGTCCCGATGGCAACTTATAGGCGGAAGGAGAGGCCGAGGGGTTGCCAGGGCTGGCCTCACCACCCCCTGGCGTGGGCCAGGCAGGGCCGCACGGCCAGGTGGTGTGGTGGCCCCCTGGTCCCTCTCCGTCTCGTATTCTCGCACTTGACCCCTTCCGGAAAAATAGGCACTTTGGCTCTTGTCCCGTCCAATTCCGAGAATATTCATTTTCTGACTTTCCTGGAACCAAAAACAGCAGAAAACAAGCAACTGGCACTGTGGCTCTTGTTAATAGGTTAGTCCAAGAAATCATATGAAAAGTACTCCAAAGTTGGAACAAAACACAAGAAAGTGGATAAAACCAAGCATGGAACATCAAAAATTATAGATACATTTGCAATGTATCAGAAAACTCACCACATGAGTAAGGAGGTAAGGATATCAGGGAGAATGCAACTAGCCAAACGAGTTCCAAATTGCTGAAAACAAAGAAAACATGCAAGCAAACAACAGGGGCATGGCTTCCCAAACCACAGAGAAATGAGAATGCGCTGAACCAAACGAAATGCCCTTTAGGCACGAGAGGTTGCATTACCGCCACGAGAAAGCAAACACACCCCTAGTGCTTGCATCTCCGTATGCAACACCTGCCTCACGCATCTGCCCAGCACTACAGTGCCACGCCTTCCTAGACCTTAGCATTTACGATTTAACCATGGGCTTCAGTCATGCGTATGCTCCAGTGCTTGCATCTCCGTATGCAACACCTTCCTCGCGCATCTGCCCAACATCACAACATTGCACCTTCTTGGACCTTAGCATCTGTGCTTCAGCCATGGATTTTGGCCGTGCGTTGTAGCATCGCACGCCCCACCGTAGCGCCACAATTGATCGGATTGATCAATCTCGCCTAGTTCAAGAACACCTTTTCTTCCGTGGAACAATGTCATTAGTGTGTTATATGTGATTTGGTGGGGATCAAGCACAACATCCCACAATACCTTTTTTGTTCCTTTGCACCACTAGTAATCTCCTTTAGTTAAGGGTTAAATATCGGACATACCTCCCGAGCCGCTCGCACGTGGTGGCTCCGGAGGACCCCCTTGAAACCCTAAGAACCTCCACCTCTGGTCAATCTCCTTGGCCTCCATGCCCTTGCTTCCGAAGGTGGTGGGAGGGCTCTGCGTGCCACATTGGTAAACCTACATGCAGGGACATTGATGCCGGGGCATCATGGGCGGTGACCGTGCGGCAGGGAGGCAGCGTCCATGATGGTGCGGCAACAGTGTTCTCTCTGACGGGATGACAATGTTTGCAACAACGCACGGCTAGGACGCGCAGAGGAGGGAAGAGAAGGACATGGATATGTCTGGTGGTTCCTAATCTTCATAACAGTGACTTTGCATCTCCATAGATCGATTTGCGGGCCTGATCTAGGGCTACCTCAGGCTCATCTGTGCAGGAGGTTGGCCCGCTTGTTCCAATCACCAGGAGCCGACCAATAGTGTGGGGCCCTCTAGATCATCATGAATAAAGGACATGGTCCTTGGGTTCCTCCAACTCCAAGACGATGATCTGTTGCCTGCCTGTTATCGTTGATCTAGCCTAGAGTAGCATGTTTCGGAAGGCTCCGCTAGCAAACTCCCATGATAGATTCATGCCTGGAAATTGCTGGATCGGAAGGAATTCGATCATGCGCACCCATGATTTTTCTGACATTTGGTTCCACGGGGAGCGTTGTAGAGCTCACCATCTTGTGTCATGTCTTTGGCGATCCATCGTGAAATCAGATGTGGAGAATGTCATGAAAGTAGGGACACGATGACTATTGGTGGTGTTTTGAGTCTTTATGGCGATGAGAAACTGTCTTGGTGATTTGTGACTTGCAGCAGTGACTGTTACTAAGGGCGGCAGCATAGGAGAAGTTCATAGTCCTACCTTGCAGGGTGAAATTTGAAGGTTTGACCTTAATTGGTTGTGTCTGGCAATGGGCTTGTTGAAGACATTGTTTTGTGAACGAGAACTTTCTCCACTTGTGTATTGTTTCTTTTTCGAAGGCATCATTATTGGAGAGGTTGGATTTTTGGTGTTGTTTTGGTGGTGTTAGTGTCACCGCTATAAGGAATTGATCGTTGTATCAAGACATTTCTTTTTTGTAATTATTTGTTATGGGCTCTGTGCATCCATAAGGATGCTAGAGAAATCATTATTATAGAGTCTGGATGTAATTGATATCTTCACGATATTAATATATGCTATTTATCAAAAAAATTGATGGGAGAGCAAACGGTCTAAAAAATGTTGAAACCAAAACTGACAAATAGAGAAAAGAATCCAAAGTGCGGGGAGGGTACGCGCAGGTGGGCGACCTCATGCCTATCTTTCGTGGTTTTTGGGAAATGAAAATGGACACATTCAATAGTCGACCAATTTGCAATTGGGCAGCAGTAAAAAAAATAGCCTATAAGGATGTGACACGTGTTTTGACACTTATTCGGTTCCCCACTCTCGTCGAAGATGATCCACAGGAAAAACTGGTTTTCCTCTTTACTTATTACTTTTGTTTTTGTCTACCCTACAGAAAAAACCAAAACCCCCCAAAGGTGGACTTCCATGATCACCTTCTTGTAACACGTGAAATCAGTACAACGTCGAGACCCAAGAATAAGAAAAGGACCAAACACAAAAAATTGAAATGAGATGTGTCGGTGATAGGTGGACTTAGGCATGTAACTTATATGGGCATAAACCCACGATTCCTGCGCCTCCTAGTCTGTACCTTACACGGGCATAAACTCACCTTTACGATCGACAACCTAAAGCCCTGCATCTAGAAGCTCTCAACTAACCTTACCTCAACCGACCTGACACATGGGCTGCAAGACAACTCTCTAGAGATTCCAAAGACCAGACGTGCGTCCAGGGGAGATTAGGGATCAAGATTACTCGCAAGATAAGATGAAAACCTAACGTTACTAAGAAAGACTCCATCGCCATCGACACCAATAAGTACTGAAGAGCATTCACCTGAAGAGGGACATGTCATAGATGCCGGAGTCTTCACCATTAGCCTTAGTCATAGCTCTAGCTTTATCTCTCTTCGGGTATCATTATAAACCCTCTGAAACCTTGTAAACACCTTGTACGATCTCCTGATCATCCTATGAATAAAGTTATCCTCCCCATTACACATATACCTTCATATTTGTCTCCAAACCTGCTGGCTCGATCCGATTGCCAAACAAATAAACTCTCTTCTATCCTTCAGAAGTGAGACTTCAAGGGGATCGTGAAAAATATCCTTCGCCAGTTGGCGCGACTAGCAAGGGGAGTCCGCGTCATGCATATCGGATCTACCATTCCATTGGGCTAAGCTGCCAAAGACCTCCTAGGCAGCCACACAGTCGCTGGGACACCGGAGGAGTATGTCCTGGACACCCCCTCTACATCACGCAACGTCTACTATAATAGAATAGAGGCAGCATACGGGCCAGCATACTATCGTTACCTCAAGGCCCTCTACGCGCCGTCAAAGGCTGGCTACTTCAACGATGGCTCTTTGCTCTCGTCGGGCCTCCCTCTTGTTGTTTACACGATGCCCATCTACAGGTACACGTAGGTCACGTACGTCTACGACCCTGCGATGGTCTACCATGGTACTACCATCCATGGTATCCGCACAGGTTACCCCAACATTATTCCTATAGGTTATTACGTAACCATCCCTACTCCTAGCCATGGTACAGGATACTCGGGAACGGCCTACTCCACCTCTACAAACACGTCGGAAAGCTCGGGGACGTTGAGAAAGCGTCGCTCCTTACAACCTGCATGAAACATGGGGACCCCGTTCCTATGAATTCTTCGCTGGCTTCGGAACCAACACCTCCAGCACAAGCATGGGGGAGTTAGTTCGCTGTTACACCCATATGCAAGACCTCTAGAGACGGATCGTGCAGGCCTCCGAGGCGGACAAAGCGGCCTTGGAGGCAGAGCTAAACTAACTAGGACCTGGAGGCCAAGACCACAATAGACTTAGAGAAATAGCTCGAGGATTATAGCACCTTCCCTCCAGCCCTGGGCCCTCTTGGTATTTGGTAGCCCCACTTTGCGAAACCCGACAATTACAAGAAACTCGGACCCCGCTATGCACTCGCACACCAACCTTGGGGCCACGAAGTAAGAAACCCACAAGCAGGGCCGCCAAAGCGATGTCACTCACCAGCAGTAGTGTAAGCTCTAATAGCAGTGATAGCTGGATCCAATACAACCCACATGCCAAACGTCATGCTCATCGCAAGGATAAGCATCGCTCAAGGAGGAAAGAAGCTTCGACGAGCCAACGCTGGGATTCTGCAGGCCAAGCAAACAACACCAACACCGACCCTAACCCTGATGATGACCACGACATTGAGGAGAAAGGAGCTCGACACGATCGTGACAACCATGACCCCGAACCTGAACGTAACAACGAAGCCGATAGGGCCCATCGGTGGGATCGTAGGTGCAAACAACCGGAAAGGGCGAGAATGGTGTCGCCACCCTCAGGATGAGTACGACCAAGAATATGAGGATTAGGACACACTGGTGATCAGCGGTTGTAGGGACCAATACCACGACCTGGCCGACGTCGAGGTGTTGGAGATAAGCCCAAGAGGCAATAATAAAGTGGTTATTATTATATCTTTATGTTTATGATAAATGTTTACATCCCATGCTATAATTGTATTAACCGGAAACATTAATACTTGTGTGTTTTGTAAACATAAAAGAGTCCCTAGTAAGCCTCTTGTTAAACTAGCTTGTTGATTAATGGATGATCATGGTTTCCTGATCATGGACATTGGATGTCGTTAATAACAAGATCATATCATTAGGAGAATGATGTAATGGACACACACCCGTAGTAAGCATAGCATAAGATCAAGTCATTAAGTTCGTATTGCTGTAAGCTTTTAAATGCATAGTAACCTAATCCTTCGACCATGAGGTTGTGTTAATCACCATCACCGGATGGGTACTTTGATGACATCAAACACCGCTTCGTAACTGGGTGGTTATAAAGGTGTCATTGGGTATTCTGAAAGTATGTGTTGAAGCGCATGGACCAAGATTGGGATTTGTCCATCCATATGACGGATAGATATGCTCTGGGCCCTCTCGGTGGAATGTCATCTAGTTAGCTTGCAAGCATGTGACTGGGTCACAAGGGATGACATAACATGGAACGAGTAAAGAGTACTTATCAGTAACGAGGTAGAACTAGGTATGGAGATACCGACGATCAAACCTCGGATAAGTATAGTATCGCGTGACAAAGGGAATTGGTTTCGTATGTTAATGGTTCTATCGATCACGAAGTCATCGTTGAGTATGTGGGAGCCATTATTGATCTCCAGATCCCGCTGATGGTTATTGATCGAAGAGGTGTCTTCATCATGTCTGCATATTCACGAACCGTAGGGTGACACACTTAAGGTTCGAAGTTGTTTTAAGTAGATATGGAATGTGCGTTGGAGACCGAATGTTGTTCGGAGTCTCAGATTGGATCCGGGACATCACGAGGAGATCCGGAATTGTCCGGAGAATAAGATTCATATATTGGGGATCATTTTCTGAGTTAGGAAATGTTCTGGAGTATTTGTATGAGGATTCTAGAAGGTTTCGGAATGTTCCGGAAGGTTCTGGAAGATTTCTTGGAGTTTGCTTGAAAACCAAGAAAGGATCAAGGAGTCCTTGTGGGGCAAGACAAGGAGTCGTGGGGGAGGAGGACTCCTCCCCCCTTCCCAATCCGCCGGCCAAGGGAGAGGGGAGTCCTACAAGGACTCCACCTCCCCATGGCGCCTCCCTCCTTTAAATAGAGGGGTGGAG
Source organism: Avena eriantha (assembly GCA_910589775.1). Classification (NCBI taxonomy): domain Eukaryota; kingdom Viridiplantae; phylum Streptophyta; class Magnoliopsida; order Poales; family Poaceae; genus Avena; species Avena eriantha. Next base: position 212,564,111 of record OU342746.1, on the reverse strand, counting down.
GTGCCACCCCCTGCCCCCTCCACTACTCCAATCCCTAGCCGTCTCTCTCCTCCTCCTTTCTTCTGCTCAGGCTTAGGCGAAGCCCTGCAGAATTCTCTACTCCACCACCACCACCACCCTGTCGTGCTGCTGGGATTCCGTGGAGAAGATCTACTACCTCCGCTGCTCGCTGGAACAGGGAGAGGAAGGTCTGCTTTGACTCCGCACGTGTGACCGACTGCGGAAGCGCTGCCGGAACGCGGCGCCGGAAGGATCGTCCACTCGATCTTGAGATCGGCAAGTGATCGACTACATCAACCACGAGATCCGAATCTCGTAACGCTTTCAGATCTACAAGGGTTAGTATAGATCTATCTCGTTGCACATGTCTAATAGATTAGATCTTGGCTTTTATCTAGATTAGATCTGGGTTTTGTTCGTTCTTGCGGTAGAAATTTTTTGTTTTCCATGCTACGAACCCATCAGTGGTATCAGAGCCGTGTCTATGCATAGATCTATTGCACGAGTAGAACACAATGGTTTTGTGGGCGTTGGTGCTCGTACCGTCTTTTGCTTTGTGTACTTTGCATCTTGCGGTATGGTGGGATGAAGCGGCTCGGGCTAACCTTACATGTCATCGCACATGAGACCTGCTCCATGCTTGACGTGTAACTTGCTTTGCATAAGTGGCTTTGCGGGTGTCTGTCTCTCTCACCATAGTATAGATCCAATTTACACTTTGCACTTGATAGCACTTGTATCAACGTTGTGGTTCATGTTCGTAGGTAAGATCCGTTCTTATTCGAAAGCCCCAAGCCACGTAAAACATGCAAAGAAGATTAGAGGCGTCTAACTCGTTTTTGCAGGGGTTTTGTGATGTGATATGGCCATTATGTGATTGCGATTATATTTGATGTATGCAATGATCCTTATTGTAATATGGCAACCGGCAGGTGCCTAATGGTTGTCTTTAAATTTTGTTTAAGACCTGCGTGTCTATTCATCATGTAATAGCTTTATTCCAAGTAGTTGTAATAGTTGCTGTTGGTAATGGACAACCATGAAGCGGCGCCACGGACCTTGACGCCACGCTGGTGATGATGGAGATCATGTCCATGCTTTGGAGATGGAGATCAAAGGCACAAGAAGAAAGGCCATATCATATCACATATTATGAATTGCCTATGATGTTAATCCTTAATGCATCTTGTATTGCTTAGATCGCGACGGTAGCATTATAAGATGATCCCTCTCACTAAATATCAAGTAATAAAGTGTTCGTCCTTAGTTGGCACCGTTGCTAAGACTCGTCGTTTCGAAGCATCTTGTGATGATCGGGTGTGATAGACTCTACGTGTGCATACAACGGGTGCAAGCCAGATTTGCACATGCGGAAACTAAGGTTAACCTTGACGAGCCTAGCATGTACAGACATGGTCTCGGAACACGGAATACCGAAAGGTAAAGCATGAGTCATATGGATGATATGATGAACATGTTGATTGTTCGCCTTTAAAGCTACATCATCTCACGTGATGATCGGACTTGGTGTAGTGGATTTGGTTCGTGTAATCACTAAAACAACTCGAGGGATGTTGTTTTGAGTGGGAGTTCATTTGTAATTTGGATTAGTCGAACTCAATTTATCATAAACACAATCAAAGTGAATTTCCATAGTTTGTTGTAGTCATTGGCATCCGTTCACCACCTTACGCTTAGTTATAGTTGAGATAGTGGAACTATAGAAATTCTGGATATTTACTTTACGAACTGGTATCGTATTGTTTTGAATGTCAATTTAAAGTTTATAAGTCCTATTGCAAACTTTCAGCAAACTCTATTTACTCCATGAAGTTTAATAAATAGTATTAAATCAAGAGTAACAATTCCAGTGTTAGTATCTAATGTATCATGTTTGCCTCCATGATTCTTGATACTCAAAAGATTGTTTTTAATATCAAGTTTATCTAAGAGCTGAAAGCAATGTTTCAGAAACCATCATATGTGAAAGGTATTGCGATATCTAAAACAATGTGTTGGTTACAACATGATAGAGTGTACGTCCTCATATTTGATGAAAATTTGTGAAGGATGGAGATGCTAGGCATCCGAATCTACCAAAAAGGTTTTGGGAACTGATATTATATTCGCGATTCTTCCTTATAGGCTATAGTAGCTTGATCATGAAAGTTGTCATGATAAGGATGAATAGAAGAGGTAAGTAAAATGTTTACTACACTAAAAGATTACTAAAGAATGGATTTTTGAAAGAACACCAAACATTTGATGATGGTGATCCACCTCAAAGTGCAAGTCCAAAGGTATTAGTAGTTGACTATATACGCTTTGTACCATGTGTCATGTTGATGACACCACTATTGATGTTGATAGATTCTTTTAAAAGAAAAGAAATTGCTGAAAGAGAATCTATAAAATATTTGGCAGAAAATAAAAGGTTGGAGATGTCCAACTTAGGCATATAGAAGATATACATGTTATGGTTGTATTCCTTGCTTGTTAAACAATGTGGTTCTTCGGTATTGGATACCGAATTGGTTGGTATGAAGTGTCATACAGGACAACACAACTCATGGACTGCAATGGCCTAAGTAACTAGCAAGATAATATGTGATGATGTTCATCGAAAACAAACAAAGGGTTGTTGTGTTGCTCGTTAACATCAAAGCTTGCCTTCAAGATTTGTTTCAATAATTGTTATTTTTATCAGGTATTATGACGACAAAAGGTTGTTCAAATAATTGCCGTATTCCATAATAGATGGATGATATACAAGTCTGGTTGGAGAAATAACGACCATAAAACTAATGCTGAAATGTCGCAAGACAAATGATTGAAAGATCACTTGCGAAGTGACATCGCCGTTTAAATTATATTGAAAGGATATATGAAGAAACTCCATGTTGATGGATTTTTGGAGTCTTTGATTTGGATCAAATGACGCTTGTGATACTTTCCTGGAGATAATTAAAACTCCGTTCGTAGGCCAAAACAGGAACGGACGACTAACTGATTGGAATTTGTACATATTGATGTATATAGTCCATTATGTGTAGTCGTGGGCAATGGATTTCAACTTCATATGCTTTCTCCAAAGATTTGAGTGAGTATATGTATATACTTACTCAATAAGGAAGAAGCATGAAACATTTGAAAAATGTTCAAAGACTTTCAAGATGAAGTGGAAAATCATTGTAACAAGAAAATAAAAGAGTTTATGATTGGATCATAAAGAAAGATGTTTGAGTTAGAAGTTTAGCAAAACACCTAAGATTTGAGGAATCGTTCCATGGATTTACATTTCCCAAAACACCATAGGAGTATGATGTGTTCGAGATATGTAATGAAACCTTGTTTTACATGGTAAGATCAAAGGTGTCATTTATAAAACTGCCATTATATTTAAAGATTAAAGCTTTAGTGACTACCGCTTTGACACTGAAAAGAGCTCCATCGTGATCCGTTGAAATGACACCATATGAGTTATGGTTTGGGATAAAACCCGAATTGTCTTTTCTTAAATTTTGATATGTTATGCATAAGTAAAATGTTTACAACCAATGTCGGATAAGCACGTCTTTGTAGGGAATTTCGCCATAACACTGAGGACAAAAGAGTCTGTTACTTGGAACGTCAAGTTTCTTGAGAAGGAATTTTTCGTGAAAAGTTAAGTGGGAGGACAATAGAACTTTGATAAGGTTGTTAAACCTTAGCTATATGTGCTAAGTAGCGCAGCGCCGGAAAGTGTCCCGGTGACGGCCACAATGCTCATGGCTCTCGTGATTACAAAAGGTGTGATCTCGGAGATTAGAGTTCCTATAGAACCGTGTGGGTCGGTAAGAATGAAATAGTAAGATTTGATAAGCAAGTCGTTATTGTTTTGACAATGATGAACCGACTACATGCAAAGAAGCGATGATGGGCCCTGACTCCATAAAATGACTAGAAGTCAAGGAATCCGTGATAGTATCCATACACGAGAAATCAAGTTTCTGAACTTAGAAGACCCTCCGGAAAGGCGTGAAGCCTATCGGTCGTGTTTGGATCTATAAAGAAATAGACATGGATGTTTCAAATCTATGAAATAGTCGACATGTCGGAAAGAGTTTACGACAATGTTCAAGGAATTGACTATGATAAGATTTGATCTTTCATAGCGATATTTAGTCTGGACGAATTAATGTAGCAACCACTACATATATTTTGGTATATGGTAGTTGAACAAAAAAAACAAGTTCTTCTAATAGAATGGTTACCTAGGACGTGTACATGACACGATCCAAAGGGTTTTGTTAATTCAAAGGATGCTAAAAGAGTATGCAAAACTTCAATGGTTGAAGTGAGCATCGCGGAGTTGGAATCTTCAGAGACGATGAAGATGTTTGCATTTTGCAAGAAATTAAGTGGGAGCGCTAAGACATATTTCTAATACATTATGTGAAAGACATATTGTTGATTAGAAATAATGTATCTTTTATTGACACAGGTTAAGAATTTCATTTCGATGAAAGACTTAGGCATAACTCAAGAATTAGGCATCAATGTCTATATGGATAGATTGAGGCGCTAATATGGTTTTGCCAAATGTACATAGATAACATGTTGAATGAGTTCAATATGGAAACAACAAGAAATGTTCTTGACGCACGGAAAGGACTAAATCAAGATTCAAGTGTGTTGACACGAGATTCAAGTGTTTTGACACTTGGTGAAATCACAAGAATATTTTGATCAATCATTCTTTGAGATGTACACATCCAGATATGTCATATGCTCTAAATGTTATGAGCATATACCAGAATGATTCATAAGATGATCATTGGACAATAGTAAAGATATTCTTATGAGCTTTGGAAGAACTAAGAATATATCATGTATAAGTGACAAATAGTTAAAGGTAGTTCATTGTAAAGTGTTACATTGATACTAGTTTTGTCACAAGATACAAATTAAATTTATCTCAATTTAGACTATGGGTGGCACAATATAATGGAAAGGATGTTCCATGATGGATTTGGATGAGTTCCAAAGTTGAGATATTGTGACGGATACTACAACAAAAGGCTAAGTATATAACTGCTATAGTAGCAGCAAAGGAGGGCATTTGTGTTAAGTAGTTTGTTATCAAACTAGGCGTGGTTCATAGCGGGATAATAATATGAAGATACATTATACGATAATTGTATCAACATGATTTAATCCCAAGGAACTAAAGGTCTCACCAAAGGACCAAATTTATACAATGCCATCTCATTGGAGAATGAGTAATGCGTAGAGACGCAAGGACATGCAAATACACACGGACCTGGAAGTGTCAGATCCGAAGATTATGTTTACCACTAGCAATAGTGTCTATACAACACCAGAAAGCCATAGGTGTTGAATGCACATGTTTTTTAACTAGATTATTGACTCTAGTGCAAGTGGGAGACTGTTGGAGATATGCCCAAGAGGCAATAATAAAGTGGTTATTATTATATCTTTATGTTTATGATAAATGTTTACATCCCATGCTATAATTGTATTAACCGGAAACATTAATACTTGTGTGTTTTGTAAACATAAAAGAGTCCCTAGTAAGCCTCTTGTTAAACTAGCTTTTTGATTAATGGATGATCATGGTTTCCTGATCATGGACATTGGATGTCGTTAATAACAAGATCATATCATTAGGAGAATGATGTAATGGACACACACCCGTAGTAAGCGTAGCATAAGATCAAGTCATTAAGTTCGTATTGCTGTAAGCTTTTAAATGCATAGTAACCTAATCCTTCGACCATGAGGTTGTGTTAATCACCATCACCGGATGGGTACTTTGATGACATCAAACACCGCTTCGTAACTGGGTGGTTATAAAGGTGTCATTGGGTATTCTGAAAGTATGTGTTGAAGCGCATGGACCAAGATTGGGATTTGTCCATCCATATGACAGATAGATATGCTCTGGGCCCTCTCGGTGGAATGTCATCTAGTTAGCTTGCAAGCATGTGACTGGGTCACAAGGGATGACATAACATGGAACGAGTAAAGAGTACTTATCAGTAACGAGGTAGAACTAGGTATGGAGATACCGACGATCAAACCTCGGATAAGTATAGTATCGCGTGACAAAGGGAATTGGTTTCGTATGTTAATGGTTCTATCGATCATGAAGTCATCGTTGAGTATGTGGGAGCCGTTATGGATCTCCAGATCCCGCTGATGGTTATTGATCGGAGAGGTGTCTTCATCATGTCTGCATATTCACGAACCGTAGGGTGACACACTTAAGGTTCGAAGTTGTTTTAAGTAGATATGGAATGTGCGTTGGAGACCGAATGTTGTTCGGAGTCTTGGATTGGATCCGGGACATCACTAGGAGATCCGGAATTGTCCGGAGAATAAGATTCATATATTGGGGATCATTTTCTGAGTTAGGAAATGTTCCGGAGTATTTGTATGAGGATTCTAGAAGGTTTCGGAATGTTCCGGAAGGTTCTGGAAGATTTCTTGGAGTTTGCTTGAAAACCAAGAAAGGATCAAGGAGTCCTTGTGGGGCAAGACAAGGAGTCATGGGGGAGGAGGACTCCTCCCCCTTCCCAATCCGCCGGCCAAGGGAGAGGGGAGTCCTACAAGGACTCCACCTCCCCATGGCGCCTCCCTCCTTTAAATAGAGGGGTGGAGGCGCCACCCCCCTGCCCCCTCCACTACTCCAATCCCTAGCCGCCTCTCTCCTCCTCCTTTCTTCTGCTCAGGCTTAGGCGAAGCCCTGCAGAATTCTCTACTCCACCACCACCACCACCCCGTCGTGCTGCTGGGATTCCGTGGAGAAGATCTACTACCTCCGCTGCTCGCTGGAACGGGGAGAGGAAGGTCTGCTTTGACTCCGCACGTGTGACCGACTGCGGAAGCGCTGCCGGAACGCGGTGCCGGAAGGATCGTTCACTCGATCTTGAGATCGGCAAGTGATCGACTACATCAACCACGAGATCCGAATCTCGTAACGCTTTCGGATCTACAAGGGTTAGTACAGATCTATCTCCTTGCACATGTCTAATAGATTAGATCTTGGCTTTTATCTAGATTAGATCTGGGTTTTGTTCGTTCTTGCGGTAGAAATTTTTTGTTTTCCATGCTACAAACCCATCACGAGGTACTTAGGGCTATGAGGGCCAGGAATTATGAGGAGGACGATGGATCACATGACCCAATTGCGTACTTGGAGAAATTTGCGCAAGCCGTCAACATAATGGGCGTCGACTCACGCCATATGGCGAACCTTCTACCAACATGTCTTAAGGGAAACACCCTGAAGTGGTTACACAACAAGGTCCCCCAGTCGATCAGGACCTTGGACGAGTTTACCCCAGGGCTAATCTAGGCCTTCGCCACAGAAGATGGTGCTAATACTCTCCACGATGAATTCAAGAACATCAAGCATTACCCTGGGGAAAGTTTGAAGCACTTTGTGAAGCGGTTCAGGATCCTAGTGAACACCATGCCTGACCTCTCTAACAAGTACATCGTGTGGGAATTCACTAACAGGTTCCATAACCATAACTATGTCGCGCTCATCAGTGTCGTAGAACCGCAAATCCTGGATTAGCTCGTGGCCGTCCTCAGGAAGGCAGTTACCCATAATGACAGGATGATTCAGCCACAAGAGTCTAGCCGAGGGCTCCCGCTCTATAGGTAAACAGATGACCGCCCTAGGAAGCCTCACAAGGAAGGACTAGGCCAGGTATTCACCGTGCAAGGTCCTCCAACAGCCAACAGGCCTGTGTTGGAAGTAGCCTAGGGGCAGCAGCAGGAGGTCACCGCAGTCTAGCAACCACTTATGGGGAGGTTCGTATGGATACTCCTCACAAAGAGAAGTCGAAGTTTGCAATGCCATCCTCATGGCAGATCGCGGGGGCACATCCAAACCAGCGTGGGCGAGCGTACCCATCATGTTTCGATTCAACGACTACCCTGACAACCTCGCCTACCCAGGAAGGCTACCCTTAGTAGTCTCCTCGGTTATCGCCAACACCACCGTCCACAAGGTCTTAATTGACAGAAGAAGCTCCATCGGAATCATTACAATGGACACCCTAGGGAAGATGCAGTTCCCCAACTCTTACGTTCGGACAATGTCGAACCAATTCTTCGAGATCATTCCTAGGATAGCTCATGAGCCGGTCAGACAGATTACTCTGCCCGTCACTTTCAGTAGTGGAGAGAACTTCCATACAAAGTAGTGCATCTTTGAGGTCATCAGTTTCTCCATGGTCTACAATGCATTACTCGGGCGTCCACATATCTCACAGTTCATGGGCATCCCCAACTACACCTACCGGATGTTCAAACTCCTAGAACCTAGGGGAGTGATAACTATCAAAGCACCCTTGAAGCACGCGGTGAATGCGACCTGCGCAACTATGAATTAAGGCAGGATCCATCGAGCCTCCCTCACAAGGTGCCCGCTAGCCAAAGAGAAGGTTCAGGGACTATTGGATGAAAGAGTACCCCACCGAATCAAAAGGACAAATAGGGGTACGCGCTCACCTCCCCATCAGCCAAACTCCCGGAAGGGAGGACGAGCGAACACACTTAATGACACGCTATGTCAGCACAACTTCTAGCACACTCAGGATGGCCAGCTTAGGCATCATAAAGGCCGCGATCAGGATGGAAAGATACATCAGGATCATGACCATAAGACAGATCGCATGCCTCATCAAGGCCCTCCTTGGGGGACACGGTCCATCGCCAGTGTCGAGGACTAACCTCAGAGCTGTCGGCACATACTAGTGTGTCGGACTTGCAGCACCGACACAACAACCAGAGAACATAGAGTATGACCTACTCAAGGGACCAACCCACGATCAGTGTCAAGCCCGGACGTAGGATCCACGTACAAGGACCAGGCCGGTCCGTGTAAAAATCCCCCATCCCTCATTGAACGCAACCACATATACTCCAAGGGGGAGAACCCTTTTCATGAAAGTGACAGACGCCTCATTCGCAATACCAATGCATGGAGGGAAGCACACTACCTCCATAAGAAGGAGGCTAAATAGAGTAAGAAGTTTCAACACCTTCCCTAGGAGCTACGAGCAACCTGGTGATACGTTGCTAACGTATTCCTAATTTTTGATGTTCCATGCTTGGTTTTATCTACTTTCTTATGTTTTGTCCACACTTTGGAGTAGTTTTCATATGATTCCTTGGAATAACCTATTAACAAGATGCCACAGTGCCAGTTGCCTGTTTTCTGCTGTTTTTGGTTCGAAAAAATCAGAAAATGAATATTCTCGGAATTGGACGGGACAAAAGCCAATTTCAACATTTCATCGACGGGAAAACGGAGCTAGAAGACGAGACGGAGAGGGGCCAGGGGCCAGCCACACCATAGGGTGGCGCGGGTCCCCCTTGGCCACGCCACCAGGTGGTGTGGGCCCCTCCGGCCTCCACCGACCTTGCCCTTTCGCCTATATATTCCTCCTGATGCGAAAACCCTAAATAGTCAAGCCTCCAGCCACGAAAATTTCTGCAGTGCTGCCGCCACCGAAGGGGAGATTCGGGGGACAGAAAGTCTCTTTTCTGGCAACCTACCGGGACGGGGAAGTGCCCCCGGAGCCATCTCCATCGATCTCCATCACCATTGCTGATTCCCATGATGAGGAGGGAGTAGTTCTCTCTCGAGGCTAAGGGTTCTACCGGTAGCTATGTGTTCATCTCTCTCTCTATGCATGATCTTATTGAGATCATGAGCTTATAATCTATAGATCTACCTTGCTACTCAAGTGCTTTAATAGATCTCTGCTCTCCCCATGTGTGTGAAAGTGACAGCATGCACACCATGGTGGCACTTAGGCTAGAGATTACAAATACTTGTTATGAGTTATATTTGGAGGTTGATATCTCTATGAAATTGTGGTGTTTGTTAGAACCATCTAGTGCTCAAGGTGACAGTGTGGGGTTTTCTAGATGGGAAAGGCTTACTTTGAGGCGTGTTGTTATAGCCCTACCGTGGATTAGAGTGTCCAACTGGAGAGTAGTTAAGAATAGTATCATTAAGATAATATATTTATATGAGAGTGTTCACTAGTGAAAGTATGATCCCTAGGCCTTGTTTCTAAGCATTGATACACCGTTTGCAATTAGATCTGTTACATGTTTGCTTGCTTCCATCTTTATTTCAGTTTGCCTTTAGTCTTTTCCACACCATCAAGCTATTTTCTATCACCGTTACCACTTATAATTATCCATACCACTTGTATTTCACTATCTCTTCGCCGAACTAGTGCACCTATACACCTGACAAGTGTATTGGGTGTGTTGGAGACACAAGAGACTAATTGTATCTTGATTACAAGGTTGCTTGAGAGGGAATATCTTTGACCACTTCCTCCTTGAGTTCGATAAACCTTGGGTGATCCACTTAAGGGAAAACTTGCTACTGTTCTACAAACCTCTGCACTTGGAGGCCCAACAATTGTCTAGAAGAATAGAAGTGTGTAGACATCAAGCTCTTTTCTGGCGCCGTTTCCGGGGAGGTAAGGTGAAAGGTATTCATACCGAAGGCTTAAAGAAGAAGAACCTCCCACGACAAATGCCTAATTTCTGGCGCCGTTGCCGGGGAGGTAAGGTAAAAGGTACTCACATCCTCTAGTGTGAGTGCTCGAAGTTATTTCCTTTAGATTTTGCAATTTTGTCTTTTTGTTTCTTGTTTTCACTAGTTAGGTTTAATGGAAAACAACAACAAAATTAGAGATCTTTATAGTATTTATCTTGAGTTAGGACATGAAGTGTTTGAGGAGAAAATTAAAAACCTATGGAACTTTATTTGCATGCTAATAGCAACGTTATTAGTATGAATTCTTTGAACACCATTATTGCTAATGCTATGGAAAAGTCTAAGCTTGGGGAAGCTATTTTTTATGAAGATGATCTTTTTAGTCCCCCAAGCACGGAGGAGAAAATTTACTTTGATGATACTATACCTCCAATATATGATGATTACAATGATGAGTATGATATTTTCAATCCACCTACTATTGAGGAGAAAATTAATTATGATTACAATATGCCTCCTATATTTGATGACTATGGTGATGAGAATAATAATGATAGCTATGTTGTTGAATTTGCTCCCACTATAATTAATAAGAATGACTATTTTTATGTGGAGAGTATTAATTCTTTTATGCATGTGGCTCATGATAAGAATGTTTTATGTGATAATTATATTGTTACTTTTATTCATGATGCTACTGAAAGTTATTATGAGAGAGGGAAACATGGTTTTATGCATCTCAATAATATTAAGTTTCCCCTCTTTATGTTGAAAATTTTGAAGTTGCACTTGTTTTGCTTTCCTATGCTTGTTGCTTTGTGCTTTCATGACTTGTTTATTTACAAGGTTCCTATGCATAGTAAGTGGGTTAGACTTAAATCTATTTGAATTTGCTTCTTGGTGCTCTCTTTTACTTCAATATATATTTCTTATGTGAGCATCTTCTCAAACTATCATGCCTAACTTAAAGGCGTTAAAGAAAAGTACTTATTGGGAGATAACCCAAAAGTTTTAGATGAGTCTTGGAAGTTATTACTTTTGTAATAACCGCTCCTTATCCTTTTTATTTGCTTTTTGTGCCAAGAGTAACCTCTAATGAGAGAGAAGTAATGATTGGGAAAGTTGCTGTCCTGAAACAGATTTCTGTGCTTCACCATAAAAATTCGTGTAAAATCTCTGAACGACCTTTTGAGGCGTGAATTTTTGTGATTCTGCCCCAGGTTGTTATCTAACTTTGGTTAGGTCAACACTTTTTGATTTGAGCAACATAAGGTCTTCGAAAAAATTCGGCTTTACCTGCTGGTCTGGTTTGACAGATTTCTGCCATTATTTGCATTTGCTTCTTGTTGGTTCCTTTTTGAGTTCTTTTGGGGAATTGAGATTTTTGAGGGAAGTGCTACAGTAGCTTGTGTTTTAATGGAAGTTTTATTGGTGTTGGAACTGAACCTAAAAGACCTATTATCTTGAGTGCACTAATGGTGCTAATAAAGATTGTGTGAAGTTTTGTATGAAGGAAAAGTTCCAGGTGTATGGAAGGAATGGGTAATAAGATGAAGAATGGACTAAAGCTGAAGCTTGGGGATGCCACGTGTGTCACCCCAAGAAATATCCAAGAATTACAAGCTTCAAAGCTTGGGGATGCCCAAGGCACCCCCCTTCATCAATAAAAATCTCAGGTTTCTTCCAAACGCTTCATTTTTATTGTTTTATGCACAGTTGTGTTGTTCTTGGAGCGTCTTATTTTTTGTTTTTGTTTTGGTTTTTCGTTTGCTTAGTTTTCTGAATAAATTGGTTGGACCCCCTCTTTCATACATTGGTTTTCAAATAGTTTGGTTTGGATTGTAAAAGAGTAGGAAAGCTCATGCTTAAGTGGTAAAGAGAAATTGTTTTTGACTGTGGCCTATGCCGTGTCATCCCATGCTTGATATTGTTTTGGCTTTATGCTTAGTATTATTTGCTGTATCATGACTTGTTATAAACAATTGAGATTGCTTAATGTGCCTTGGATGAATCATGCGTTGTTTTAGCATATTAAAAGCATAGTATTGTGGTATTCTCCTTTGATGCTTTATTTGGGTTGACTTGGCGCATGATCACACCATGTTATGACTATCCAAAGTCACCATAAGCCTTTATGATCCTTTAGTTTTCAACTTGTAGTATCACTTTATGCTTTGATCAATGATGTTTTGTCGCTCTGCATGATTATGGCCATTATTGCTCTCTTAGTTTGTCGCTCCCAGTCTTTTGCTAGCCTCCGTAACCAAGTATGAGTCCCACTCATGCATCCAACTCCCTAAACCAAGTTATTCCAAAGAGTCCACCATACCTACCTATTAGCATTTGCTATTCCAAGCATATTCATGTTTTTATCTACCTTCCGAATTAAACTTGTTATGAGAAAACTAGTGATTAAATCTCTCACGAACTTGATGGCACACTTTACTTTTCTTGCCCTTAATAAACTTGAACCATTGTGTCGTCTATGTTGTATATGCTTACACTTATATGTTGGGGATTAGCAGAACCATGCGGTCATGGGGAATGCTTTCAACATTGCACTTGTACTTTGTACCTAGTTGATATCATGCTCTTTTGTCTATGGATGTCGTCGGTGTGAAATGAAAGGGGAGCTTGTAAGTCCATGGAGTTATGTATATGTGTTAGAGAATCGCCTGGGCCGCTGGTCTAATCCATGCTGTCATGGTGGAAACCTGCAGCATAACCACAATGAGTTGTCTATGAAGCATTCTTCTTATAAAAAAAGAGTCAGATATTGAGAAAAAAGAGAATAAAAAGAGATTATGAAAAGAGGAAAGAGAGAAAAAAGCACCATATTCCCATGGTAAATAAGAAGATTGCTGAGATGCTTGTTGTCTGCTTGCCTTGCCATTTTGATATGGGGATTCTTCCGTATCATCGGGCAAGGGGTACCTCGTTGGCGGTTCTCTATGATACACATGTACTTACGATGACAAGAACTTACCGGTGACTAAACTTGAGTAGCATGAGGAGCGGGCCTCGTATTCAAGGGACATGAGATTTCCAACTTATACTTCGTCAAGCATATACACCATAGTTTGTTCACTTTAACCTTAATCACTTCAAGATGCTTATGATAGGGGCAATGAGAGCTGAAAGCTATAAGTACCATATTTTTGGAAGCTCTTTATGATACTTGAATCCCTTCTTCCTTCTATGAAGGCCTTTCTTCCACTTTTATATTGAGTCTCCACCTTCTATCTTTATGCACCTACTTTGAGAGCATAGTGGCCATTCTTAGTTCTATGTGCATTGTCCCAAGACTTGTTGATTGATGCATAGCTTTGATAATGCTTGTTTTAAACTATTTGTATCTAGTCACTCTTGTAAACTTTGAAGGTGTCCTATGCATTTAGGTTTGCTACTCTATGAGGGACAAGCTGAATGCCATTATGCTATGTTTTCTTTATGTGAAACAAACAAACTTCTTGCAAAGCATTGTTATTCATGAATCTTTTGTTTGTGACTTTTCATGTTGCAACATAGTTTCTTTGTCTTATTGCTAGAACTTTATCTTTCATGCTATGTTGAAGTACTATGATCCCAGGTATGAATGTTTTACAAATACTTTGATCAAGTTTATGATGGTGCATGTCACCTCAAAAATTATTCTTTCTTTTATCACTTACCTACTCGAGGACGAGCAGGAGTTAAGCTTGGGGATGTTGATACATTGCTAACGTATCCATAATTTTTGATGTTCCATGTTTGGTTTTATCTAGTTTCTTATGTTGTGTACACACTTTGGAATACTTTTCATATGATTTCTTGGACTAACCTATTAACAAGATGCCACAGTGCCAGTTACCTGTTTTCTGCTGTTTTTGGTTCCAGAAAGTCATAAAATGAATATTCTCGGAATTGGACGGGACAAAATCCAAAGTCAGAAAATGAATATTCTCGGGTTGCTTGAGAGGGAATATCTTTTACCACTTCCTCCCTGAGTTCGATAAACCTTGGGTGATCCACTTAAGGGAAAACTTGCTGCTGTTCTACAAACCTCTGCACTTGGAGGCCCAACAACTGTGTACAAGAATAGAAGTGCGTAGACATCACCTGGATGTAAAACGAAAGCACAAAGTCTACTGCGTTTTTCTGGAAGGTTCAAAAAAGAGAATGAATAAAAAAGTGCTGCTATTGGGAAAACTCCGGTGTTCAAGGGATTGAGGTCTCACCCCCTTACACACCTGGGGGCTGCTACTCTGCAAACATGCACGGTATTTAAGAAGACTCCGATTTTTTGAGTACTGGAACACCTTTTCTCCAACACTCTCACTCTATCTGTCCAGGTCGCGGTCCTCACTGCTCTAGAGGGGCAGAAAAAACTACTAGCGGTCTAAAACCTATATTCGACACACCTCACATTCTTAGGACCAAGGTCTCAGGGCCGAAAAACCTACATGGTTATGCAACCTAACCTCCATAGTTTGCCTCGCTCAAACATCGAGCATCCCAACCGGCTTATGAATTTCTAGGGTATAGGTATAAGTAGTGGGTTGCGGGAATCTAGGAGAGCGCACTAGTGATGACCTGGAACTCTCGCCGGGTACTAAGTTACCTTCGACATAGTTGGTATGAGGTGAAGATAGGCACTACTCAAGAGGTACACTCACCTATATCTGACCTAAACTATCTCCTGCAACCCCATATAACATGTCAGGAGAGTGAGGGAGTTATGACTAGACAAGGCGAAGGTGCCTGCCTAGGAACGAGTTAACGCAACCTCAGCCCTGCACCGCTCCGTTCCCCGGCCAAGACATGTGCTTCGGCCTCAGGGCCACTTTAGGACTCATAACCTGGCGCACCATCCTAGGGAGGTCGGAATCCCCCTCCCCCAGGCCTACTACATCATCAGCTCTCGTCTTCCTTCACCCAATGTGTTCAGACCACGTGGAATAGAGGATACATGACGGGAAAAATGTACATCATGGGAAGGTCTCAAGGCCACGATTTTGGGACTCGTAACCCGATGCATCATCCTAGGGAGATCGGACCCCCAGGACTACTGCATCGAAAGCTATCGTCTGCCTTTGCCTAGTGTGTTAAGACCACGTAGAATAGAGGATACATGACGAGAACATTGTACATCCAGCATGGATTTCATATAGGAGAAGACAGTAAAAGTTTACATGGCCACCAAAAGAAGAGTCTCATCTGAAAGGACCTTTATTGTCTTAATTAGTTTTGGTGTTTGTTAACAACTTGATGATCATTTTACAATGTGCTAATGTTGCCAGGTCATTCCACTGAAAACACAAAAGTCCATATTGCAATGGAAATACTCCTGCCTGAAACAGAAGTTTTCTAGAGAATCTAGATCGGAGTCTCCTATGTGCAAAGACCGGAAACTCCGATGTGGTCTGGAGTTTTCCCACAAATCTCCGCAGTGGATCAAAGTTGAAGCCTAGGGACACTCTGTCTAGTGGTCCGAAGATAGGCCGCATATTTGCCAGAATATCTGGTGTACCCTGACTGACCGGAGTTTCTGGTGTGAACATACCAGAATCTCCGGTGTGCTTAGTCCGGAGTTCCTGCAAAATCTCTGGAGGGAGTGTCGAGACCTGGCCCTCGACAGTCTGATAGGTGGCCCACAGATGGACCGGAGACGGGCCGGAATCTCCAGTGTAGTCGGAGTCTCCAGTGTGCAGGCCGGAGTTTCCGGTGTGGAAACTCCCCAACAGAAAGAAAACGGTCAGAAATCAGTGGGCCTATAAATAGTGGACTTCATCCTCTACCTCCAGCTGCTTGTTCCAGAAAATAAGACCACCACCATTAGAGCCACCAAATCATCTAGATCTCCCCATCCAACCATCAAAAGTCACTGATCTTTGGAGGATCGAAGGAGGAGGCCTTGATCTACATCTTCACCAAGAGAGATCTTCATTTCCCCCTCATTCACTTGAGGCCCCCTTGCTCTAGGGTTTCATTGGAAACCCTAACCTTGATTTGGTTCTGACAAGATTGTCTTTGATTGTTGTGACAACTTGCTTGGATTCGGGAGCCTCCAATTAAGTTGTGGATGTGTTCCTCGAACTTTTTGTAAGGGTGTTGGCTACCACCTTGAAGGTTGCTGATATAGTCGAAGCGTGAATCGATCCCCTTGGGGTGAGGGTCACCGGAGAACAAGGGAGGTCTCTCATGGCGTTGGTGGTTTGATACCAACCCCTCTCCAAACGCAGACGTACTTCACCTCAAAAGGAAGGAACTGCGGGAAAAATCCTCGTGTCTCCGCGTGCTTCATTTCGGTTACTTCTATCCTTTACTACACCCTACTTATCTTTCTCTTGCTTAGCTAGTTATACTAGTGAGACATATAGTTAAATTTACATTAGTTGCATGTCTAGAAAATTTACCTTTTTTTGTCAAGCCCTAATCTGAAAAAGAGTAAAATTTGAAGTAGCACCTATTCACCCCCCCCTCTAGGTGCCCCATACGATCCTTTAAATTGGTATGAGAGCTTCGGCTCTTTATTCAGGCTTAATCGCGTAAGAGTATATGAGCAACCTAGAGGAAGATGGAGAGGGTGAGGCTATCACTTAGGTGACCATGGTAGAGAAACAAGCTTGAGCTCTACCTTGGGCAACGAAATCCAACAGTTGTGTCAACTAGTTGAGAAACTTGTTAAGGAAAAGTCAGCCTCACCACCTCCTCCTCAAGAGGAAACACCTCCTAACCCTAAGGCAAATGCTCCGCCTAAGCCAACGGGTGAAGTACTGGGGAACAAACATATTGGAACTAACTCCTACACAAAAAAGGGTGATGGGAAGGAAGAGCACCATGCGGTTCCCGGATGGTACTCTCCCGACCCTCTGATACCTCATCCCCATATAAATAATATAGGTGACCCACCTATGTTAGCTGCACATTATTTTGCTCAATGGCAAGTTTTGATGAAATCTCATGTGCGCAGCTCTTGCATTGACTTGTGGAACATTATTGAAGTTGGACTCAAAATTGAGGATCCAACCAACTTGACAAGAAGAGAAGTGGTCAATAGTTAACTCAATGCCAACGCGTTGCACATGATTCAACTTGGAGTGGGGCCAAAGGACTTTCCTCACATTGAGCACTTCAATACCGCTAAGGAAACGTGGGATGCTCTCATTGATTTATTTGTTCGAAATGAGAGCATGAGAAGAAACATGTATGATGCATTGAGTAATGAAGCCGAAGGCTTCTATATGAAGGATGGTGAGGATCATGAAGACATGTATCGAAGACTCAAATCCACTGCCAGCAACTTCAGAAATATTGGTGCCTCTCATATTGATGATGCTTGGATAAATGGAAGTATGTGAGTGCGCTCATGCCATTCGATCCCACTGACTTGAAGAGTCTCCAAGGAAGACACAACTACCATTTAATGACCTCCAATGAAGTTATGCAAGAGATGCCCGCCTTCAAGGTTGCCGCCAAAGATGCCTAGGCTCGTGCCATTGGAGTGGTGTTAATATTGCCTTGAAGGCCAAAGTTGTGGAATATGAAAAAAGAAGGAACTGATGATGTGCTCACTATGAGCCAACCTGAAGATGTCAAGCTTGCTCATGGAGAATACATGGCCTTTTATGTGAGAATTTTTCAGAAAGATCCCGCCAGGGCAAAGATGGAGATGCAACGAATAAGCAACCCAAGTGGTAGAAAAGAGAATGCTTCAAGATTGAGAACTTGCTTCAAATGTGGTGACCGATATCATTTTGTTGCTGGATGTCCATATGAGAGCAGAGAAGACCATGGTGGTGCCCTCATATTGAAGAAAAATCCAAAGGCCCCCTTCAAGAAGCCTTTCAACAAGAAGAATGCCACCAACAAGAAGTCTAGTGACATTGCTTTGATAGCACATGAAGAGTTCTCTTTCGATGATGAAGAGGAGGAGGAAGAAGAAGAAACAACGAATGGTGTGGCTGCCATTGCCACCACCTCTACATCCACCTTCTCCCTCTTCGATTCCTGCAAGTGAACTCGTGACTCTCACAAAGTCTCGTGAACAACTTCAAACTCAATTGACTAATGTTGTTTCACCTAGTATTTTCATTCCCTCTAGTAGTATGAACATTCTTGAAGAAAATCCTCTCTTGATGACCTCTTGAGTAAGCAAAGGTCAAATAATGAGAAAAGAGGTCTGGGTTATGTGTCCAAGGCCAAGAACAAGAACAAAAAAAAGAAGAAGGCCAAGCTCACACAAGCTAAAGGAAAGACCATTATGGCTAGTAACACCACAAGTAGCAAAACTATGCCACAAGATGACTTTGTGGGAAGTGCTAACCCTCGCTATGTCTTAATGCGTAATTCTAATGGTGATGTTTATGCACAATATGTTGGTCCATTTGATGGCTATATTGCTTGCTCTATTTGGGTTCCCAAGACCCTTGTCACTAACAAGAGAGGACTCATTGAAAAATGGATACCTAAAAACTAGTTTGATCTCTTGTAGAACTATGCTTCCGGCGGGTCAAAGTGGGTGCTTGATAGTGGTTGCACAAGTCATATGACTGGAATCAAGGCAAGAATGACAGAGATAAGGGCAAATAAAGATCATATAACTGTCACATATGCCGATAAGTCAAAATCTCAGGTAATGGGTCTTGGCAAAGTTGTGGTTGCACACGATGTTACTCTCGTGGACGTCATGATTGTTGAGATTCTTGGCTATAATTTACTTTCAATCCATTCTATTGGAAATATGGGATTTGCCGTCTTCATTGATCACGATATTGTGGTTCTCTTATGGAGCAAGACTCTAAAGGTCGCTTTCGTTGGGTATGTTGAAAATGACTTATATGTGGTGGACTTTTCGGGGAAAACCACTACAAGTGCGATGTGCTTATTCGGAAAGGCCGATGTGGGTTGGTTATGGAATCGCCGACTAGCCCATGTCAATATGAGAACTTTGCAAAGCCTCCACAAGGGTGGCCATATTCTGGGACCAAAAGAAAATGTTTGTTTTGCCAAAGATCATGTTTGCAGGGCTTGTGTTGAAGGAAAGATGCATGATTCTCTCCACAAGCCAAATAACATTATAAAGTCGAAGAGGAACTTGGAGCTCCTTCATGTGGATCTCTTTGGTCCTCCATCTCATGCAAGTCTTGGTGGGAATAAATATTGTTTGGTGATTGTTGATGACTACTCAAGATATTCATGGGTCTACTTCTTCAAGTTAAAAAGTGAGACCCAACAATACTTCATCAACTTCGTCAATATGGTTCAATGTCAATACAATGTGCCCGTGCTCGTGATAAGAAGTGACAATGACATCGAGTTCAAGAACTACACCTTGAATGGATTTCTTAGTGACGAGGGGATAAAACATCAATATACCGCTGCATACACCCCTCAACAAAATGGTGTAGCTTAGAGGAAGAACCGGGCATTAATGGATATGGCAAGGTCCATGTTGGTGGAGTTTAAGTCTCCATACAATTTTTGGGCTGAGGTAATCTCCACCGCATGCCATGCATCGAACTGGCTCTACCTTTACAAATAATTGATCAAGACTCCATATGAAATTCTTACCGGTACCAAGCCTAACATTTCATACTTCCGGGTGTTTGGTTGAAAGTGTTTCTATCTCATAAAAGGTGTTAATTTCTCCAAATTTGATTCCAAAGCTTTAGAGGGTATTTTTGTTGGCTGTGGTCTCTATTCCTACACTTATAGAATCTATGATAAACTCTCTGGAATTGTCATAGAATCTTGTAGTGTGGTTTTCGAAGAATATGATGGCCCCCAAGTGTGGGCATGTTGATGTTTGTGATGTAGATGGTGAAATACCTCAAGATGCCATAAGAAGAATGGGTGCGGGATTCATCCGCCCCATTGAGGAACCCCTTATGGCAGATCGAGAAGAACTATGCTCTACTCAAGTGGAGCCCTCATCTTCAAAACTTCAACAAGATTCTAGTGTTGAGGGAAATGATGACCCAAGCCAAAGACAAGCTGATAACCCTCACCATGTTGATCAGGCTAAAAGCTCCAGGCTGGATTGTCTAGTCTCTCCACTAACCGGATTTTCTAGCCCTACGCAGTCAGTTGCATAAGGCATATTTATTCAGTCATCCACAAGATCATCTCAAAGCCTTTCAAGTAGCATGCCCGATCAATACCAAGATCAACCTGTAACTCATGTGGATGAAACTGAAACCATTGTTGATCAAGGTCAAAATGAAGGTCAAGACGAGGACCAGAATGATGAAGAGATCCCCACAAGGAACAACATGGAGATCGAAAATCGTCGCAAAGCTAGAGTGGATAGAATGTTATAAAGAAGAGACCACACTCTTAAGATTGTTCTTGGTGATCATTGGAGTGGAATGTCCACTCGAGCTCAATTGAAGCATTTTGGTGAGCATCAGACTCATATATCCATCGTGGAGCCCAAGAAAGTGTGGGACGCACTTGAAGATTCAGATTGGCTGGAAGCCATGCACAAATAACTCAACAACTTTGAGAGAAACAAAGTCTGGAAGTTAGTAGAAAAGCCCAAAGATTGCCGCAATTTCATTGGTACTAAATGGATATTCAAGAACAAGCAAGATGAACATGGAATTGTGGTGAGGAACAAGGCAAGATTGGTATCTCAAGGGTTCTCACAAATTGAAGGCACTGATTATGGAGAAACCTATGCTCCCTTGGCTTGCCTTGAGTCCATATGTATCCTTCTTGCATATGCTACACATCATAATTTTAAATTGCAATATATGGATGTGGAAAGTGCTTTTCTAAATGGTCCATTGCATGAGTTAGTTTATGTTAAGCAACCCCCGGGTTTCGAGGATCCCAACTTCCCAAACCACCTCTACAAGCTCGATAAGGCGCTCTATGGACTTAAACAAGCCCCACACACATGGTATGAGCACCTTAGAGAGTTCTTGTTAGACCGTGGATTTGAGATTGGGAAAATTGATCCCATTATTTTTACTAAGAAGGTTAATGGGGAGATTTTCATTTGCCAAATATATGTTGATGATATCATCTTTGGCTCATCTAACAAAGTTTTTAATAATGAATTCTCAAAGCTTATGACTGATAGGTTCATGATGTCTATGATGGGAGAGTTGAGGGTATTCCTTGGTTTTGAGATCAAGCAAATAAGGGGAGGAACCTTCTTCAATCAAGACAAATATACTCAAGACAGGCTCAAAGGTTCAACATGAAGGAACTAACTGGAGCTCCTACTCCCATGGCAACACAGACTCTTCTTGAGCTAAACCCAAATGGTAAAGATGTTGATCAAAAGGTATACCGTTCCATGATTGGTTCTTTGCTTTACCTATGTCCATCTAGCCCGATATTGTGTTAAGTGTAGGAGTGTGTGCAAGATATCAAGCGGCTCCTAAAGAAAGCCAATTGATGGCGGTCAAAAGAATCTTTCGATATTTGGTTCATACCCAAACCTATGGTGTGTGGTATCCTAGGGGCTCAACATTCTCTCTTTGTGGATGCACTGATTCGGATTGGTTTGGTGATAAGGATGATAGGAAATCAACCTCCGGGTCTTGCCAATTCCTTGGTAGGTCCTTGGTGTGTTGGTGTTCTAAGAAGCAAATTGTATATCTCTCTCCACCGCCGAAGAAGAGTATTTGGCTGCTGCTAGTGCGTGCACCCAATTGTTATGGACGAGGAAAACTTTAAAGGAATATGGGATCCATTGTGACAAAGTGCCTCTTTTAAGTGACAATGAAAGTGCTATGAAGATTGCCTACAATCCGGTGGATCATACAAGGACAAAGCATATTGAGATTCGTCATCATTTTATTAGAGATCATGTTGCTCGGGGAGATATTGAGTTATCCTATGTATCAACCAAAGACCAAGTTGTAGATATATTCACGAAGCCACTTGATGAAGCAAGGTTTTGCTATTTGAGGAATGAGCTAAATATCATAGATTCAAGAAGTTTGACTTGATCATCTTGCATACTCACCTATTACTTGATTAGTGTGTGGTTTAGGTGCATGCATAGACATAGGGGGAGTGCGCTCCTAATCTAAGGCCATCCCTTCCCCCATAATGCCAAAATTAAGAAACTCAATTATCTTAGTATCATTCTTGTGATATGAAAGCTTCATTGTTGAGTAGTGGCTATCAACCCAAGGATAATTCTTTACGGTGTCAGGCCTCACACTCTTACATGGTGGCCTCGGCCACCGCCGTATTTGTCATGAAGAGTTGGTTCTTGTTTCGATTGAATTTGACCTTTATTGGATATTCATGTCAATTTTCACTAACTCTTGGTTCTTCACAGTTTGGCATCTTAACCCAAGCCTTATCCCTGCCTACAAAACCTTCTCTCCACCATATATGTCCCCATACACTTGACACTGGCTGTTTTGGTCGAAGAGGACCGGAGATTTCGGTGTGCATACACCGGAGTTTTCTGTCATATCGGAGTTTCCGGTCTGTCGGACCGGAGTCTCCAGTCTGGGACGGTTTTGGGAAGTGACTAAAGGGAGCCGAGGTGAAAGAGTCACACAGAACTCTTTCTTCCACCCTTACACATGTCGCCTCCTCCTCCAAAACCGCCGCCCAGGGGTCTTAAAGCCACTAGGATCCGTCGTGCCGCCGGCCACCTCCACCCTTTCCACCCATGGGTCATTCCCCACTGGTGGAATCACTCCAATGGATAGATCTGGTACCCTCTCTCACCATGGACCTAGGGTTCATTCCTTTCGTTTATCTTGGGTAATATACCGATTTTTCCATTGGAAACTCATGTATGCGTGCACTACTATCACAATAGCTTAACTCCTTGCTCGATCTACTTGAAGTAAGGCCTCCTGCAGCCTCCATGTGCAACCGGGCCTCTCCAGATCGGACATTCTGGACGGTCTGGAGATTCCGGTGTAGCACAAAGGAGACTCCGGTGTGGATTACCTCTAGCACACCTACAAGGTCTTGGGGGTCTTGTTTTGTCTCTAGGACATGTATGCTCACCTCCATGTTGTCCCCCTCTCTCTATATTCACAAGTGGCTCTGGTTCTCGTCGTGGTCACACCAAAGCCAAGTCCAAAAGGGTGGATCCACGGTTTGATGAGGAAGCTGGACAGTATGTGATTCCGCCATGTAATCGGAGGCATCTGGCCAGACATGCTGAATATATGAGAAGGAACCGAGAGCGCATAGAGGAGAAAAATCGTGCAAAAAGGGCCAACAATTTGCAATCCCTTGCCCATATGACAAAAAAAAATTGAGCTGCGTAAGACAAGGTTCTACGACTTGCCAAGAACTAGTGATGACCCTTGCTATTGGAGGAAGGAGCTGAAAGTATTCATGACAGATATCTATCGCAACCTCACCAATTCCCCTATGTGTCCACAATGGTATATGGACTTCCCTTTCATGCGTGCCAGTGACTAATTCGCAGATGCTCTCTGGGTCACTAAGAAGCTTGGGATTCACAATATTATGGAGCTCCATGAGGACTACAACGTTGCCCTGATGCAACAATTCTATGCCATAGTTGTCTTTAACCATGATGAGGCTAGGACCATGACTTGGATGACATGTGACTTCCGTTGCATTGCTACCTTCTATGACTTTGCCCATGTCATTCACTAGACCTTTAGTGGAGTGTCTGTTCTAGTTGGCCACCGTATGCATGATGTGGCCCATGGTGAGAACAAAAACAAGCTAGAACCTCTCTATGGGAAAGGTGGCATGATTGGGGATTCCAAGGGACTCACGCCCCTATACAATCTTGAGGATATTTCTCCACACCATTTCCCGAAGTGCTGGAAATGATGATGCTATTAGGTGTGGGCTGGTCAACTTCCTCCACCATGCTCACAAGGTGGTTTGTGCTAGGCCTACGGCTGATGGTTTCACCATTGACATTACGGATTTCATTTTTGAGGAGATGCACCATGCCATTCTCTTCAAGAAATCTCCTCCATATGATGCTCTTGTGATGAGGCTTATCAATACTCAAGCCCATGGTTCACCCCTCTCCCTTCCAGCCAACCTTGAAGCACATGTTGCTGTCGCTCTTCAAAAGAAAGGGAAAATGGGTCTAGCCCCTAGGCAGCCATATGCCAGTGAAGATGAAGAGATTTCTGAGGCTGAGCATGCTCCCACTCCTCCAAGGGGCTCTATGAGGAAGAATGCCTCCAATACTCCTTTGGCACCTGTCACCCGAGAGTTTGTTCAGGAGAAGGTCAAGAAGGCATCCTTCTAGGAGAAGACACTTTGCTGCATGAATGTGGACACTCGCAAGGAACAACATGCCTCCTATAAGAGCAACCAAAAAATTGAGATGCTCCTAAAGGAAATCAAGGCTCAAGGAGAAGAATAAGAAGAGGGAGTCTAAATACAATACCGAGCATGGGGCTGAACCATCTATAGAGTCTGATCATACGCTCTCCTTTGATGCTTGGACTGCCATGAATGACAACTTATTTGATTGGTAGACATTCTCAGAGGCCACATCTGGTTTTGCTTCTCAGGGTACTTCCTCCTCTCTCCCTCATGTCAAAGGGCCTCAGGTTCCAGGTGCTGATGATGATTATGAGGACGACGAGGACGAGGATGACAACGACGACGATGACTCCGAGTGATTTTGTTGGGGCAATAGCTTGGACTTTTCCCTTTTTGATGTTTTGATTCCAAAGGGGGAGAAGATGTCCATTAGGAGCATCCGGGATTTGCATGGGTTGGGTATTTGGCTAATTCAGATATGCTTCGTATTTTCCTATGTCGTTATCTTAAGTTCGAACATTTGCCTTATTTGGTACTTGTGATACTATCTACTATGTGTATGGACATGCTATGCCTAGACTATGTGAACTTTTATCTTATATTATCTAATATGCGTTGCGCTACATGTATATATTCATGGACATCGTCAGGGGGAGCATAACTATGTTTACTATCTTTAAGAATTCCATTCAAAACCTCGTGTTGTCATCTAACACCAAAAAGGGAGAGATTGAAAGGACATTTATTGTCTTAATCCGTTTTTGGTGTTCATTAATAACTTGAGGATCATTTTACAATGTACTAATGTTGCCAGGTCATTCCACTGAAAAGAGAAAAGTTCGTATTGCAATGGAAATAGTCCTGGCTGAAACAGAAGTTTTCTGGAGAATCCAAACCAAAGTCTCTAGTGTGCAAAGACCGGAAACTCCGGTGTGGTCCGGAGTTTTCCCACAAATCTCTAGAGTGGATCAAAGTTGAAGCTCGGGGACACTCTGTCTAGTGGTCCAAAGATAGGCCGGATATTTGCCAGAAACTCCGGTGTACCCTAACAGACCAGAGTTTCCTATGTGAACAGACCAGAATCTCCGGTGTGCTCAGTCCGGAGTTCCTGCCAAATCTCCGGAGGGAGCATCAAGACCTGGCCCTAGACAGTCTGATAGGTGGTACGGAGATGGACCAGAGACGGGCCGGAATTGGTGTGCACGCCGGAGTTTCTGGTGTGGAAACTCCCCAAAAGAAAGAAAACGATCAACAATGAGTGGGCCTATAATAGGGGACTTCATCCCCTACCTCTAGCTGCTCGTTCCAGAAAAGAAGACCACCACCATTAGAGCCACCAAATCAGCTAGATCTCCCCATCCAACCATCCAAAGTCGCTGATCTTTGGAGGATCAAAGGAGGAGGCCATGATCTTCAGCTTCACTAAGAGAGATCTTAATTTTCCCCTCATTCACTTGAGGGCCCCTTACTCTAGGGTTTCATTGGAAACCCTAAGCCTTGATTTGGTTCTTACAAGCTTGTCTTTGATTGTTGTGACAACTTGCTTGGATTCGGGAGCCTCCAATTAAGTTGTGGATTTGTGACTCGAACTTGTTGTAAGGGTGTCAGCTACCACCTTGAAGGTTGCTGATATAGTGGAAGCCTGAATCGATCCCCTTGGGGTGAGGTTCACTGGAGAACAAGGGAGGCCTCTCGTGGCGTTGGTGGTTTGATACCACCCCCTCTCCAAACACAGACATACTTCCCCTCAAAAGGAAGGAACTGCGGGAAATAATCCTTGTGTCTCCGTGTGCTTCATTTTGGTTACTTCTATCCTTTACCGCACCCTACTTATCTTGCTCTTTCTTAGCTAGTTGTACTAGTGAGACATATAGGTAAATTCACCTTAGTTGCATATCTAGAGAATTTACCTATTTTGTGTCAACCCTAATCTGAAAAAGAGTAAAATTTTAAGTAGCTCCTATTCACCCCCCCCCCTCTAGGTGCCCCATACAATCCTTTCACAATGGCTTCATCAAGACATAAAGGAACAAGACACCCTTACACAACTAATGCCTCTCCCTGTGGGAAATCTGGCCAGACTCGTTGACACGACGGATGGTGGCCCTTAGTGCTATCATGGGGCCAAGAAGGGCCTCATCATCCCTAGATCGGGACGCGAGGACTTCGTCGAACCAGAATCTCATCTGGAGGACCTCCTCCTCCAGCCGAGCATTTTCTTCCTTCAGGAAGATCACCAGGATCTCCTTCTCAGCAAGCTCATCATGGGCCTTAGCCCTCTGGTCTCCGATAGCGTCCATCGCCTCCCAGTTCTTCTGGTGAATCTCTTCCCAAACCTTTGATTGATGATGGAGAACAATGTTATCTTCGACCGACCAGAGCAGGGACTCCTGGTTTATGGCCACGACCTCCTTATCGGCCACCAAGGCTCCTCCAAGCAATTTTACCTCCCTCACCAGGGACCTATGTTCCACCGAGTCCAGGTCAAGGACCTTCAACACGCTTTCGATTGTCGCTGAGATCTAGTGATTCTAAAATGGAGAAGGAAGAATTCAACAGGACAATGATGTGCATGCATTTTAAAGCCGGTGAGATTGGTAATGGGATCTAGAAGTAAGAGGAGGGACAACACCCTTACTATTTTACTCCCATGATCGTGGTCAGCAAAGGAGGGAACTGTTGGTGAACCCTTCGCCGCCTCGACCGGGAAAAGGGACAGGAGAAGACTGGTCCTGGAGGTCCCAAACACAAAGCAATTATAGATTAGGGCACTTAGCAGCAATGCCAGAGGAGGAAGAAGCCCCCAGGAGAAGCTACAAGGTCAGGAGAAGTTTAGGAGGAAAGGAACCATACCTATTACCATCGGGAGATCAACATGCGGGGATGCTCCACGACGATGTCGCTGTAGCGGTCCTCCTAGCTTCAATCTCCCTCAAGATACTAAGGATCACCGCCCCATCTAGAGGCCCAACGGGTGGCGGAACTCTTCCAGACTGGTGGTGAGCTCTTGTCTTCCTCTCTGTGTTTTAGGTACGCCTGATTTCCATCCACTAGAGGGAGCTATTGGCAGCGGCCATGGAGGACATGCTCGATAACAAGGGGTTTTCCGAAGAGACGGTAGTGAAGAGTTGGAAGGGATACAAACGAAAAAGTCTAGACAGTGATATTTATGTGGAAGGAGCCCCAAAAGGTCACGACTTATAAGGTCGGATCGGTGGACGTGGATCGCGAAAAGAACTCGGTTCAAGGACATAAGCCCAAGCGGTAATCATGTCATGAAAGGGGATAGCTCCAAATTTCATCACTTTTTACCATTGGTTTTCCTCTGGTCTATTGCCGGATTTCCCTCCAGATTACCCTTTTCACTAACGTTAATGTCGCAATTAACGAATCCTTGTTTTCTTGTGATGGTTTTCAGGAAATGAACATTTATTGAAGATCTAATAGAATTTATGGGCTAATTACACCAGAATAAGCAAATCCCCAATTGAAGCCACTTTCATTGGAGGCGTCAGCACGCATAACGACCACTGGTACAGTCGGGACGCGCCTATACCATTTGCTCGTACTACCCACAAACGCTTTCCTTATATCAATACAAGCAACATTCGTAAAGGGGGACAGACGAGAAGAACCACAGAACATAAGTTACAACCGCCGCAAGTCATCTAGAGGGAGAGATCAGATCTGAAAGAGGAGAAGAACTTCACCTCGTTCTCTGACGATCTTCAACTAAAAACCACACACTCCACCATCATCCCATCATTACTTAGAGAGAGAGAGAGATTAGCACTTGCAAGATTAGGGTTTGATACTTTGATCTACCTTCAGTTTGTATTTGATTGGATTTAATCGCTATTGTGGTTTGCTACAATAACTTTGAGATGATTTCTATTTGCAATACAATTATGCCCTTGATCTATCTACCTCTCATGTCTGAGTAAATCCCCATAGGCCTGGGAGATGTAGGGGATTGGTGAGATGTGATGTGCTTACTTTATTTTCATCCATTTGTGATTATTGCAATGTTTATTTAAACAAAGAGAATGAATATCTATGTTTGCCTAATACGTGTTATCTAATTTAAGGGTCCAGGTAACATGATCTAAAGATCTCATAGGTATGAACTTGTATGCTAGTAATCCGGCGACCCTCGAGTGACACATCAAAGAAGAGCTAGCACTACTCGAGGACAACAAGGAACCACCAAGATTAAAGCCTTGATCCGGTTGAAAGACCTTAATTAATGTGTTGACCATGGCCATGGTAATAGGCATATGGATCATTCGGACTGGGAAGAATTGGCCATGAGGATTTCTAGTCGGTAGATGGGTTGCTTGCCTACTCACTTATAAATAAGAATTATCATTATCACTTACTCCTCTTATTCCATTTGGCACTTTTACTATCACCATGAACTAATTCTCTCCGCGCCCAACTTCTCATCTACAGGACCTTTACACACCTTTCGCATCTTTACTTTCATGCAATTTACTTATTTCCTATGCAAGTTCCTCTATCACCGTGGAACACGACAGTGCCATCAGGGATGGCATGAAGGGGACAATAAGGATGCTATTGGTGGTTACTCGCAACGGGTTGGGCACAGATACTGCAAACACAACGATGTACCTAGGTCCGGAGCCCTCTTGGCAAGGTAAAACTCCTACTCCTGCAAGGATCTACTATCAACGGGGGCGAATGCCCAATACAGATGCTCCTTGAGCTATTTCCTTAGCTAACTCTTGCTTGTAATTGTCTAAGTCCTTCTGCTTCTATCTATTCTCTGCCTACCTAGAACCCTAGAAATACCCCCTTTATATACAGGTTGAGGAGGTAGCTTACAGGGTGGGTTCTAGGGTTTACAGTTTGGATTTGGGCCTTACAAAGTGGGTTGGCTGGACAGGGCCAAACGGTAGGCCTAGGTCCAGTCAAGCCTCCAGTACAGGGGAGGTCCACGCTTGAGCGTCCAGTGCCCCTGCTTTACTCGTCATCCGACTCTTTATCGTCAGCCGGTTCTTTATGCATAAGCCGGGCATTCCTCGGCAGCCCTTGCTTTGCTCGTCAGCCTCCAGCTTTGGCGTAGCTGTCCAATAGCGCCGGCCAGGCCAGCCAGCCAGTCCGTTCAAGGGTGCGCTCAGCAAGGAGCGTCATCCCCACCGTACCATGACCAGCGGATCCGAGGCGGCCAGCTAGGAGCGGCCTCCTAGCCAGTTCTTCTGGCTACCCGGCTAGACGGGCCAACCGAGGAAACTTGAATGCGGGTCAGGTGGGCATTCCACCCGGGTGTGGTTCCTTGATCTGGGTCCAAACGGCATGTGCTCCTTGGAGCCGGCCGGTTGGTCCTGTCTTGGCCTACCTGGGGGTCATCCCCCCGACACTAGTCCCCGAGCGCGTTAGGACTTGGCCCCATGGAGAAGTTCTTGCGTGCTCATTTGAAGTGATTGATGATGCAGATGCTTTGTCGTTTTCACTTGTCTTGTAGTCTTTGTTTTGTAATCTTTGTCTTGTACCGGCTTGAGATTACGTGTTGTTTTCCCGGCTGGGGTTCACCGGCTACGGAGCCTATGGTCCCACCCACAGGGTGTGAGCGGTGATCCTCTTGACCGGCTGCCTCACCCGACCGGGAGAGGGATCGCTAGTTTGTTGTCATCGACACTCGCTTCAACCATGCCTACCATTTCTGGTGCGTGTCGCGTAAGCCATGCCTACCGTTTCTAGCGCGCGTCGCGTCAGTTTGACTTCTAGGTCTGCCACGGCAGTTTTTTGGTAACGACGTGCATGCCTTCATCATTGAGTCCTCTTGGAGATTGTGGGCACAGTTCGCCTCCCGCATTAACTTTTGTGGGATCTTTTGTGCGCGTAGCGCTAGCGCACGCTATCCGCCCCAAACCATCATGGGGTGGTTGCTTGCCACGTGGCGCAGAGGGAGGGGAACCGGCGTGGTGGAGTGGGTGTCGTTGCTTGCCATGTGGCGCAGAGGTAGGGGAACCGCCCTGGCTGTTTTTCCCCGATAAATACGTGCGCCAAGGAGTAGTGGTTCCTCACTTCGTCTCCCTATGCCTGCCGTCCCTATTCACCCTTGCGCTCTAGCCTCTCACTGCTCCTCCGCGCCACCGTTTCTTGGTCGCCGACGCCGCTCCTCTTCTTCAACAGCGGTCTCCCGCGCATCAACCACGACCACCTTTCTGGACAACATGCTGCCCAAGGTTGCCGGTGGGTGGTGCGGCTCGTATGTTACTGAAGAGTTGGTGAAGAAGTACCGGCGGGGGAAGTTCCTCCCTTCGGAGCGGCTGGTGAGGCACCACCTCACGCCGGAGGGCGAGCGGGTGCCCAACCCAAAGCATGGTGAGGCTGTCGTCTTCCTCGCCCACTTCGCTCGTGGCCTTGGGCTGCCGCTAAGCCGCTTCGTCTTGGAGCTGCTCGTCACCTTCGACCTGCAGCTCCACCACCTCGGAGCCAACGCCGTGTCGATGTTGTCGCATCACACGGCCTGCTGCGAGGCATTCCTTAGCGTCTGCCCCGACGCCGCCAACTTCTTGAAGTTCTTCTACTTCAAGGTTCGGGTGGTGGGGAAGGGTGGGCCGCTGACGGAGATGGGCTACTACACCATCTACCCGCGGCCATCGGTGCCCATCCCGCGCCTGGAGATCCCCGACACCGTCAAGCTCTGGCAGCACTCGTACTTTTACGTGCGCAACAACACCGAGGTGGATTTCATTAAGCTCCCCGCCTTCGCCAATATCCCCTCCAGCTGGTAGGCCTGGAGCGTCCAGCACCTAGGCCCCCAAGGCGACATCGACCGGATGGGTGCCCGGCTAGCCGTCCTTGTGGAGAAGGAGCGGCTCATCGCCTGGGACATTCTACTGTCCTAGATGGCGAAACGCGTGCTCCCGCTGCAGCATCGGTCGCACAAGATGTGCCACCTCTCTGGCCATCTGGATCCCACCCGGGTATCCTGGCTGGACGTGTCGCATGCCGCCCTCCGTGAATGGCTCACCACCATCTCGAAGGAGGCGCTGGAGGAGGACTGGGTGTTCTCTTGCTGGCCGTACCACCATGGCCACCTTCCTTCGAAAGTATGTCTTTCCTTCACTTCTCTGGGTGGATTTTCCTGAGGGTCTCCCGTTTCGTGCCTCTTATCATCCCTTCTTGAGTAGCATTTCACGGCGCAGCTAGCAGAGGATGGTATGGGGGACAACGAGTTCCCAACTTTGCTACGGACTTCAAGCCAGCGAAGGCTCTGCGGGCGGAGCCAGAGCGATTCCCCATGCGGGCCGACGAGGGCTGCGAGTTCCCATCCGGTGAGATTTTGTCCTTTGTCCTTGTCTACTCTGCGCTTGCTATCCTTTTAGCCATGAACCTGATGTTTTGCTTGCACTAGAACAGTCGCACATGGCGAGGATGTGGACGTGGCCAAGGTTGTCGCGCCTAGGGCAAGGGGAAGTGGGTCGCCCCCACCAGCGCTGCTCCGGCCGGAGGCGGCGCCGAGAAGGCACACCGTGCCAGAACCGCGGCCACCATGTCGAGCATTGCCGGGTAGGTGCTCCTATCCTCCTGGCACTTGTGTTGACTTGCTCGCATCTTTGTTGCTCATTCCTTGTGTTTTTCGCAGCGAGGCAATGGCCTTGCCCAGCTCCGCGACCGTCGCCACCGCGCCCGCCCCTCCGCCTACTAAGGCAAGTGCGCCGGCTCTGGCCCCTGAGGCTGCCCTGGCTCCGGCCCCCGAGGCTCCACTGGCTAGGATCGGTGCAGATGCGATTGAGGTGGTGCCTATGGCTACGCCCGCGACGCTTCACCGGGCTAGGGCCATCTCTCGGCTTGCTGAGGGTCTTCTGTTTGGGCGCGCCAGCACGGCCGTCCCTTCCCCGGCTCGACGGTGGGCGCTGACTCTAGTGCCTACCAGGTGGAGGAGCCGTTGGAGGTGCGGCAGCCGGAGGCCCCCGTCCAGCCGGAAGGTGACCCTCCACGGATCCGGTGAGCGATGATGACCTCTAGGTCACCAGCTGGATGCCGGCTTGGGCCGCGCTGCCGCTGGACGCTCTCCTGGCGCAGTTGTTAGAGGCGACGCCCCTGGCCGTTGGCCAGGCCTGCCAGCTGGTGGGGGCGCTGGAGCAGGGGCACGGCCAAGCCAGAGCGCTGGGGGCCTCCATCGAGGTATGTGCTCTGTCGCCAATCTTAGTGTTTTTTTCGCCGTCTTGCGACGCATGTGGTTCTTTTGGTTCTTATCTCCCTTTTCTTGTACAGAGGGCTCTCGCTGATGCCACCAAGACCTGGCGGGACCTGGGCCGTAAGATTGCTCGCTCTACCGTATCTTCTCAATTGCACGATTTCTCGCACTTCTTGTTGAGTATTGGTTACCCTCCTGCAGCTCTGCTGGCGGCCCGGGACCGCGAGGTGGCCCGGCTGAAGGAGGAGGTCGCCCGGCTGGAGGAGTCCAACAAGACCCGCCAACACCAGATCACCAAACTGACTACACAACAGCAACAGATGGAGATTAGTGATGGTAGGGCCAAGAAGACGGCGGACACCCGGGCCGAGGCACTGAAGAACCTAAAGGGGCTTTACAACCGCCCAGGCGGATGCCCTCAAGGTTTCCAAGGCCAAGGAGGTAGCGGCGCTGTCGAAGCTTTGCCAGATCGCTGAGATCGTTGTCAGTAAGTGCCCTTGACTTGCGCCAATTTTGCAGTTTTGCCCTTTGTAGTCAGTACTGATTACTCTTTCTTTTCCGGCTACAGCTCAATATCCTGAGGCGATAGATCAGACGCTGGGCCAGATTCCCGAGACAGATTCGGATCGGGATCTCCACCTGGGGGAGCTGGTGACGGTCGTCAGCGAAGAGGCGAACCGGCTTCGCGCCGCCGCTCTCGAGGTCTTTGACTATGTATGGCCTGAAGTCGCCCCGCCCGCCACCATGGATGCCTTGGCCGAGCGTATTTTGGGTGCTCCGGACCCCATGAATGTGGCCCAGGAATGGGCGGCTCGTGGCGGCATGGAGATGGTGCTGGCGCTACTGAAGTCCTGGTACCTGGATGTGGATCTGCGGAGCCTTTCCCGCGGATTTCACCAAGGGACCAGTTATGACCAGCTTCGCGCCGAGGTTCCTGACATCCGATCTTGTGGCATGACGATCGGGAGATTCGTTGCGCTGGACAGGGACTTCAGCGACCCAGCCGACACGGAGCGGTACTATCGTAGCCTGGATGCGCCACACACTGACGCTCCTGCTGCAACGCAAACCGCCTCGACAGACGTCGCCTCCAGCAGCCGAGCTCCAGCTGATGCCTCCGGCCCTTCTTCTCCCTAGTGAACTTGATCCCCGGTATGCCGGGAGTATTTGTGATTTTAAGCACTTATATTTTCTTTGTGCCATGTGAACAATTATCCGTCCTCTGGTTATTGAACTCTTGTGGGAGCATCGTCTCCCTCTGTATATTTGCTCGTGCTCTTTTGTTTGCACTTTCTGCTTTGCATTTTTGCATGCCAAATTCTGTGTGGGGGCGCGCAAGCGCACCCATAAGGTGTAGTCCCCGAGGTTCGCGCCGGCTGGAGAATACAGCTGGGTCGAAGCTCCTTTGAGTTGTTTGTTTGCAGGTCTCTGTGTGGGGGCGCGCGAGCGCACCCACAGGGTGTAGTCCCCGAGGTTCAGGCTCGCTGGAGAATACAGCCGGGTCGAAGCTCCTTGACTTGCTCTGCTGCCGTCTGGAAACTATGTGCCTCCGGCTTGGGTGTTATTCGTTAAACTTTGGCTCATGCAAACATAGAAACAAACAAGTTGTTTGCCTGGTTAAGCATATGCAGGTTCTAACTGTAATCTTAGGTTAACTAGTTTTGAAATTTTTGTTGTTTCGCGCAAATCCAATGTCTTTGCCCTTTTCTCAGTGAAGATTGGCCAGTTTTGATGATGTTCCCTTGCTGGCTTTTAGCCGAAGTCGAAGGGGTAGCTTAGTAGGCGTACTGCACGATACTTCGGGTTTGGGTCATTGTCTTTGGGCGAGTGAGCGTGACCGGGTCGTCCAGACGTTTTTGTTTTCCTCGTGGCTTTTCGTGTAGGGCCTTTGAGCGTTCTGCTCTTGCCGGATCTATCAGCTGGCTTGCGGTCTGCAGCCGGAACCAAAGAAGAAGCCTTAGGAACCGCGTACAGTACTTTGCCGCGTGGGTCGCGTAGCCGTCTGGGCCAACCGGCGATCCCCCGAGACGGATCGCCGACTCCGGGGTTAAAGTAATGCAGCCGGAAAACCAACTTGTGTAGCATGACTTGTTTATTTATTGCGAAGTCCCCAAGACTATGTCGAGGCTCCCATGCTTGTTTGTTACATGAGGGTAAGATACATGCACTTCTTGCTCAAGCGTAAAATGGGCGAAGCAGGCTCGCGTTCCATGGGCGTTCAGTTTCTTCGCCTGAGCGATCCATCTTGTTCTTTTCCGGCTTGCGGGCGTCAATGAGGTAGTATGAGTTGTTCTGCAGTGCCCGGCTAGGACGAATGGGCCCTCCCAAGGTGGAGACAGCTTGTGCATCCCCTTGGTGTCTTGAACTAGCCTTAGCACCAGGTCGCCCTCGCGGAACAAGACGTTGCATATCCGGCTGGCGTGGTAGCAACGCAAATTTTGTTGGTAGATGGCGGATCTGGACAAGGCCAGCTCACGTGCTTCTTCAAGGAGATCGACACTGTCTTCCCATGCTTCTTTGGCTTGTTGTTCTATGTAGAGAAGTTTGCAGGGTGCGTCGAACTCGATGTCAGTGGACAAAACTGCCTCCGCCCCATAGACGAGGAAGAAAAGGGTGTAGCCGGTGGTCCGGTTTGGCGTGGTGCGAAGGCTCCAGAGTACAGCCGGCAGCTCCTCAATCTAGTAGCCAGGGGATTGCATCAGTGGTTCGATCAGCCGTGGCTTGATTCCGTCTAGGACCAGGCCATTTGCTTGTTCGCACTGCCCGTTGGACTGGGGGTGTGCCACAGATGCGAGGTCCAGGAGGATGCCCTTATCTCCGTAGAATTGCGAAAAAGATCCCTTGGCGAAGTTTGTGCCGTTGTCGGTTATGATGCGGTTGGGGTATCCAAAGCATGTAATTATGTCTTTGAAGAACTTGACCATTGTTGGTGCATCCAGCTTATTTATTGGCTTTAGCTCTATCCACTTGGTGAACTTGTCCACCGCCACCAGCAAGTGGGTCATGCCGGATCTGGCCGTCTTGAAAGGGCCAACCATGTCCAGCCCCTAGACGGCGAATGGCCAAGTGATGGGGATCGCCTTGAGTGCTGTGGATGGAGTGTGCTTCTGCTGGCTGAACCGCTGACACCCATTGCATGATCTGACGATATGTTCCGCATCTTCCAGTGCCATGGGCCAGTAGAACCCATGGCGAAATGCCTTCGCCACTATGGCCTGTGACGATGTGTGGTGTCCGCATTCGGCCTGGTGGATGTTGACCAACAGTCGGATTCCGTCCTCTTGGCTCACACATTGCTGATAAATGTCGCCAACACTGCGCTTGTAGAGTTCGTTGTTGATGATGGTGTAAGCGCTGGCTCTACGCCTCACCTGCCTTGCCTCTACCTCTTCTTTGGGTAGCTCTCCTCTGGCCAGGAAATCCATGAACAACTTGGCACATGTGGGGGTTTCCCGGATGGTGCACACCGCCTACATCAGTAGATTCACTTCTGCCCGGATGACTCGGCCGGGCTCGTCCGGAGGCTGACCCGATGGAGCAGCGGAGCCGGCAACCTCCAGGCTGGAGGCGGCACTTCCCGGGTTTGGCAAAGCCGTCACGGGGATCTTGGAGCCGACAGTCCCCGGGTGCGGCGAAGCAGTCCCCGGGTGTGGGGAAGTCATCACGGAGGTCCTAGAGCCCGCAGTTCCCAGGTGCCGTGAAGCCGTTGTGGAGGTCCTTGAGCCGGCAGTCCCCAGGTGCGGCGAAGCAGACCCCGGGTGTGGTGAGACCGTCGTGGAGGTCCTGGAGCCGGCAGTCCCCGGGTCCGCGTCCAACATTATGGAGTCGGATTCGGGAGACAGTGTGATTGATGGCTTACGCAGGTGCTCAAGGGAGACCCCAGGGGGAATTGCTTGTCTTGTTGACCCAATGCGGGCGAGCGTGTCTGCGGCCTCGTTGTTTACCCTGGGAACATGGTCAAACTTGCATCCTTCAAAACAGGCGCATACCTGCTGTACGAAGAAACGATATGGAGCCATGTTTGCATATGTGGCGTCCCAATCGTCTGATACTGCTGCACCACCAGATTAGAGTCGCCGAAGCACAAGATACATCGGCTTCCTATTTCCTTTGCCATTTTGAGACCGTGGATGAGTGCTTCATACTCAGCGACGTTGTTGGACGTGCGGAAGTGGATTTGCAGCACGTATTCCAGCCGCTCTCCTTTTGGAGAGGTGATGACCACTCCGGCTCTGAGCTCTCCATACATCTTGGAGCCGTCGGAATGCAGCTTCCAATGCGTGGAGTCAAGGCAAGGTGGCAGGTACTGCGTTTCTGCCCAGTCGACCAGGAAATCCGCCAAGGCTTGAGACTTGATCGCCGTTCTTGGCTCGTACTGTATGTTGTGGGCGGTGAGCTCTATGGCCCATTTCGCCACCCGGCCAGTGGCATCTCTATTGCCGATGATCTCCGAGAGTGGCTTAGTGCCACCACCCGGATGGAATGTTCTTGGAAGTAGTGCTTCAACTTCTTGGCGGCCATGTACACACCATACACTAGCTTCTGGTAATGAGGGTAATTCTGCTTCGAGAGCGAGAGTACCTCACTCAGGTAATACACCGGTCATTGCACCGGCTACGCCTTTCCTTCTTCCGGCCTCTCCACTACCAGTACCACACTGACAACCCTGTTTGTTGTCGCGATGTACATCAACATGGGTTCCTTTGCTGCTAGTGCTGCCGGAATAGGTGGTGAGGTGAGCATACGCTTGAGGTCGCGGAAGGCTTCATCCGCCTATGATGTCCAGACGAATTTGTCTGTCTTCTTCATGAGTTGGTATAGTGGGAGTGCTTTCTCGCCCAGCCAGCTGATGAACCGGCTGAGGGTGGCCAGGCATCCGGTGAACTTCTGGACATCTCTCAACTTCTTGGGTGGCTGCATGCGCTCGATTGCGCCGATCTTCTCTGGGTTCGCCTCGATTCCTCGCTCAGATACGAGAAAACCGAGGAGTTGGCAGGCTGGGACGCCGAACACACACTTCTCCGGGTTTAGGTTCATCTAGAACCAGCGGAGGTTGGTGAATGTTTTCTTTAGATCTTCAAGGAGTGTCCGGCGCCCCTTGGTCTAGACCACCACATCATCCACGTAGGCATGTACGTTTCTGCCAATCTGAGTCTGTAAGCACTTCTGCATGCAGCGCTGGTATGTTGCTCCAGCATTCTTCAATCCGAATGGCATTGTGGTGTCACAGTAGGCTCCGTAAGGAGTGATGAATGCTGTATTTATTTGATCAGCAGGGTTCAGCCGGATCTGGTGGTAGCCAGAATACGCATCTAGAAACGACAACAGCTCGCAGCCGGGCGTGGAATCGATCACTTGGTC
Organism: Avena eriantha; assembly: GCA_910589775.1. Taxonomy (NCBI): domain Eukaryota; kingdom Viridiplantae; phylum Streptophyta; class Magnoliopsida; order Poales; family Poaceae; genus Avena; species Avena eriantha. Next base: position 212,525,808 of record OU342746.1, on the reverse strand, counting down.
TATCCTTGGTAGGGCGAATGGATCTTTAGGGCATGCTTTGTTCAGACTGGTGTAGTCAACACACATGCGCCAAGTCTTGTTCTTCTTTAGCACGAGTACGGGGTTTGCCAGCCATTCCGGGTGGAAAACCTCCATGATGAATCTGGCTGCGAGCAGCCGGGTGATCTCCTCCCCAATTGTTCTTCTTTTTCTTCCGCGAAGCGGCGCAGTGAATGTTCGAAGAGCTCCCTCGAAACACCTGGCATGTCCTTGGGGGACCATGCGAAGATATCCCAATTCTCACGGAGGAAGTCGACGAGCGTGCTTTCCTATTTGCTGTCAAGGCCGTCCCCGACCAGGACGAACTTGTCCGACTTGGCCTCGTTCAGCAGGATCTTTCTCGTGCCCTTGGATGGCTTAAACTGCGCCTCTCCGGCCGGCTTGGGCTCGCCAGCCGGCATGTTCTTCTACAGGGCCACCACATTCTGCATGATTATGCGCTTCTCTTCCGCGATGATCATGGCTTCCGCTATCTTGGACCCGTCGGTGGCGCACTCCACAGACCGTCTATAGCAACCAACCACGGTGATGACGCCCTTGGGCCCTGGTAGCTTCATCTTGAGGTATGCGTAATGTGGCATCGCCATGAACTTGGTGAGCGTCGGGCGCCCCAGGATTGCGTGGTACGCGCTGCAGAGGTTGACCACCTCAAACCAGATGGGCTCGCGGCGGAAGTTGTCCCCCTGCCGAAGATGACGTCCAGCTAGATCTTTCCGATTGGGGAGTGCGACAGGCCTGGAACAGCTCCGTGGAAGGAGGTGCTTGACGGCTCCAGCTGCGACTCACTGATACTGAGCTGGTCGAGCGAGCTGCGGTACAGGAGGTTGATGTTGCTCCCTCCGTCTACGAGGACGTGGGAAAACCTACAGGAATGCTTCTAGGAGACAATGATAGGATCCAGAACCATCGTTTAGGTGCCTAGGTTAGGTAGCTCAGCTGGCTGGTCCTTCCGGCTCCATGCAACTTCTTGCTCTGACCAGTTAAGGTACTGGGAAATGGGAGGAACAATTGTGTTCACTTCCGCCTCGCGACGCCTCTTGTTGTGCTTGGTATCTGGCTCCGTGGTGAAGATGTGGTAGTTTCCCACCTAGCGGGGGTAGTTGTCATCGTCTTCCCTTCGACGCTGGTTATTGCGATCGCTTGGCGGCCCGCCGTCTGGAGGAGGTGGCGCCTGTCCAGCCGGTGCGCCAGCAATCTGTGCCATTTTCTTCGTCCAGGTGCACTAGCATGTGGTATGCGTGGCCGGCTTGTTGCCTCCGCTATGGAACTTGCATGGCCCATCAAGCATCAACTCGATGGTGTAATTGGGCCTTGGAGTTCGGTCATCACGCTTCTCTCTCCGGCTTCCGCCTACAGCTGGATCCTCCTGCACTACCGCCACCTGCCTGGAGCCATATTGGTTGTCTGGATGGTCGTCCTTTCTTTTGCCATGGCGGTTATTGTGCCGCCTGGAATTGCGGCCATTTCCCTCCGGTTAGCACCGATCTACGATGACGTCGACAATTATTTGCCCTTGGTCGTCCACCTAGACAGATCTTTTCATTGCCGCGTCGGCCGTGGCATACGCGATGGCCATGGTCTGTGCCATGGTTGTGGGTTCTACCCGGCGAAGCTTATGCTTGAGAATAGTGCCGTCTTTGTAGCCGTTGATGAAGAAATCAACCGCCTGATGTTCGCGTACCCCCTCACAGGAGTTGTGCATGCTCGTCCATCAGGTGATGTAGGAGCGATCGGATTCATCTAGGCCCTGCATGCAGAGAGCAAGCTCGCCAGGCCGGCCTAGGCGCTTGTAGGTGCCGGTGAAGTTGCGAACAAATGCCTTCTCGAAATCGATCCAAGCGTTGATGCTGTTGTCGGGGAGGTTGTTGAGCCATATCCTGGCTGAGTCGAGAAGCATGAGAGGGGCGCAGTGTACTGCTACCCGATGGTTTCGATTGGCGATGCCTACGGCGGTGGTGTAGTCCACCAGCCAGTCCTCTGGCTTGACCGAGCCGTTGTACTTTGGCGTATCCCTTGGGAGCGAAAATCCCTTTGGAAATGGTTCATTCCGGATTCGCGGTCCGAAGCATCTTGGACCGGCTGGACTTTCTTCCTCCAGCGCGCGTGACTAGACCAGCAGGTCGATTCGCGCACGCGCGTCTTGCTGTTCATCCAGCTTGAGCGGTCCCAGCCGGCCAGATAGGCGGGACTTGGGTAACGCTTGGCCTTTTCCGGCTTCGTCGACCGGCTCGCGGTTTTTGCTAGTAACAGCTGCCGTGTCACGGGCATTATGCCCACGACCTGCAGATCCACCGCGTGGGCGGTTGGTTTGCCTCGCCCCATTTGGGGAAGATGCCTTGCTGCCACCTGCAGCCGGATCTGCCATCCGGCGAGCCGATTGGGTTCTGCTATTGCCAGCCCTGCTGAGTTCTGCCTCGGCCTGCTGCTTGTTCGCTCTGACCACGAGGAGATGGACACGCGCCTATTGATGGAGCAATTCCTCGCCCTCCAGGTGGCTTAGCTCTGCAACTGCCGCCTCCGCGGCCCTCATGTTTTTGGCAGGGGAGCTATAGACTGGTTGCACCGCGGGTGTGCACAGATCAGCAGAGCGATCCATCTCTGAACCAAGGTTCCGGCCTTGTAACTGGGCCAGGCAGGTGGTGCCAGGCAAGTGCGCGAAGCCATGCACGATGTTGTACTCCCGCATGGTGGCGTTCATCCATCGTTGGGCGGCCGCCACCTTGCCAGCTTCCTCCAGAAGGTTCTGGCGGGAAGTCTCTAGGGCCGCCACGGCTGCAGCTGGATCTGCCTCGATGTGGGTGATGGGGTTGCAGAGGTGCTCGATGGACGCGTTGGTCAAGTCTGGGTTCGGGAGGCGTGAGTTAGTGGCACGGCCGTCCATGTTGCGCTCTAGAGGTGGGCGACGGTTCTCCACCAAGCCTGCCATCATGACCTCGACGCTGCTATTGGAGATGCGCGAGGTGGAGAAGCCAGGGGGTGCGCTGTAGATGGTGACGACCTCACGAGGAAAGGCCTCAGGGACGGTGAGGACATAGACGCGGTGCTCGCCGAAGTGCATGATGGAGCCCCCGCTTGGGAAAACCCCCTCAGCGAAGCAGGACGCGTTGTCGAGGACGCAGTCGTAGGAGCCGAGGGTGAGGACGAGGCCAGAGGCGACTCGCTCACCGGCGACGAGTGGAAGTCCTATGCGAAAGATGATCCCAGCCAAAGCACTGTGGGGATTCCAGCCGGGGAAACGTGAATGCGGGCCGGGTGGGGATTCCACCCGGCTGTGGTTCCTTGATCTGGGTCCAGACATCATGTGCTCCTTGGAGCCGGCCGGTTGGTCCCGTCTTGGCCTACCCGGGGGTCATCCCCCCGATAGCACTTGAGGAAAATGCATATTCTTTATCCTGAACTTCAAGGCCAGGAATTTGAAATATATCCTGAGCTAATATATATGATGAAATAAATTGCTTTCGTAGGAAAAGAAAAGGAAGACCCTAGTGACCACTTAACAAGGGTATACGACCTTTGTGTTACTCTTAAACCAACAAGTCTGCCAATAGAGTTTGTACTTCTTAAACTCTTTCGCTGGTCTTTGAAAGATAATGCTTTAGCTTGTTACAATCACTACCTAATCATACTATAAAAAGCTGGGAGGATTGCATCCAAGAATTCATGCATAAGTATTGTTCATTTACTAAAATCATGCAGATCAAACGAAGCATAACAAAAAAATTGCAAACAATTGGAGAGAACTTTTATCAAGCATGGAATAGATATTATGTAATGATTATGAAAGTTCCAAATCATGGTTTTCACGAGAGTCTAGTTATCCAATATTTTTATAATGGGCTTAGTGATGAAAGAAAAGATGTGATTGATCTATCTGCTGGAGGAGCAATATGCAACTTGACACTATCGGAATGTGTTAAGCTTTTTGAGGTAAGATCCTTTAATGACGAACAATACAATCCAGTTGAGGATATTGTATCACAAAAAGGCACATACCACAAGATCTTATATCCAAAGTCAAAAAGTCCATGGAAGAAAAAGGTATAGTTTCATACTTGTAAAAGAAAACAAAGTTGACATTCTTCAAACTTATGCAACAGAGGATGATTTAAATCTTGTAATGCTAAAGTTTAAGTATCAACAAAATCAATTCTGTGAGAAAGATTATAAACGCCTTATGACACAAGAGAAGAATATAAGAGACTTAACAAAAGTTTTTAATGAACTGGGTCAAGCCACGAAACATTTAGACAGATATCTAAGTATGGTTAAAACCCAGTGTGACCAGATAAATGAAACCCAAACTTTGATTTTGAACCAAGGAAATTTCAATACTCTTTCTACTAACATTGTTACTAGGCGTGGTACAGAAACCCAGCAACCACAAGGGCCACCTTGGTATCAAGAAGAGCAAGATCGAAAAGCAAGAGATATTCAAGAGATGAGTCAAGAAGAAGATGATCTAGTAGACCCCCGGGATGATATTGATTACAAAGCCTAGAAAAGGGAGAATAAAGCTTCCAGCACTCAAGAAGAAGAGGAAGCAGGGGATAAGGATAAACCATATGATTCAGACACTGAGACTGTCGATTCAAGGGAAGAAACTGATCTCAGAAAGGAGAAAGAAGCAAGGTGTTGTCCTACGTGAAGAACACACCAATAAGCAAAAATCAGCTGCAAGGAAAAATAAAAAGAATGCTGAACTAGTGACAAAGGTAAAAGAAAAGATAATACCTACCAAAAATAAAATTCCTTACCCTAACCAAGTTCATTACGAACCAGATAAGGCTATTTATGATTCCTTTGTTGAGGCACTGAGCAGCTTGCGTTTAGTACTTCCTTTAACTAATGCTATTCAAGTTCCTACTTATAAAAAAATTATGCGAGATATACTTAATAGAGAAAAGAAAGTAACCAAGATTGTAGAAGTTATGACAAGCTTTGGTGATAAACTTCCTGCTAAGCTTGGGGATCCAGCGATACCAACCATCTCCTATGCAATAGGGAAAACTAATATATTCAATACTCTCTGTGATTTAGGAGCAGGTGTTAGTGTTATGCCTTATTCCCTATTTAAGAAATTGAATCTTGGAGAATTTTCTCCTACTTCAATAACACTGCAAATGGCGGATAAGACAACTAAACAACATGTCGAAATGATCGAAAATGTTTTACTTAGAATAGATCAGCATGTTATACACCCTGATTTTATTATTCTTGATGTCCCTAAGGATGACAAACTATCTATCATTCTTGGAAGACCTTTCCTTAGTATGGATGGAGATAATGTAGATTGTTCTAGCGGTAAGATTTTCTTCAATATATATGATGATCAGATTGTTCGATACTTTTCTAAGAAACAAGAGCACAATAGAAAACACGTTCCACTGCCTAAGCGTGATCAAGCAACAAAAACAAAAGAAAAAGCGTCGCTTGAGATGAACGCCGATGATATGAAGTTTGATTAGTCAATTCTCTAGAATTAAATACTTAAATGGGAGTTAACCCATTCTTGATAAGTTTAGTTTAACTTTTTATTTTATCTTTATTTTTGCATCAACTATTTTATTTGTATTATTTAATAAGTTTGTTTTAAGTTTTTAATTCGTTCAGAGAATTTACCTTAATTAAGTTGAGAAGCAAGGAAAAACAAAGAAAATAAAATGTGTCGTTGTATTGGGAACGGCAGTACCTGAAGAGGTTAGATAGAGGTGACTAGCACAGAAGCTATCAACGGCGTCCACAGGCGGGATTGGATACAAGCGAGCGTAGCTGGACACAGGAAGTACCCAGGTTCGGAGCCCTCGTGGTGAGGTAAAGCTCCTACTCTGTCGGATCTGACTATGTGGGATATACGAACTACAAGTGCTCCTCGAGCTGTATTCTCTAGCTACTGCCTTAAATGCAATGAGACCAACCTATTTGTCTATGTGTATCTCTGTGAGAGAGCGAGCTAGTGCCTGTGAGTGATCGAATGGAGTGTGTGGTAGTGCGTATCTGTGAGCTAGCTGGCTGGTGGAGTGATCGATCGATGGATATCTGAATGAATGAGATGAGTGAATCCCTCCTTGGCCTTATAAAGGTGGCCCAAGGGTCAAAGGTGGGACCCACATGCCTAACTAGTACTATACAAGATGTCATGTATGAGGCAGTGTACAGTGTATATTAGTGCATACATCATCTGATAAAGTAGCATGGGCTTGGTGTCTTTGGTCTTGTCGATGTACTTGTTGTCCTTCTCGTTGTTTGTCTTCCGTATCCTGTCGATAGGACCCAAAGCGCTAGTACTCAACCGATATAGCAGCAGACCCAGACAGGGGCGATCCGGTTACACTAATCCGGCCTGGGGGTGCTGGGGCGATCGAGGAGTAGTGGAACCGGCTGGTTCCCTCGCAGGCAGCCCAGCCGGATGAGGCGAGGCGGCCCAGGCGGAGCCAGCAGGGGGGACGCCAGGCAGCCCAGGCGGGGGCGAGCAGGGGCCCAGTCGGGAGAGCAGAGCAGGCCTCGCGGGGGAGCCGGCCCACGCAGTGAGGCAGTGGGGGGCTCAGCCGGGCGGAGGCCCATGTGGGCGAGGCGGCAGGGACGCGGCCCATCCGGGCAGGCGAGTCGGATGACGGTGGCACCAGGCGCGAAGTGGCCCAGCCGAGGGGAGCGCGGGAAGGGCGCGGGAAGTAGGCCGGCAAGGCAGAGGAGGCCCAGCCGGGAGGGGCACTTGGTGGGGAGTGATGGCGGGCCGGCTTGGAGAGGAGGCCTAGTCGGGAATAGTGCTGCAGGCCGGCTGGGAGCTCCTAGTCGGCCCAGGACGCCCAGGTGCTCCGGTTTTCTTTATCTTTTATCTGTTTTTGTCTTTTTTAACTGTCTTGACTGCTTCTTTGGGGTACCCGGGGATAATCCCCCCGACACTAGCCCCTGAGCGCGCGCTGATTTCAACCAGAGGGGGAAATTTGCACGAGCTCCACAAAAACTTGTCGTTGTCGTTGTAGATGAAGTGCTTGAATGGCGTCCGGTTGGACACCTCCAGCCCGGGAAGCAACACAACTACCGCGGGGGTGCGCGAGCGCACCCGCGGGATGTAGCCCCCGAGATTCGGAGTAGCTGATGGAGAAAGGTGCTGCGAATCTTCTATCTCTTGCCCTTTTCAACACCTCGAACTTGTTGTCCGAGTGAACGCCTTCAGCCGGACCGGGGCACTTGATTACACCGGGGGCGCGCCAGCGCACCCGGTGTGTGTAGCCCCCGAGATTCGAAGTAGCTGGCGAAGACAGGTGCTTCGAATCTTCACCTGTACTTGAAATCCGACTCGGTGCAGTCGTGCAAAACAGACAAACAGAAGTGAACTTGTCGTCAGTACATCAACATACGCTATCTACCGGATAACGGTTTTATTTTCAAAAACTAGCTTGTGCTTCTCTGAACACTTAGTCACTTTCTCGTGTGCTCTGCTGTTTACGTTGTGTCCTTGCCGGCCAGCCGGGTTGCGGTCTAGAGCCGGAACCGAAGGGGGAGCTGACAGTACATTGCACACGGTACTGGGGGCTGAGCAGCCGGAAAATACCAACTAGGCACAAGGCCGGAATGTCCGATCTGTCGCACCCTTCGTCGTTTTTCATGTGGGATGCCTCGGTCTTTTGTTCTTACTAGCCGGACAGCCGGGTTGCGGTCTGTAGCTGAGACGAAGAGTGGGCCTCTGACACCGTCGCACACTACTCAGTCGGTTTACGGGTTTAGCAGGCCGGGCCAACCGGCGAGCCCCCGGGTAGGGGTTGCCGGCGCCGGAAAACTGAAAGCAGGAAGGAAAACAACATCTAGCGTGATCTCGAGGGTTGCTCGAGGTCGGAAAAACACTCACATTGTAGTTGTCAGTGTAACAGGGTCGAAGACGCGATTCCGCAAGCGTTGCGGCTGCTGAAACAGTCCAACTGGCATTCCAGCCAGATAGCTTGGCTCCAGCCGGACAGGCAACCAAACGCGGTGTAGCCAGATTCGGTCCCTAGCCGGCCAGACAACCAAACGCGCCAGGACGCGCCGAACCGGCCTGGCCCAGCCGGAACGGGTCCAGCCGGCCGAACCGGCAACCGAACGGGGCGAAGGCGCTTCTTAGCCGGTCAAATCGGCAGCCAAACGGACGAAGTGGCGCCAAGTCGGCCCGACTCAGCCGGAACGGGGGCTGAACCAGACAAATTGGATAGACAAACGGAGTCAGCCGGATTGACGTAGCCGGATTTTTCTTGCCTTTTTCTCTCGGCCGAATTTTTTCTTCTTTTTCTAACCGGCCGAACTCACCCAGTCGGATCTTTTTTTTTCTTTCTTACCTTTTCACTTCTTTTTCTTCTCTGTTACTTTTTTCTCAGCCGGTCGTACTAGCCGGTCCACCCCTCAATTCTTTTTTCTCACAACCGGCCGTGCACCATCTTCTCACTCAGCCGAATTTTCCTTTCTTTTCTTTTCTCCCTCACGCTCTTTTTTCTATCCTTTCATTTTTCTAGCCGGGAGGCTCACGTCTCCTATCTCCCAACCGGCTAACTCCTCTCTCTCTCTAGCCGGTCCCACCACCATTTTTTCTTCTCTTTTTCTTTTCCCCAACCGGATACCTTCTCCTCCCCTGATTCGCCTTCACCCTAGGAACCGCGCGTGGGCGTGGCCGGAAGCAGCGTAGCCGGCTGGCGCGAGGCTCCCTGGCGTAGCGATGTGGAGGGGCGGCGCTGCAATGCGGGAAGGGTGCACCGCCACCGCGGGCGGGCGCGGCTACGACGGCGCGGAGGCTCGCAGGGGCGCGGCTCGGCAGCGTACCGGCGCGCGGGCGGACGGACGTGGAGGGGGCCGAGGAGGGTCGCGCGAGGTATGGGCCGCCGCGGAGGCGCGACGCCGGCGGGCGCGGGAGGCGCGGTGCGTACGCGAGGACGGGCGAGCGACGGCATGGCGCGGCCGTGGTCGGGGATGGCGCGGGCGAAGATGGAGGCGCAGCCAAACGCGGCGGGCGGCAGCCGCGCACGAGGCTGGCGCGCGTGGGTGCGGGCTTGGCACAGCAGGGAGCTCGCGGCGGAGGGACGTCGTTGCGGGCGCGGACAGCGGCTGTCGCGGGGATCTGCAGGGGGGCGCGACGACGACTGCCTCTGGGCGCGGGATGCCGGTGCGGAGGCGCGGACTCGAACGGGCACGGACGCGAGGGTGGGCGTCGCAGGTGCGCGGACGTGCCGGCCGACCGGCCACTTGCTCCTGCTGGTGGTATTTTTATTGACCGACGATGCGCGAGGACTCGGGGATGTCGCAGTCGCGCGCATGCGGATGGAGAAGCAGCGAAGCTGCCGTGGATGGTGATGAAGTGGTCACGCAGCACGGACGGCGGCGACGCGGACCAGGACGGAGGCCGTTGACGGCGGGCGTGCCGACGTGGACGAAGGCGGTGCCAAGCCCCCGCGACTCTCGACGAGGCGGAGCCGGCGATTGTGCGGAGGTGTTGGCGGCGAGCCCCGGGGCCTCCCGGCAAGATGACGACGATGGCGGGGAGGCGGCGAGCCTCTGGGAAACTCAACGAAGCATAGTCGGAGACGACGACGCGGGGGCGGCGAGCCCTCGAGCAACTTGAGATGACATCGGTGCCGACAACGATGAGGAAAAAATCGGTCCCGTGCGGAACGGAACTCCGGCCGAAGCTATATTTTGCCCCACGGTGGGCACCAACTGTCGTTGTATTGGGAACGGCAGTACCTGAAGAGGTTAGATAGAGGTGTGGGGACTAGCACGGAAGCTATCGACGGCGTCCGCAGGCGGGATTGGATACAAGCGAGCGTAGCTGGACGCAGGAAGTACCCAGGTTCAGAGCCCTCGTGGTGAGGTAAAGCTCCTACTCCTGCCGGATCTGAATATGTGGGATATACGAACTACAAGTGCTCCTCGAGCTGTATTCTCTAGCTACTGCCTTGAATGCAATGAGACCAACCTATTTGTCTATGTGTATCTCTGTGAGAGAGCGAGCTAGCTAGCAGGGCGTGCTAGTGCCTATGAGTGATCAAATGGAGTGTGTGCTAGTGCGTATCTGTGAGCTAGCTGGCTGGTGGAGTGATCGATCGATGGATCTCTGAATGAATGAGCTGAGTGAATCCCTCCCTAGCCTTATAAAGGTGGCCCAAGGGACAAAGGTGGGACCCACATGCCTAACTAGTACTATACAAGATGTCATGTATAAGGCAGTGTACAGTGTATACTAGTGCATACATCATCTGATAAAGTAGCATGGGCTTGGTGTCTTTGGTCTTGTCGATGTACTTGTTGTCCTTCTCGTTGTTTGTCTTCCGTCTCCTGTCGATAGGACCCAAAGCGTTGGTACTCAACCGATATAGCAGCAGACCCAGACAGGGGCGATCAGGTTACACTGATCCGGCCTGGTGGTGCTGGGGCGATCGAGGAGTAGTGGAACCGGCTGGTTCCCCCGCCGGCAGCCCAGCTGGACGAGGCGAGGCGGCCCATGCGAAGCTAGCAGGGGGGACGCTAGGCAGCCCAGGCGGGGGGCGAGCAGGGGCCCAGCCGGGCGAGCGGAGCAGGCCTCGTGGGGGAGCCGGCCCACGCAGGGAGGCAGTGGGGGGCTCAGCCAGGCGGAGGCCCATGCGGGCGAGGCGGCAGGGACGCGGCCAATCCGGGCAGGCGAGCCGGATGATGGTGGCACCAGGCGCGAAGTGGCCCAGCCGGGGGAGCGCGGGAAGGGCGCGGGAAGCAGGCTGACTAGGCAGAGGAGGCCCAGCCAGGAGGGGCACTCAGTGGGGAGTGATGGCGAGTCGTCTTGGGAAGGAGGCCCAGTCGGGAATAGTGCTGCAGGCCGGCTGGGAGCTCCTAGTCAGCCCAGGACGCCCAGGTGCTCCGGTTTTCTTTATCTTTTATCTGTTTTTGTCTTTTTAACTGTCTTGACTGCTTCTTTGGGGTACCCGGGGATAATCCCCGACAAAATGGGTTTAGTACATATAACGAGCATCGGTACGGCTACGGTACGGCCACGGTAGGCTCATACCACGTGCCCGTACCATGTCTTGACAAAACCTATGACACGAACAGTCCCGACGATGACCAACGGCACAGCCGCGATACGCCCGTACCATGCGCCCACACCGAACATCGACGAAAATCGACGCTGACCTCTGAAGAGATAACGACCACTGGTACGGCCAGGGTACGCCCGTACCACATGCCCATACTAGGTCAACTAGGTTTGATCTCGAACCCTAATGTTGATCCAACGGTGACGACAAGTGGTACGGGCAGGCCGTGCCCGTACCGCGTGCGTCACCAGGTAAATGCCGTCGGCGGCTGGCTCGCAGCTAGCCCCTTCTTCCTCCTCTTTCCTCCTTGCTCTTTCTCTTTCCACCTCAAACCCTAGCCTTCTCAAACCTTTGACTCTTCATTGATTTCGTGTTTTTGAGTCGGGGAATCTTCACATCGGTAAGTTTCTCGTCCGATCCATACTCTATTTTCTCAAATCCATGGTTGAATTCATCACATTGGTTATTTAGATGAGTTCATCATATTTTGAGATTATTATTGATTCCTCACGTTAGGATTTGTAATTTCTTCCTGTAATCGTTTGTTTATATGATAGAAACTTGATTCCTATAGTTTTCTTCAAAAAATTCGTAGCACAATGCAAAACATTGAAGGATGTTCCGCTCGGGCAAGGGTTCGGGTATGGCGGGACCTTCGGGCTCTGCCAAGACGCCGAATTCGAAGAAGAGACGCTTGGAGGTGGATAGCTTGAGGGCTTCCATGAGCCGAGACTACAAGAGGGTGAGCAACCGCAAGGTTTTGCCCACCAAGTGGGTAGACCGTCAGTTCCTCTCCCGCCAGGGTCTTCTGGAGGACTTCAAGCAGATGACTATGCAAGCTAGCATGGTCGACTTCTCCTACCTCTCCATCGACACCTAGAAGCTCGCCACGTTCGAGTTTCTTTCATCGTTCCACGATGATCTTGAGACCTAGGAACGAAATTGCACTGTAAGTTTTGTGCTCAATGGGCAACTCCACAACTTGACCTTCTATGAATTGTGATAGTTTCAGATTCTCCCACAAGGGAGAACTCGATATCAATGACAATGTGCATGTGGAGGCAATAAAATCCCAGAAGAAAATTTATGTCAATAAGGACAATGATTATTTGCGTAGGAAGAGCGCCACTATCCAGAATCCTACTATACGTTATTTTCATACCTTCCTTGTTGATTCTTTATTTGGAAAAGGCGATGTTGGGGCAATGGCAAGCCCCGAGATGAGTGTAATTCATATGGCCTTGCATCTAGAGGTGGAGCACAAGGTAAACTTGGGGGCCTTGCTCATCCAGCACTTTTGCCGCCAAAAGTCAGCTTCTGCGGGGGACATTCATTGTGGTGGGTTGATCACACAGATCGCCTACGCAAACGAATTTGTCCTACCTCAGGAAAGAGTTGTGGCTGGTAGTAAGGACCTGGATGACATTCATATGGCTGGCACCAAGTTCATGGGTGTCTATAGGCCAGAGCGTTCCCTCCATGCTTACCAGTTTTATTTCGCTCCTAATAGTGATCTCCACCAAATCTTGCTTCTTTTTGTCCAAGCTTTTGGTTTGCCAGGTAAACAGTGTTGGGTCCTTACTGAGGAGGAGTTCAACCAGGCAATGATCCTCTCAGGAAGGACTACGCCACTAGGTGGCCATCCCATCTGGGAAAACGTAGCAGCTGGCTAACAACATCAAGATGAAGAAGGAGGAGACTGGCATGGCGTAGGATGGAACGATTTCGGCCAGCAACACCACCACCAACAGCCTTTCCACCAACATCAACAACAAGGTATGCCTCCATTAGAGCCGGGATTCAACTATGTCCCGAGGAGCGATTTTGACCAGGTGATGAATCGCATTGACAACATAGAGAACAGGTTGTATGATGCGAACGCCAACATAGTCAATCTCACTCAAGATTTCACATCTTTCATGACTGACTTTCCAAACCGCTACCCGAACTTCCCATATCAGCAGCCGCCACCTGACGGTAGCGACAACTGATTCCAGTTAGGCAAAAGCCTAAGGGGAGGTTAAACTCCTCCCACCTTTTTGCATTCATATTTTTCTTTCTTCTTTTTATTTGTTTGTTTTTGTTCCAATGCATGTTTATTTTTAGTTTTCATTCGACAAATGAAAACCCAAAAAAATTAGACTATTCTCTAGAGTTACTTGTGCAAATTTCTCTCGGCTCTTGTTGATTCTTTCTACAAGTTACTCATTTCTAGTGATCGAGCTTTAGAACAAACGCAAAGAGTTAACTCAAGTAGAAGATGAACGAGCAAGAGGAGGTACCACATTCCTATTTTCCCTCTTCCTATAAGCTTATTCATGATCATTTTATGTCTGTTCGGTTGCACTTGATTTCCATTCCACGCTTAGTTCATTATCTTTTAGAATTTGAGCTCAAAGGATTTTGTCACCCTTTTGGTTAAGACTTTCGACAATTAAATCAGTTTGAAAAACAACTCTTGGGATTTTATTTCAAACTTTTTAGAACAAGAGAAAGTGTCCATCGACAACTTTGGTGCCATATTTTTGTCTTAAGGGCTTAATCTTAGTAGAGCTCAAACCCACATACTGATCATTGACTTGATGATACCTTATAAAAAAGAATTGCTTGATGGAACGAACTTTTTAGAGTAGGAAAGGGAGATACCAAAATTTGTATTGACTTGATATATAAAAAAATAGGAGAGAAAAGAAAAAGGAAAGAAGAAAGCAAAAGTACTTTGTTTCAAATACACACCTTTGGGATGCCAACAACTCCACTAGCTTTTGAACGATCTATGGTATAACCCCAGATTTCATCTATAAGTTGATGGCATGAATGGCATACGTGTCGCTATATGGACACAATTATTGGTATTCCCAATAGGTTGTGTAGGAGTTTACAAAGAAATATTTGTTAATCCTTGAGAAGGAAAATGAAAACATCCATTATCAAAACATGAGCTGAAATCCTTTCGATACCTTTTGATTATTGGCATCACCTCACTACCTAAAATGTTGAATTAGAGTTCTTGATAAGCAAGGAAAAGATGAGGTATTCGATAGCCGCGATTATCGAAGTGGGTGATTAATGAAAAAGCTCTAAGTTTATACTTATTTTGACATCTACATGTGCACCCTTAATTTTGATTTGAGCAGCATGGCTTAAAAACATTTTTACTCTCATAACAAGAGAGGCGCTGAAAGAAATTGATTTGTAAAGCTTCACCAAATTTTTAACAATCTCCTTTGAGTCACAAGAACTATTAGCTAGCAAATTACTTGCGTTTAGGGATCAAGCTTAAGTGCAACTATTCAGATATATTGTGCTCGTGTTCAAGGTTGAAGGATTTGAGATGATGGAATATGATACAACCTCGAACTTGTAAGTCTTTATATTGATTCAATTCTTTGCTATTATTTATTATAGCTTTGTCACTCGAGGGCGAGTAACCGCTAAGCTTGGGGATGTTGATAGCTCCAAATTTCATCACTTTTTACCATTGGTTTTCCTCTTGTTTATTGCCGAATTTCCCTGAAGATTGCCCTTTTCACTAAAGTTAATGTCGCAATTAGCGAATCCTTGTTTTCTTGTGATGGTTTTCAGGCAATGAACATTTAATGAAGATCTAATCGCATTTATGGGCTAATTACACCAGAATAAGCAAATCCCCAATTGAAGCCACTTTCATTGGAGGCGTCATCATGCATAACGACCACTGGTACGGTCGGGGTGCGCCCATACCGTCCGTCCGTACTACCCACCATCGCTTTTCTTATATCAATACAAGCAACTTTTGTAAAGGGGGGAGACGAGAAGAACCATAGAATAGAAGTTACAGTTGCCGCAAGTCATCTAGAGGGAGAGATGAGATCTGAAAGAGGAGAAGAACTTCACCTCGTTATTCGACGATCTTCAACCTCAAAACCATACACTCCACCATCATCCCATCATTACTTAGAGAGAGAGAGAGAGGGATTGACACTTGTAAGATTAGGGTTTGATACTTTGATCTACCTTCGGTTTGTATTTGATTGGATCTTTAATCCCTATTGTGGTTTGCTACAATAACTTTGAGATGATTTCTATTTGCAATACAATTATGCCTTTGATCTGTCTACCTCTCATGTCTAAGTAAATCCCCATAGGTGTGGGAGTTGTAGGGGATTGGTGAGATGTAATGTGCCTACTTTATTTCCATCCATTTGTGATTGTTGCAATGTTTATTTAAACAATGAGAATGAATGTCTATGTTGTCCTAATGCGTGTTATCTAATTTAAGGGCCCAGGTAACATGATCCAAAGATCTCATAGGTATGAGATTCGGCGACCCCCGAGCGATACAGACGATATCAAAGAAGAGCTAGCACTACTCGAGGACAAGAAGGAACCACCAAGATTGAAGCCTTGATCCGGTTGAAAGACCTTAATTAATGCGCTGACCATGGTCGTGGTAACATTGGGACTGGGAAGAATTGGCCATGAGGACTTCTAGTCGGTATATGGGTTGCTTGCCTACTCACTTATAAATAAGAATTATCATTATCACGTATTCCGCTTATTCCATTTGGCACTTTTACTATCACCATGAACTGATTCTCTCCGTGACCAACTTCTCATCTATAGGACCTTTACACACCTTTCGCATCTTTACTTTCATGCAATTTACTTATTTCCTAAGCAAGTTCCTCTATCTTTTATTAACCACTTCCACCGTCAACATTTGTAGTCAATTCACTCAACACTTGTGATACCTTGGGTGCGATAGAAACGACGCATAAAAACACTTTCCTAGGCTCCTCGTTGGGATCAATATAAAAACTAGAATTAACATTTCCGCAAAAACATTCTCTGACGAACCTATGCACTTGCAGGCCATCAGAAGGAAATTACTCCGTGCTCACACAAGGTCACGTTCCATAGGTCCACATCATGGGTAATAATCTCATTATGATCACCACCTTAAATTTTATCAGACGGAATAGATTCCCACATGGAAGAAAGAGATCTAAGAAGCAGCAGTTATTGAGAAAAGACCTCTTCAACTGGTTCAAATTCAGGTCCTCACGACCACGGGAAATATCCGCTCATCTTACATCCTCGGTCCACCAGGGAAGTTGAACTAGCTGTCAGCATCACTGGATACGTCATCCTAGACTAGACCTAAACCCCACTATGGCCTCACTTCATCATATAGATCCACAGACAAGGTTCTAACCTGATAGGAGCTGAATTTATGAATACCTTCTCGACCTCTCGGTTCGGTACTCCACGACATATATGGGACCTCTCCCTCAGACCTCCTCTAGTCATTAAGGTACTCACACCGCTACATAGAAGGAATGTTTTCCTCCCTTTTGTTATTAACCCTTTTGCAAGACCTCGTCATAAGCCCATTACCCTAGGGCATCTGAGATGGGAAGGCTCATCAGACTTTCTCTGAGGACGGGCACACAAGAATATTTGCACAAGCGAGACGGAAGCACATGCGGGAGACCTTACACCAAGACCTCGAGCATTTACCAATACCTCATGCCTCAAGACCAAGAGGAAGTCATCGAGATCACTAGGCGAAGGTTAGACATGAGCTAAAAAGCCTGCTGAAAGAAAGGTTGTCTTATTAAAGGTACTGATCAGGGGCTTATCAGTGATGGGTGAACATAGGCATGTACCTTACACAGGCCTAAACCCATGATTCCTGCCCACGCCTACCTCTGTGATCAAGGACGTAAAGGCCTGTATCTAGAATCTCTCAACCGACCTTATCTCAACGGACCTGACCTATGTGGCTGCAAGACAACTCTCTAGAGATCCCCAAGACCAGACGTACACCCGGGAGAGATCGGAGATCAATATTACTTGCAAGACAAGATGAAGAACTAACATGACTAAGGAAGACTCCACCATCATCAACACCTATAAATACTAAAGAACATTCACCTAAAGAGGGACACGCCATAGATGCCTAAGTCTTCATCATTAGCCTTAGTCCTAGCTCTAGCTTCATCTCTCGTCGGATAACATTATAAACCCTCCGAGACCTCTTGTAAACACCTTGTACAATCTCCCGATCACCTTATGAATAAAGTCTGAGGGAATCTTCCTCATTACACATATACCTTCATCTTTGTCTTTGAGAGATCCAACCTGCTGGCCCAAGCGGATCGTCGAACAAATAAACTCTCTTCCATCCTTCGGAAGTGAGACTGCGAGGGATCATGAATACTATCCTTCGTCAAGATGGAGCAAGTATCGTGAGTGGAAAATGTGTTAAATCGGGGAGGAGAACGATAAAGTATTGCAAACAATTACATATGAGGGCTCTATCTGGTACATCCTTTTATTGTCTTTTTTTTAAACTTCTTCTCTATGTTACAAAAAGTGGAGACTTCTTACTAATTTCTTTTTCTAGATGAAAGTATTTTCCCTGGTCTCATTAATAAAACCTCACTAGGAGTTTGTCCAGCCAACACACCACACTTAAACTTCATGATTTCTCAAAACAAGACACCTCACTATTTTGTTTTTGCATAGTCACGGCAACTTCTTATCCCTCCCAAAACAAGTCACCCTTGCCCTATTTTTGATATCCACAAGCTCCAACTCTTTCTAGCATTGAAAACTTCCATAGCAACCTTCTCCAGCAGCTTAGCGTAGAACACTAGCTATTCCTTTGCGACCTACTTCACTCATCTGGCCACTTATCCGCGACGGCCCGGACATCATGCTTGTCCTTGCGCGTCCTCCTGCTTATTCGCCAGGCCCCTCTAGCCACTGGCACAAAAGACACTCCTCTCCCAAACCCTCGCCTTCCATATCCCATATATTGAGCAACCATCGCCGCCACCACTGCCTGCCGCCATCGCCCCACGCGATATTGAGCAGCATCAACTCCGGCCACGCGCGTTGCTAGAGTTGACTAGACGCTCCATAGGCCATCCAATCTCTCCGGCCTCCACCTATCAATTGGACATGCATAACCTGATCGGTCGTTTTCCAAGGTGCGTTCGCTGGCCCTTTCTTGGTTATCTGGTCCACTGCGGAAGTTGACATAGCCATTGACGGTAGTGTACTAGACATATGGGTAGCTGTCGAAGGGCGATCGAGTTCTTCTACAAGAATTTCGTCGAGTCATTGTCTAAGGAGGAGTCTGACGGTGAGACCAAAATTATGCTTGGAACTCCACAGATGGTGCACAACCACTACCTGGTGGCTCGGCGAAGCGACACAAAGCCAACCATGAACGTGACCAGGAAGAGGGGCACATACGCCTTTACAAGGACTACTTCCACCCAACAAATCCGGTCTTCAAAGAGAAGACATTCTGTCGCCGCTATCGGATGTCTAGGAACCTGTTCTTCGACATACTCAATGGGGTGAGGGAGTACGAGACTACTTCGGGGCCAAGTACGATTTGTACCGGTAAGATTGGCTTCTCCTCTTACCAGAAACGTTCTGCTGCCATTCGGCAGCTTGCATATGGAGTGCCTAGTGATCTCCTCGATGACTACATGCGCATGAGCGAGTCCACACACCATGAGGCCATGTACAAATTCTACAGCATAGTTGTAGCGGTGTTTGGCAAAGTATATCTGAGAGAGCCAAACATCGAAGACACTTCCCGCCTTCTGTCTATCAATGAGAGTAGGGTTTCCTGGTATGTTGGCAGCATCGACTACATGCATGGGCAATGGAAGAACTGTCCTTTTGGTTGGAAAGGGCAGTTCAAAGGGCACGCGGAGGGTTGCACCGTCATACTAGAGGCTGTTGCATCAGAGGATCTCTGGATTTGGCACTCCTTTTTTTGGCATGGCTGGATCAAGCAATGACATCAATATGCTGTAGAGGTCTTTGGTGTTTGCTAGGATGGCAGAAGGCAATGCCCCACAAGTTTCCTACGAGATTAATGGCAATGCATATGATATAGGGTACTATCTAGCTGACGGTATCTATCCATCTTGGGCCACCTTTGTGAAGACAATCTGTAACCCTGGAGATGAGAAATGCAAGAGGTTTACGAAAGAGCAAGAGGCCGCTAGGAAGGATGTGGAGCGAGCATTTGTTGTGCTTCAGTCAAGGTGGGCTATTGTTTGATACCCTGCTAGAACCTGGAATAGGAAGAGAATGTGGGATGTGACGACTGCTTGTGTGATCATGCACAATGATCGTTGAGGACGAGCGTGATAACGGCATCTTGGACCAAGGCTAGGATTTCCAGGGTCAATTAGTTGAGCCAGAGCCGGGTGTAGCGTCTTGAGAAGAATTCATGCAAGTGCAAGAAAATTTACGTCACAGGCGCACCCACGACCAGGTTCAACTAGATTTGGTTGAACATATATGAGCTTGTGCAGGAAATAAAAATGGTTAACCCCTTATTTGTTTTCTGTAATTTGAGTGGCGTTTGGTTAATTTTTATCGAACCATGCCGGTGTGAACTATTCATATGTAAGCACTATTTTAATTAGATTACCTAATCTAGTCTATTTGTTTGTCAAAATATACATTTGTCTATGTACTTTGTTTCAAATATGTAAAAAAAATTTCTAGTCAGCGCTGGTCAGGCGCGGACAAATGAGTCGCGCCGCTGGACGCGGTTGGTTGAACAGGCTGGACCGCAACCCAAAAACGACCGTGGCCTGACCGAAACATACAAACACTGACCATTTTAGTAACCCGTTTAGATCAATCCGGTGCAGATGCCCTAAGAACGTGGCGTGACGTGTGGCCTCGGATAAAGAGAATATAGATAGCCCATTTGATTGCAGCTGTGGCTTGGCAAAACTTATAGCTTTGGCCCATATACTACTGTTTAGATACTTCACGATTGTGGCCTGGGCCGCGGCCCGTGTCAACGGCGTATAGTTTATTTCTGGGCCAACTGGCAGCCCGTCCGAAAGATTGGAGCGGCTCAGACCCTTGAAAACTGTAGCTTGAACTGCTGCATGTCACACCGGAATGTCACACAGGAAAAATGCCTGAAATCATGGTGCGTGTCGAGCTATTTTACAGTGATTGGGGAGTACCATCCGGTACTAGTCAGTACCATTAATTAGCTGAATTTTTGTAGCCAGTCTCCGCAGAGCTCCGTGCCAGGACCTGGTCATTCGTCTGCATACTGTGTGTGCAAGCAAGCGACGTGACTGACCGGGCTGGACACCAACCTCCCCAAGCGATGGCTGGCACCAACATGTGGATCACCGTGCGTGTTGCCGAAGTAGTCCTGTAGAAGCGACAGGTCCAGCCGAGACCCGATAGCGTATTCGACCACGCAGTAGAGCCAAGCCTCGGCGGCCTCCGGCGGCAGCGGGCGCCCAGCCCGATCAGCCACGTCGCTTGCTTGCACACACAGTATGCGGGCGAATGACTAGGTCCTGGCACGGAGCTCTGCGGAGACTGGCTACCAAAATTCAGCTAATTAATGGTACTGAGTAGTACCGGATGGTACTCCCCAATCACTGTAAAATAGCTCTTTTTACCGAGTCTATTCATGTTCTACTTGTCGCATTTTGGAGGAGTGCCTTGGTAGGAACACAAGGGATTGGTTAAAAGTGAATTATCCTTCTGAACCACACATGAACTGTGATCTAGACTACTTCTAGTACTACATGCCAAGATCTCGAGCCGAAGGTAATTCTCTTTTCGTAGCTTTATTTCTGTTAACAAGTGTGTCATGTTCAAATTTTTTCATGCATATTGTCCTGGATGTTGTTAGATTTATATAAGTTGTGTCTCATGTGAGCAGCCTATATAGCTTAATAAAACCTTACATTTCAAGCTCATCTACTGTGACAACTTGAAAGCTGTGTGGAAAATGAAAATAAAATTTAGTCTCACAATGTTAGTCGTCAGAGAGTTGGAGTAGTTATAAGGTGAGTTATTCTCACTAAGTGAGTGAGAATAGAAAAGCGCGCTCCTCATTCGCTACTCGCCTCGCCTACACAAGTGGCATAGCACGTGAATCGAGTTTAATTTAGAAACTTGTTTTGTGGAAAAAGATTTTTTTGCACGGTGCAGCAATTGTTTGGGTACATGTCAATATTCATGTGCGTGTTTGACGTGTGTCCTCTTCTTACACCGCATGGCAACTCGATCGGCTCACCTCCCGCACTATATAGACAAAACGGATCTAGAGAGCAGGCTTCTGAAATCCCGTCCGTCGAGATCCTGTACAGAGAGACGGACGATAAGGTTTTTAGGAAACGTCTCAGTGTGACTGCTCGACTCTGTCTATGTTCTTCTTTCTCTATGGATCTGGCAACCGACAACCTTAACAACACCATGGACGACAACAACAATGATTTTGGTGTTGCTGCCGTCATGACCCTAGTCAATATGTATGTGTTATTTTCAATTGTTTGCACTAGTTCATGTGGCTAGATTTACAGTCTACTAGATGTGCTTGTTTAGCTTCATGTGTTTAAATCTGTTAATGCTTACATGATGATAATTTTGGTTAATCCCATACGAAAATTGCTTAATAATGCAACGGATGTATTATTTGTTTTGCACCGGCTTCTGGGTGCCTTGCCCAGCTACAGTGTATTCATGTCATGTTTTTTGTTCTATCACGAGTTCGTGTTTTACTGTTTGCATTGCGTTTTGGATGTCCAGCCCCGACTGCACTCCAGTCGGATGTCCTCCTTTCGGTACTGCCATGCATGCTTGTTTTGCACTAACTTAGATTGCATTGCGTTTGGATGTCCAACATTTAGTTATCTTACATATAGTTTTGTCCCGCTCTAAAATTATTTTTTACACTGCCTTATGTTAAACTGAGTTTGGGTTTCACACAATCAACGAATTAAACATGAAGCTCAGGCTGGCTGTTTGAGTGAGTACTCACTTAGCCTCTTTATCTTCCTATTTTTAGGTGTTCTAGGACCATGAGGACTTGAACTTGGGTGGCTACAATGTACATCCACTTTCATAACCAAGTTAGATAGACTTACTCCTTAGTTTTTGCACATCTATGTGCTTGCAAGTATTTACCCAGGTGATATAAATCTCTGGCACCTCTAGTGTGAATAAAATAATAACGAAAATATAATATGTTCATTTAATGGAGCGCGTCCAATTCCATTTGCCACATCACTAGTAGAAAATGGGCCTTTGGTTCGGGCCATTAGTCCCGGCCGTGGCTGGGGCCATGACTAATGGTCCGAACCAGACGGCCCGAGGAGGCCGAGGCACTTTGTCCCGGTCCGTAAGGAACCATTAGTCCTGGTTTGAGATACAAACCGGGATAAATGGGTCTGGGCCGGCGCGCGTGCTCCTGACAGAACCTTTAGTCCGGGTTTGTATCTCAAACCGGGACTAATGGCCTGGCCCTATATATATGCACCCATCCCTCCACTCTCTCTTGTTTTTTTCCTATGTGAGAGGTGGGTATAACTTTGTGCTAACTTTTTTCTTCATATGCACTAGAGGTGTTCGGTGAAATGCCTGTTAGAGTGATGCCACTTGAGTTCACACAAGACAAAATATGATATGAGGTGCCAGAGCGACACTTAAGGGTCTCCTCTTTGTTTTGAAGTGTCCTAAAAGGTTAGCAACTATTTTATCGTTTTGACTACGCGGTACTAATTTAAGCATCGTGATTGCGTTTGATATATATGCATGGTTGTATGATGCAGATGAGCCACCCATGGATGTACGGTGACCGACGCTCTGACGCTTACAGAGAAGGTGTGCGTTCTTTTCGCCTTGTGGCCGAGGCGAACAAGCGGCAGGATGGTTTTATGTGTTGTCCATGTGTTGAATGTCGGAATGAGCAGGCTCACACTTCCTCAAGAGTCATTCAGAGCCACCTGCTTCGGCCCAGTTTCATGTCCGTCTATAATGTTTGGACCAAGCACGGAGAAAGAGAGGTTATGATGGAAGACGGCGATGAAGAAGAGAACGATGATGACAACTACCGATCTATGTTCCCTGAATACGATGATACCGTAGTTGAAGATAATGAAGAAGAAGGGGGTGAAGAACGGGAACCAGATGAGCCCGTTGATGATTTTTGTCGGGTCATTAGTGATGCAAGGCGAGACTGCGACACAGAAAAAGAGAGGTTGCAGTTCGAGCAGATGTTACAGGACCACAAGACATTGTTGTATCCAACTTGTGAAGATGGCTAGAAGAAGCTGGGTAGCACACTGGAATTGTTGAAGTGGAAGGCAGAGACCGGTATGACTGACTCGGGATTTGAAAAGTTGCTGGTAATAATGAAGAAGCTGCTTCCAAGAAATAACCAATTGCCCTCCAGTACGTATGAAGCAAAGAAACTTGTCTGCCCTCTAGGATTAGACGTGCAGAAGATACACGCATGCCCTAATGACTGCATCCTCTACCGCGGTGAGAAGTAAGAGAATATGGATAAATGCCCGATATGCACTGTATTGTGGTATAAGGTCAGAAAAGATGACCCTGGTGATGTTGAGGGCGAGCAACCCAGGAAGAGGGTTCCTGCCAAGGTGATGTGGTATGCTCCTATAATACCACGGTTGAAACGTTCGTTTAGAAATAAAGAGCATGCCAAGTTGTTGTGATGGCACATGAAAGACCGTAAGAAAGACGGGATGTTGAGGCACCCTGCTGATGGTCGGCAGTGGAGAAAAATCAAGAGAGACTTCTCGGACTTTGCTGGTGACGCAAGGAACTTATGGTTTGGTCTAAGTACCGATGGCATGAATCCTTTTGGGGAGCAGAACTGCAATCACAGAACCTGGACCCTGACTCTATGTATCTACAACCTTCCTCCTTGGTTGTGCATGAAGCGGAAGTTCATTATGATGCCAGTGCTCATCCACGGCCCGAAGCAACCCGGCAACGACATTGATGTGTACCTAAGGCCATTAGTTGATGAACTTCTATAGTTGTGGGCCAAACCAGGTGTACGTGTGTGGGATGAGCACAAACAACATGAATTTGACCTACAAGCGTTGCTGTTCGTAACCATCAATGATTGGCCTGCTCTTAGTAACATTTCAGGACAGACGAACAAATGATACAATGCATGCACGCACTATTTAGATGAGACTAAAAGTATATATCTGGATAAATGTAGAAAGAATGTGTACCCGTACAATCGTCGTTTTCTTCCGCCCAGTCATCCCTTAAACAAGAAAGACAAGCATTTCAATGGCAAGGCAGAAACCCGGACGAAGCCTGTCCCCCGTAGTGGTGCTGATGTATTTGGTATGGTCAAGGATTTGGATGTAATCTTTGAAAAGGATCCTGGAGGACAACCTGTTCCGAAAGACCCCATTACCGTACACGCACCCATGTGGAAGAAGAAATCTATATTTTGGGAGCTACCCTATTGGAAAGTGCATGAGGTCCGCTCTGCAATCGACGTGATGCACCTGACGAAGAATCTTTGCATGAATATTCTAGGCTTCCTGGGCTTGTATGGGAAGTCAAAAGACACCCCAGCAGCATGGGAGGACCAGCAACATCATAAAGGACGAGACGGCAAGCATCCAGGGCAGTTTCAAGGGCTTGCCAGCTACGCTCTTACCAAAGAAGAGAAGGAAATCTTTTTTGAAGTCCTTTTCAGTATCAAGGTCCCATTTGGCTTCTCGTCGAATATAAAGGGAATAGTAAATATGAAAGAGAAAAAAATTCAAACCTAAAGTCTCATGACTACCATGTTCTTATGACGCAATTGCTTCTGGTTGCATTGAGGGGAATTCTACCAGAAAATGTCCGACTAGCCATTGTGAAGGTATGTGCATTCCTCAATGCAATTTCTCGGAAGGTAATCGATCGAGAAAGTCTATCAGGGTTACAGATTGATGTGGTCTAATGTCTGGTCAGCTTTGAGTTGTTGTTCCCACCATCCTTCTTCAATATTATGACGCACCTCCTAGTTCACCTAGTCGAAGGGATTAGAATTCTCGGTCCTGTGTTTCTACACAATATGTTCCCCTTCGAGAGGTTCATGGGAGTCTTAAAGAAATATGTTCATAACCATGCTAGACCAGAAGGAAGCATCTCCAAGGGCTATGGAACAGAGGAGGTCATTGAGTTTTGTGTTGACTTTCTTCATGACCTTAAGACGATTGGTGTTCCTGAATCTCGGTATGAGGGGAGGATGACTGGAAAAGGCACACTAGGAAGGAAATCAATGGTATGTAGGGACGGGCATTCTTTCACTCAAGCACACTACACAGTTCTACACAATTCCACCGTGGTGGCTCCGTATATCGAGAAACACAAGAATATTCTACGCTCCGAAAACCCGGGGAAGCCTGAAACCATGATTAAAGGGGAACACGAGAAGAATTTTGGCAATTGGTTGCAGACACATCTCATGAATAACACCACTGTTAGAGATGAGTTGTACTCATTGGCCAGGTTACCATCTTCGACTATATGTACTTTCCAAGGGTACGGGATAAATGGGAATACATTTTACACGATCGCCCAAGATAAAAAGAGCACCAACCAAAACAGTGGTGTCCGCTTTGATACAACAGATGACAATGGGAAGATTGACACATATTATGGGTACATAGAGGAGATATGGGAACTTGACTATGGACCTACTTTTAAGGTCCCTTTGTTTCGGTGCAAATGGGTCAAGCTGACAGGAGGCGGGGTACATGTAGACGAAAAGTACGGCATGACAATAGTGGATCTCAACAATCTTGCGTACATGGATGAACCATTCGTCCTAGCCAATGATGTGGCTCAGGTTTTCTATGTGAAGGACATGTCTACCAAACCAAGAAAAAGGAAAGATAAGCAAAAGAGTACAGAATACGATGAGCCAAAGCGCCACATAGTTCTTTCAGGGAAAAGAAACATCGTGGGAGTAGATGACAAGACAGACATGTCAGAAGATTACAATAAGTTTCATGAAATTCCTCCCTTCAAAGTGAAAACTGACCCAAGCATCCTGTTAAATGATGAAGATTCTCCATGGCTACGGTGCAGAAGAAAAACACAACACTAGATGTTGGTGATGTGTAATAATGTATTAAACCTTTTATTTGAGACATAAATCTATGTAATGTATTAAACCTTTTATTTGAGACATAAAGGTCCCCTTTCATGTAATACATCTTGCTCAATCAAACTAGACGTTGACGACCGGGTTGTGAGCCGCGGTAGGTGATCACACAAAGAGAAGGAACCATCACAAGAGAAGGAACCCACAAACACTAAGGATACATAGCACAACTGAAAATTAAGATACATAGCACAACTAAAAATTAAAAAAAAGCCTAATGGTTGGAGTGATTCAGTCTTGCTCCTGCCTAGCCCTGTAATACGCGCCACTGTAGTCGTCGTAGTCGCCGGTGTCGTCGTCGTTGTCGTCGTCGGGGTCGCCGTAGTCGAACCTTGAAGGTTGGGCACGCGTGGGCTGGATTTGAGGGTACCGCAGGCGGGGGTTATTGACGACCGTGTTGTAGGCCATGACACTCTGGAGAGTCCGGCCGCGCCACCACAGCCGCCGGCCGGCCTCGTTGAAGTTCGAAGGAGGTGGGCCGTCCTCCTCGTGCCTGGCGAGCGCTCTCTCACGCCGATGACTGAAGAAGGCTTCCCAAGTCGGGAAATAGTCAGGATGCCAGTTGGGATTCCTCCGCTGCTCTGGCGTGAGCTCGAGGTAGTAGTGGTTCGTGATGGCCATCCGGCGCTCCACACCTAGAGGGACAGGAGGGGCCGGCACGCCTCCGGCGCTCAGCATCCAGCCGGTGGGGACGCGGTAGCCCGTTGGGCAGGGGTAGTTCGAGGCGCAAAGCGCCTCCGCCTCCCGGGTGGTTATAGATACGATGGAAGCCGTGGGAAGAGAATGGTGAGTCTAGATGTGATATGTAAATGGAGGCCAAGCGTACATATATATACTGAAAAAATGGCGGGAAGACATAGGTGGGAACCGGTGGAAAGTGCGGGAACGCAGTGGCGCGGGAAACTTTCATCCCGGGTGGGGGCTCAAACCAGGACAAAAGATGGGGGGACTTACCTGGGGGAGGCTTATCTGGGAGGGCCTTATCTGGGGGGTGGCTAACCTTTAGTACCGGCTGGTGGGTGCAACCGGGACTAAAGGTGGTTTTTGTGTCATCTAACAAAACTGTCGGTGGGATAAGGACGCGTGGGTAACCTTTAGGATAAGGACGACCTGACGCCGGCAGGCTGCTCGATTCTCCGGCCGCCACCACCCCAACCGCCGCCGCCCCCAACCGCCACCGCCACTCCAGCCGCCGCGCGCGCGCCCCTGCTAGAGGTACCCCGCGCCCCCTCCCCTTCGCTCCCCCGTCCGGCTGCACGACGGCGCGGCGTCGCCGGCACTGTAGGCGAGCAGGCCGGGCCACCCCCTCCCTTTCGCTCCCCCCGCGCGTGCTGGCCGGCTGGCGCCTGGCTGGCTGGCGGCTGGCCGACGACTGGCTGGCTTGCTGGCTGGCTTTTTTGTAGTATTTAGTAGTTGTAATATTTAGTTGTAATAGTATTTTGTATTATTGTAATATTATTTTTGTAGTATTTTGTATTAGTGTAATAGTATTTCTGTAGTATTTAGTAGTTGTAATATTTAGTTGTAATAGTATTTTTGTAGAGTTAATTTTATTTTGTAGTGTAATATTATTTAATTTTGTGTGTTATTTAGTATAGTGTAATAGTAGTGTATAATTATAACATTATTTAGTAGTTGTAATATTATTTAGTAGCTAGTGTAATAGTAGTGTATATATTAGGGTGGTAGTGGTCGCGGGCCTCCGGACTTAGGGTTAGAGTGGTGGTGGTCGCGGGCCTCCGGACTTATGGTTAGGGTGGTAGTGCTCGCGGGCAGCCGGACTTAGGGTTAGGGTGGTGGTGCTCGCGGGCCACCGGACTTAGGGTTAGGGTGGTAGTGCTCGCGGGCAGCCGGACATAGGGTTAGGGTGGTGGTGCTCGCGGGCAGCCGGACTTAGGGTTAGGGTGGTGGTGCTCGCGGGCCACCAGACTTAGGGTTAGGGTGGTAGTTCTCGCGGGCAGCTGGACTTAGGGTTAGGGTGGTGGTGCTCGCGGGCCACCGGACTTAGGGTTAATGTGGTAGTGCTCGCGGGCCCCCAGACTTAGGGTTAATGTGGTAGTGCTCGCGGGCCGCCGGACTTAGGGTTAGGGTGGTAGTGCTCGCGGGCCCCCGGACTTAGGGTTAATGTGGTAGTGCTCGCGGGCCCCCAGACTTAGGGTTAGGGTTAGGGCATCACTAGAATTTTGCTATTGTTTAGTATTATTGTAGCAAATTGCGTGTTCATATTATTGTTTAGTATTATTTTATGCAGCAATATTGAATGAAAAATGTTATTGTGTGCATTTTGTAGAAAGTTATGGATCCAATCCAGAGAGACCTAGCACAGGAAGAAATTCTCAAGGATATGATCAACGACACCCCCCATGTTGATCCACCCGAATCTCCGTCGATTTATCTGAACCCCTCCGGTGAGGGAGAGGAGGTCGACCGAAATGATCAAGGAGAAGCCGACGGCTCTGGTGGTGGAGAAGCCGACGGCGAGGTATATATATGAAGTCTGGTGATCAAAGGGGCGAAAGAGGGTGAGTATGTCGCCGACAGGTGCAAAGAGGGTCTTTGGAATGACCTCATGACACATTTCACCCTGCCAGAATGTGAGGATGATGCCGACACAGCTGCATTGAGAAAGAAAGTCAAGCAGTGGACTCTTACGAAGATGGCCGAACTATTCAAGAACTGGAAGAAAGCATTATGGCAAAAGTATCAGAAGACGAAGAAGACTCCTAAATTTGAATGCTATCTAACAAAGCAGCAGGCTAACTGGGATGCATTTGTGAAGTACAAGGAGTCACAACCTGCTATGGAAATGTCGGAAAAAAACAAGAAAATGCCGCGATGAAGAAATATCACCATCACCTGGGGCCAGGGGGCTACGCGGCTGCCATGCCAAAGTGGGATGCTAAAGAGAATGAGCTGCTTGCTAAAGGGATCACTCCAGAACCAATACGCGAAGAATGGGATCTGAGGGCAAGGAATTGGTTCCTTGGGCATGGGAGTGAGTATGACGAAAGTATAGGGGACCTTATTTGCAGTGACGGGATTAGGATACCCCGGGATACATGGCAGAAAGTGGTGAAGGATATTAAAGCGGGGACAACAAAGTTCCATCCTGATAGAGAGAAAGACTTGCTGACAAAGGTCCTCGGGAATGACGAACGCGGAGGATGTATACGAGGCCTTGGCCCTAGTTATACGTGGGAGATGGGGTTTCCCAAAGATAGAGATACTTATAGGAGCCGAGAGAGAGCAAAGAGGCGACGACAGGAGGAGGAGGGAGACAGGTTCACCGAGTTGCTAGGAATACTTCGAATGCATCAGCAATAGATTGACGAACTTCGAGGAGCAGCGCGCCTGCAAGATCCTGTACTCGATATTACCGCCATCCCATCTCAGCGGAAAAGCAGCGTGGCTGAATCGGAGGTCCCTTCTGACGATGCACGTATGGTAGATGGCGGTCACGGCTACCCCGTGGATGGAATCAAGGAGCAGGCATCTTGTGAGCTCCATCAGAAGGTGAAGAACCTATCCATCAAGGTGGCGGTCGGATGTGCTTTACCTTGTCCACCTGGCGCACGCTGGCATGGCCGTGAGATTCCAGCTGGCTATGCTAAAGTTGCTGTGGATGAAATCGCAATGGGGTGGGACTCAATGGAGCTTGACATCCCTGGACCTGAAGGTGAGAGGACACTCGGAGAAGTACTGGGTGGTATCATTCTATGGGACAAGAACAACATCAAGCTTCCAGGCTAGACGCCAAATCCAACACCGCCTCCGAGTGGTCGCATGTCACCTTCACCTCCATCACCTCCAAGAAGCCCACCCCATGACTACGACCACCATAGCCCGAGTCCATCTCGATCTCCGCCGCAGCCTCCGATTAGTACTAAACGACGCAGGAGCCCAAAACGACAAATGTCGCCCCTCCCAAGAGTACCTCATAAGAATCTTCCTATCAGACCTTACGATCGTACTGACGAGGAAACCGACATGATCGTAAAGGCCGAATGTGTTGCGCAGCTTCAAAAGAAGAAACCCGAGCCCGCCCTGGTATACACCGAGAAGCAAAAAGCATATGCACTTTCTTTTCTGAACACAAAATCGCAATATGACTTGCACCATAAGCCAGATGACTATCGACGCACACTTCAGAAGGAAGAAGCTGTGAAGCTTGCGACCTCTATGAATGTGACTGTTGAGGAATTGCTAGGTTCTCAGGACGACAAGTTACCCAAGGCTCAGGTAGTCCCTACATATGTCCCAGGGAAGCCTCTGGTCAGCTTTGAGCAGTTCCAACAACTGCCAACACAAATACGTAGTTTACATAAATGGTACTTGAAAGCCATAAAGAAGGAGAGAATAATGATCGTGGCCAAAGTCCCACATGACTACTACTTCCGAGAAGAAGAGGTCCATGTTGAGTTTCCAGAACTCTTCCAGTTATACATTTTCGACGCCCTCGACAAAAGTCTCATGAGTTGCTATTGTCTGTAAGTTGTTGAATTCATTGTCTATATATAAGCTGTTCATTTTTTCAGTTGTTCAGTTCATTGCATGTAATTATCCTAATTATATCCTTTTGTACTCTATTATTATGCAGAATGAAGATCATGGAATGTAAAAGAAGGTCAATCTTCAGTGTTGGGTTCATTGACCCAGATAAAATACATTGTCGGACGCTAAATGATAAACCCGAGGACACACAGGAAAACCTTCTAAGGTTTTTAACGGAGCAAAATTTCTGTGACCACATACTGTTTCCTTACAATTTCGCGTGAGTGTCTTACTCTATTATACACATTCTCTTTTGCTTACTCGATGTTAAGTGTAATTGATGAGTTACTGATGTATATATAAACGTGTACAGTTTCCACTGGATTCTCATGGACATTCAACTTGATAAGGGAAGAGTTAAAGAGACCCCTGGAATAGTTTAGTGACATGCAGGAGATGCTCTAGAGGTAATTTTCGCGCTACAGTGGTCTCTTTCGTTGATTTCCTGAGATATCACGTAATAAATAACTCATTCATTTTCTTTACCGGGTAGGGTTTGGAACCAGTTCAAGAGTGCGGTTACGGGTGACTTTACTGAGAAGCTGACGTTTAAGCCGGTCTCGGTAAGTAGTACGCGCATGTCTTTACTTCTAGTTTCAATACAATTATGATGCTGGATTATTATTTTGATTGAATTCTATTCTCGTAAAGTGCGTGAGGCAGCCACCAAAGACGAATCTATGTGGATTCTACGTTTGCGAGTTCATTCGCACGTTTCCCAGTGAGCTGAATGATTATAGAGTCGATGTAAGCAATACATTCATAACATTATTTTTATTACCATCATTTTTTGTTATCATGATTGATATTCATATTGATCTCCTTTTCTTATATAGTTCGTGAAAATGCGGGATCAACTCCTACCACAGCAACGCGTAGTAGCAATTGCTGAAGAACTGGCAAGATTCTTGATGAACGAGATGATAGATGACGCTGGAGAATTTAGTGTGAATAGGCGCCGATGATTCCCGACCGTGTAATTGAATAGACGGGCTCTAGTCCCGATAATTGTGATCTCCATGTGTAACTATCATGTATATATTTGTATGCTCGATCTTAAGAGAAGTTATCTTATGTATGCACGAACATGTACGGTATGTGATAGCGTAGAAAACTATTTTGAAATGAAAAAAAAGAGTACAAATTGAATTCTCTGCCGCGGCAGAGAAAGTGCCTAAAATTCTGCCGCGGCAGAGAACCAATTGTCCCGGTTCGTATTGGGGGGCACCCAGCGCCCGCAGAGACAGCCACGTGGATGCCCATTTGTCCCGGCTGGTAAGAGGGCCGGGACTAATGGGTGGGCCTTTAGTCCCGTCCCTCCAGTCCCGGTTACTAGGACCGGGACTAAAGCCCCTTACGGGCCGGGACTAGAGGCCCGTTTTCTTACACCGCATGGCAACTCGATCGGCTCACCTCCCGCACTATATAGACAAAACGGATCTAGAGAGCAGGCTTCTGAAATCCCGTCCGTCGAGATCCTGTACGGAGAGACGGACGATAAGGTTTTTAGGAAGCGTCTCAGTGTGACTGCTCGACTCTGTTTATGTTCTTCTTTCTCTATGGATCTGGCAACCGACAACCTTAACAACACCATGGGCGACAACAACAATGATTATGGTGCTGCTGCCGTCATGACCCTAGTCAATATGTATGTGTTATTTTCAATTGTTTGCACTAGTTCATGTGGCTAGATTTACAGTCTACTAGATGTGCTTGTTTAGCTTCATGTGTTTAAATCTGTTAATGCTTACATGATGATAATTTTGGTTAATCCCATACGAAAATTGCTTAATAATGAAACAGATGTATTGTTTGTTTTGCACCGGCTTCTGGGTGCCTTGCCCAGCTGCAGTGTATTCATGTCATGTTTTTTGTTCTATCACGAGTTCGTGTTTTACTGTTTGCATTGCGTTTTGGATGTCCAGCCCCGACTGCACTCCAGTCGGATGTCCTCCTTTCGGTACTGCCATGCATGCTTGTTTTGCACTAACTTAGATTGCACTGCGTTTGGATGTCCAACATTTAGTTATCTTACATATAGTTTTGTCCCGCTCTAAAATTATTTTTTACACTGCCTTATGTTAAACTGAGTTTGGGTTTCACACAATCAACGAATTAAGCATGAAGCTCAGGCTGGATGTCTGAGTGAGTACTCACTTAGCCTCTTTATCTTCCTATTTTTAGGTGTTCTAGGAGCATGAGGACTTGAACTTGGGTGGCTACAATGTACATCCACTTTCATAA
The DNA here is from genome assembly GCA_910589775.1 of Avena eriantha. Classification (NCBI taxonomy): domain Eukaryota; kingdom Viridiplantae; phylum Streptophyta; class Magnoliopsida; order Poales; family Poaceae; genus Avena; species Avena eriantha. Next base: position 212,492,961 of record OU342746.1, on the reverse strand, counting down.
CCAAGTTAGATAGACTTACTCCTTAGTTTCTGCACATCTATGTGCTTGCAAGTATTTACCCAGGTGATATAAATCTCTAGCACCTCTAGTGTGAATAAAATAATAACGAAAATATAATATGTTCATTTAATGGAGCGCGTCCAATTCCATTTGCCACATGTACAGCATGCCAGATGTATGCGATTCTTCGTGAGCGATGAAATCATGTGGAAAATGACCATGAATACCTTAGTACTTTCTACTCCCTCCATCTCAAAATAGATGCCGTGAAGACATCTATATGGTTTTTCATTATATAATATTGATAGTAGTACGCTTCAGCTTGCTATTGTGTATCGTTTCAGTTTGTATATATCTTTAGGCTTTTTGGATGTTCGCTTGCATTTTGATGACTAAAAAGAGGGTAACTTGGTAGCTATGTTGACCTAAGTTACTAGACTAATATTTTTAAAGTACTTTCTAGGTGTTTTAGGGCCTATTTATAGGAAAACTGGAGAAACAACATAAGAATAGAAAATATTTCTTCATTGACACTATTCATTATTCGTGTGGTTTAAAGGAATAGAGCAAAGGAAAACACATAGGAAAATTTCCTTCATCACAATATCACAGGAAAGACACGTGAATTTAATAATCCGGTTTGACCTCCCTTCCAAATTTTATACGTACAAAGATTGAAACCTAGGTCTTTAGTAGCATATAGTATCCTAATTAAAAAAAGTCATGTGGTTTGACTTTGATTTTATCATGTTTATCAGGAATACTGTATTTCTCCAATTCATGTGAACTAAACACCTAAGTTTACAAAATTCTTGTATTTTTCAACCCTCTTGTTTGCACACGTGTTTCTATCATATTTCGGTGTTTTCTCTATTCTTCGTTTTTCGGATTCCTGTGAAAGTACGCAGGCCGCGAGATAGCTTCCATAATACCAAGTCAGATCTTAATTTATTTTTGTTGCAAATACCCACGGAATTATTTGTGAATGGTCCGGTAACACTTCAAGAGAGGCGTATTTGTGGACCGATCTAGTCAAAATAAGAAGCATGCGTCACAGGAAATAGAATAAACTAATTTTGTAACTTCACCTGAAGAAATGTGCACATGTTCAATCATAACTTATACCTTTATTCACTGTTTCTATAAAGCTGAGCACAACAGTATTCAGATTGCCTCATCCCTGCAGCAGATAGAAAAGCACTAAAGCCTGTAGAGAGTAGAGATAAGAGCATGTACAGCGTGTGGAGGATGTCTAAGAAAAACGTGCATGTGTCTAAGAAAAGGAATAAGCTTCACTGTTTAGACAGTGTCTAAGAAAACTTGTAGGGTCTACTAAACATAAGATACTAGTACTTTTGAAACTTGGCCATACACTGCCAAGTGGAGCCGTGTGTTGCTTTTTTTTCTTAGACACTTGTGCCTTGTACTAGACATAGGACTAAGAATTTCTAGCTAGCACCACCCTCTTCAATGTGCTAGACACAATTTGAGAGGAAAAAGGTGCTCGGACGTGGTTATTTGGCTCCCAGGTGCATATGCACCCTATATTTGAATTTGATTTTTGTCAAAATTTGAAATGCCAAAAAAACTAAAAAAACATATGTGCATGTAGAACTTTAAGTTTTAGGTGCGCGCAAAGTCGTTTTGCAAAAATGAACATTTTGGATGACTTGTACAAAAAAAACAAAAAATGGTGCTAAAGTAACGTGCTACACAAGACAATTTTTTGTCTGTTTTTCACAGCCCACAAAACATATCGGTTTTTCGTGGAATGACTTCACGTGAACCTAAAACATGAAGCTACACACGAACATATTTTTTTAAATTTTTTCAACATTTTAAAATATGTTATTTTTATACCGGGTGCAAATGCACCCAGGTTCAAAAATGCATTTCCGCTCTTAGACACCCTATTTTAGCAACGCTGTGCTCGCTCTAACTAGGCTAGCTCAACCAATTCAGTTTACGACATGTAGCCTAGGCTCAACCATTTGGGATTGATGCTATATCCCTACGTGTACAGACGAGCTCTAGGCAATTTTTTGAACAGGAACTATAGTACTATAGTATTTGATCAAGCCAAAAGCCCACAGGCCACAAAGTGATAGCGACGTGTAATATCACTGGAGAATCGAAACGGTAGTTAGTATATAGTGGAGTCGAGGTTATATTCTACCGTGATAGGCTGATGGAAGTAGACGTGATAGCGAAGAGATGCCGACAGATAGTTACATGTACATCGGAATATGGTATTAGTACGTCGGAATAACTTTCCTAGCTACATAGCGTTAATCTCAGGCCTGCAGTTACATACATGGCGTGTCGATTTTCGTGCGACCACACCACTACATTCTATCGGTTGTGCAAAAGATTATTGATGACTGCTAATTTGCGAAATCGCAGTCAAAATTGTAGATCGTGCGATTTTTGTGCTCATCGAAAAGTATCAAAGTTCCACTTCTAGTTCATTTTGAGATTTCTAGTGTAATAGGATTTTGGTGGGATCCCACTTGACACCTTACTCATCGAGCCATAGACAGTGATGGGAACGAGTGGTGGCGATGGGAGAAACGGGTAAATTTGTAGCACACCGGACTTAAAGTTATGGGTGGCTCGCTTCCGACAGTGACACTGTGGGGTCACGAGGATGGCCGGGGTGGCGGCATGACCGGCGGTGATGGCAGTTCAGAGGTGGGAAAGGCAATGCGGTAGAGCCGTTGAGACACTAGTCATGGAGACAGCAGTTGGTGCTGCGTAGGAGGGGTGGCTGGGGGTTGAAGAAAATGAGCCGTCGTACATGGGGCTGATATCTAATGGTCAATTGAAATTGATTTTTTTTTTAAAATCAGTCTTAGTTTGCTTCCTTGTATCTTTATGGAGAAAAGGCGTAAAATAGCCGATTCTAAATTAATAAGCCCTAAACGGCCATAGAGAGTCTAAGAGGCAAAGAAGCAACAAGCAAAATACAGAGTTCCCCTCTCCCTTCTTTTGTTGAACGGGCGCCTCTCTGCCTGGCGACAATCAAGTCAACATAACAGTAGCAGATGGTGGGCTTTCATCAGGCCCAAGCGATACTACCGATGCATGTCAAAAAAACCAAGGCCTACAAATTAGTCAAAAATCAAAGTTCGCTTAGTTTAACCAAGTACATATAAGAATATATCCATTCTTAATATTTAGTAAATATACTATGAACATATATTGTATTATATGCGGATGTATTGGTATTGGTGTTGTATTGTATATGTTCAGATTTTTGTCTAGAAAAAATGATCAAACTTAGCAATGTTGATTCTTCACTAACCTTAGATGCCTGGTTTTCAAAACAGAGGAGTACAAAGATGGGCTACTGGTAAGCTAATCTATACCCTGTGGGGTAGTGCCTGTGACTCATAAGGACCTTTTTTTTAGGTAGTGACTCATAAGGACCTAGTGTAAGCATATTCTCTCCATCCACAAATAAGTGTACGCTTTTAGGTTGTACCAAGTCAAACTTTATTAAGTTTGACTAACTAATATAAAAAATGCAATATTACAATGTAAAATTAATATCATTAGATGCCTCTTGGAATGTTGTTTCATCAAATAGTAATTCATGTCATAAATATTATATGATTTTCTACAAATTGATCAAACTTATTTTTTATTTAAAAAAAATTAGAAATACACTTTATTTATGGATAGAACGAGTACGCATTTTCACATGACACAGGCACCATTGAAGAGGGGCAACTGTGGCGCCTTTGGCCACCTCATTTTCCTTTAGTCTCGTTGAAATGATCTTCTTTTTTCCACTAAAGAAATGGCAGAACGACGACTATCTTTTCCGTAAACAGTGAAAGCAGCCTGTGTTGCAACGTGAAGCATGTTTAGTTAATATATATAATAGCAAACCGTTTGTCTTCGCATTCTAAAATGTAGACTTAGCTAGGTTTGTACAAATCGCCTCAATTTGCCTACCCGTATCAACGTCTCTATCCAAACTAAAGCACTTTAGCAGATAGGGCCTAGCGTCTTAACATAACACACAACATGCATGAGCAAAAATCTGTCATGGAGAGTAGGTTCCTTAGTTCTTTCGAGTGAAAGTTTTGTGTGACTTCAACCACAAATTGCAAAGAATAAAGAATATGCAATACTAACCTTTGCTGTTATATGGTCGCTGCATCATCCACAAGCAACAGAATAAGATAATCATGTGGGTCAGTAAATTTATGTCAAGCTGGAGAACGTGTGATTGGCTAAAAATTGTCAAATTATAGATTTGTAACACCTATTTTGACGGCAACTCTATATAACCACTGATCCAATTGTATTTATTTTTGAGGGTTCATGTTTCGGTTTGCCAAAGAGGATTCTCTGAACTCCCATGCAGGTGTAGTCTCTAGTTATGTTTTGAGTTCTATGATACCTTCACATCATACACCATAGGAAACATGAGTCGTCACCAAAAGGCTCAAAACTATCGACATAGGGTTGTGTCGACGCAGCTGTCGGCATAGGGTCCTCGTCATTCTTGGCATCAACATACACCAAATGAGTGTCGGTATACACATAAATGTCGACGGTTTAGGATGACTGTCGGCATAAAAATGCGACGATGGCCGAGCCGTTAGCATACCTCTACATGTGGTGATCGCTGGAATGACAACTCGGGGTGGCGTGTGTGGTGCTATGCCTATTTACAGGCCATCGGCTTACCGTCCCACGTGGCGGCTGCTAGGATGGCCTTGACGGTCAGGCCATCAGTAACCATTGCTTTGTGCCGATAGCCTTACCATTCCACCTAGCGCACACTGAGCATCACATTCAGGTGGTCTGTTGTGGGCCTATACCGACGGTAACCAGAGCCGTATGCCGACGACTACCATCAACACATACACTAGGTGTCAGTATCTGAGATCGCGCAGATGGCTGACACTATTTATGCCAATGTACAATGCTAACGTGGGACACACAGATTTACCCTTATGACTGGCTTCCAAGGACGATTGACCAATGGACATTTTCTATTGGTTTGTGTTTGGTTAGGTCATCGCTACATGGAACAACACCTTAGATCCCTAGTTCGCACAAGATTCCCTCTAGTTGACCCTAGGGGGAGTTTTCAGCTAGTCTAGAACCTTTCTAAGTGTTATTGCGGCCTTTTCAACATTTGACCACACTTGTATACATATGTTAGGGCTCATGCAAAATTTGGGGGATTCCTATCCTCCGAAGCACGGTTTCGGGTGATACCCTAGACTGTGGGACCCGCATGGTCTATCCTTCTAAAGTTTTTCGAACGACAGTTGACCAATTAACTTTTATCTTTTTTATGTGATTAGGTCATAGCAACATGAAAACCTAATGTCGAGCCCAATATCTCATAAGATTCGCTCTCGCTGACCTGTAGTGGGAATTCCACGGTCTATCATTTATGTGATACATCTGGACTTAATGGCGACCACCCACCCACCCACCCTCTGGCGCACCCCCTGGCGAACCATGGCGATTCCCTCTAAGTTCCCCATGCAATGGATCCTCGTGCTCTTGGTGATACTCTGGATTTCTCTCATGGCATGGGAATTGAATTGCAGGTTCGATCTTCCTTTTCCACCCGTGTGCAATCCCCATCTCCTGGATCTGGTTTTATTCTTGTGGTCTCATTCGGCCGAGCCATCTTTAGACTCGATCTTGACAATGTTTGCATTGCCCTTCAATCATGCCTTGGTGGAAGTAAACTTGGTTTTCATGTCAGCTTGATTCGTGATCGAACTTTTAAATTTGAAGTATTCTCCAAAGCTGTGGGTTTCATGATCTACAAACTCAGATACTTTGAATGCCCGGAATTTAAATGCTATTTCTCTCTGTGGGGTTATGGGGGTCCGAATTGGATCAAAGAATCATCGGATTGGTTTCATGAGAAAGAATTGGACTGGACCTTGATCTCTCACCGGAGATCACGTCTCACCGGAGCCAATTCAACGCCGTTAGCCTCGCATCGGCGGAGAACCTACGTGGCAAGATCGCCGGGTATCACGCTACGTGATCCGATCTCCTCGGATCGGACGCCCGCTTCCCGCCCGGAGTTTCTCTCAAACCCTGGTGAAATTCAGCTCACCGGTTCACCCAACCCAGTTCTTTCACCCCGCTCGACCCACGTTATCCGCTCCAGATGCCTTGCAATGGGCCACACAAGCACAGAATGCCCATCTCAAGTTCGGTGCAAATATTGTTATGGATATGGACACATTAAGAAATATTGTTATATCCGTTTGAGAAAATCTCAGGTTTATCGCATTAAACAAAAACGACCTGAGCATATTATCTCCTCCGAAAGAGGGCTTGTTGTTACGACTTCAGAAATAGTACTCCTTGACCCCTCCGCTCTCCAGGAAAGCCTTGTTTCTTCCTCGCCATCGTCGCCACTGCAATCTCACACCTGCAACCTCCCACTCTCCTCCACTACAATGGCGAACTACCCCTGCGACCCCATCCCCCACCTCCCACCTGGCGCTGAAGTCATCCAACCTTGCATTCATCGCCGACGTCGGGGTTTTCACATTTTTAGTGGAGATGCCCGGCTTCGATGCGATGACATGGACATTGTCATCCTTGAGCCTCCATCTGACCCTGAGCAGTTCGCCGCGGATGCACACCTTATCAGAAACTACTTCAACGATCGCGGCCTCAACATTCGCTATTTCTCCAGGTCTGCCATGGGTGCCGCTCTGGTACAGTTCTCTGATACTTGCGCTAGGGATACTGCTATTGAGCGTAGTCCTTTCTTTGTTGGAGACATCATTCTTAGGGTGATCCCCCATAATAGAGGTCTGAACCATAGAAACATGACTTTTACACATGATGCCTGGTTGATGATGGTCAATTTCCCTCAAGATGCATGGCTAGTTGATAAAGTTAGAGAATCTGTCAGTGAATTTGGAAAATTCTTAGTCTGGAACAGAGATTATTCTAACAGAGCTGGGATCCTGGTTAAAGTCAGAGTGCCAGATATGCTTGAAATCCCTATTAGCCTAGTCCTAGGAGACAATACCAGTGATGAAGGTCATGGCCATTCCTAGACTGTGGTGATTTATGTTCTGCAGGCTAGAGTGATTGGTGGACTTGGTGGTGATGAGGATCCTCTTCCACCTGATGGTGGTAACCCACACCCCATGCCCCAACCATTTGGAGGACACTGGGATGATATGGTCCATGACCATGTTCCTGAAGAACGAGCAAATGCTGCACCTGTGATACCCAATGTTGTAATACCATATGGAAATGTTGCACCTGCTGCTGACATTGAACCAATGATTACTACCCCTCCCCAACTCAGTCCTGCACATGCTGATCATATTGCTGAACTTGAACCAATGATGGAAGCTGTGGACTCATTCAATGCCATCCATGGTCTGCTAACTCACATGGTTAAGAATGCACACACTACTCTGGGAAACACTGATATCTCTTGTATCCATGGTGCTGGATTCCAAATTCTTGATGTGGATACTGAGCATGGAAAACAGAGGAAGTGTCTTCTGAAACTTTATGCAACAGCCCCTCATGTACCAGCCTCTTCATCTGTTTGCATCACTGAAATCTCTGACAATAATGTGCAAACCTCTCTGGATACATCTATTGGTGGGTCTTCTGCTGCCATTGAAGACAACATCTCCCTGGTGACCAAACGCAAATTGCTGGCTCCAAAGGATGTGACTGCTGTCAGATGCAGTAAAAGGATTGCCAACCAATCAGAGGGATACAAGAACAAAGATGCTGCAGATAAAGCCCAGGAGAAAGAATGTTCATCTCTGATCAATACCTCAGGCAAATCCAGGAAGGTGGCCAAAAGCAAAGCTCATCCACATGAGGTGGTGATCATGGACCAAGATGCTCCACCTCCACCTGTCCTCCCTGTTGACACCATCCAGTCTATTGGTATCAACCAATGCCTGATATCTCCTAGTGAGATTGCAGAGAACAAGCTCTTTTCTGAATGTGGCTAATGTTACTTCACCCTTCTACATGTAATAATGTGTGTCATATATGTTTAATGACACACCGTTTTATGTTTCTGAAACTCCAATTACTTGATACTATCTGGCATGTAATAAGCACTTCTTTATTGCTCATGATGAGCAGAACCATATCCCTTTATCTGCTTAAGTACCTAGATGTCTACTTATCACCTTTATTGCTATTTACATCGTCAACACCTTTGGGGGATTTTCAATCTGGGTCCAAGATGCTTTTTTACTTTCATCTGATCAGCCAGCTGTCCCCAATAAATTCCTGATTAACTGTGTTGATCAGAACCTATGGAACCCTCACATGTTGAATTATGAATAGGAACTGGATGATTCTTGACTGGAATGTTAGAGGCATCAATTCTGAGTTGAGGCATGATCAACTTAGAGAAAAAGTTAATTCTTGCAATTGTGATATTATCTGCCTCCAAGAAACTAAAAGGGAAGATTTTGAACACTCCTATTTAAGGAAATTCTATCCTAGGAGATTTTCTCACTTTGCATTTTCTCCCTCACTTGGTAATTCTGGAGGATTAATTACTATCTGGAATGGTAGCCTTTTTTTTGGGGAGCTGCTTAGTCAATCAAAATTTCATCTAACTATGTCTCTTACATGTAAACACTCTGGTATCACCTGGATCTTGACCAATATTTATGGTCCTGCACACAATGAACATAGAGCTGAATTTTTCAATTGGATGCATAATATTGATACCTCCAATTACCCATTCTGGATGCTAGTGGGTGATTTCAACCTCATTAGAAGCCCTGATGATAGAAACAGAGAAGGTGATGATGCTCATAATATGATGCTCTTCAACAATGTCATCCAATTTCATGATCTTGTTGAAGTTCCACTGAAAGGAAGAGCATTCACCTAGAGCAACATGCAAGACTCCCCTCTTCTTGAAAATCTAGATTGGATTTTTACATGTCCTTTATGGACCAGAACTTTCCCCAACACTATGGCTCATCCACTCTCTAGAATTGGCTCTGATCATACTCCCATCAGTATCCAAGTGGGCACTTCCATACCTAAAGCTCAATTATTCAGATTTGAGAACCACTGGCTGGACTTTGATGGTTTCTATGATACTATGAATACCCTCTAGAATTCATCTCCCTATATCAGTGATACTACCCTTGCTATCAACTGCAAATTCAAACATCTCAGAGCTGGACTTAAAAAATGGTGCAAGAAGTATTCAAACCTAAATCAGACTATTGAAAACTGCACATTTATCCTGGCATTACTTGAGGGAATTGAGGATCAGAGACCACTTGCTCTACATGAGAAAGTTTTTAAAAGGATTTTGATGGATCATACCAATAAGCTCCTGGAGGCCAAAAGAATATATTGGAAAAGCAGAGCTAAAATCAGATGGGCCAAATTGGGAGATGAAAACACCAAATTTTTCCATGCCGTGGCTACCCAGAGCTTCAGGAGAAATCTCATCACCCATATCAAAACTGAAGACAATTTGATTCTGACTGAGCATGAACTTAAAGCTGCGGCAATCTGGCAATCTTACAAATACAGACTTGGCACAAGTGAAAGTATTACTAATGACATCAACCTTGATGAATTGATTACACCCCATAATCTTCTACATCTGGATGATCCATTCACAAATGATGAGATTGAATCTGTGATCAATGACTTTCCTTCTGATAAAGCACCTGGTCCTAATGGTTTCAATGGTAAATTCCTTAAGAAATGCTGGCATATTATCAAAGAAGATTTTGTAAAACTGGTACAGGAGTTCTATGATGAATCAGTAAATTTGAGTGCCATCAACACTGCTTTTATTACTCTCATCCCCAAGATAAATGATCCTGAGACCATGAATGACTACAGACCCATTTCTCTGGTTAGTCTTCCACTTAAATTCATCACCAAAATAATGGCTAATAGACTCCATAAGGTTATCAAACCCATTATACATAACAATCAATATGGATTTATTAAAGGGAAAAATATCCATGATTGCCTGGGATGGGCATTTGAATATCTTCACAAATGCCATGTGTCAAAGAAGCCAATTATTATTCTGAAGATTGATTATGAGAAAGCATTTGACAAGATTGAATATAATGCAATTATTAATATGCTGAATGCCAAAGGTTTTGGCCCCAAATGGATTTCCCTGGTAAGATCTATATTGTACTCTGCTTCCACCTCGGTGTTACTGAATGGTGTCCCAGGGAAAAAAATTTGCTGCAAAAGAGGTGTCAGACAAGGAGATCTCCTATCACCCATTCTATTTGTTTGCACTGCTGAATTATTACAGGAAATTGTCAATGATGCCTGGCAGAGAAATGAAATCAGCCTGCCACTTGATAATGATTATGGGCAAAAATATCCAATTATTCAATATGCTGATGACACTCTGCTGATTATGCCTGCTGATAGTTTACAACTTAATAACCTCAAGATCAGACTCCAACAATTCAGCAACATGACATGGCTCAAGGTAAATTATGACAAATCTACTCTGGTGCCTATCAATATAACACTGGAACATGCATCTCAACTGGCTATTGATTTTGGATGCAAATTGGAGAGTCTACCTTTCACCTACCTAGGTCTCCCTCTTGGTACCACAAGACCATCTATTGATAGCTTGATGCCCATTGTTTCCAAATTTGACAGAAGGCTATCTGGACTATCTTCTCTCATGTCATATACTGGAAGACTCACATTACTGAATTCTGTATTAAATTCTATGCCCATCCATGCCATGTGCTCTTTCAAAGTCCCTTTAACAATTTTTACCCATTTTGAAAAGGGTGGCAGATAGTTCCTCTGGGCAGGAAAAGATATCCACAATCATGGCAAATGTCTTGCTAAATGGGATTTGGTTTGTAGACCAAAAGATCAAGGAGGTTTAGGAGTCATAAACCTCAGGGTACAAAATCAAGCTGTTTTACTGAAGAATATTCATAAATTTTACAACAAGGCTAATATACCATGGGTTGATCTTATTTGGAAAGCTTACTATCAAGGTGATTCTGCCCCACATTCAATGAATCATATTGCATCATTCTGGTGGAGAGATTGTATGAATTATGTGGATATTTACAGGATTTGACTCATTGCAAAATTGGCAATGGAAAAACTATGCTGCTATGGAAGGATCTATGAAAAGGTGAATGCTTTGAAGATAGATACCCACACCTACACTCTTTCTGCCACAATGATACTATGACCATGGCCAAGGCCATCACTGCAGCTGATAATGATTTCTATGCACTTTTTCAACTCCCCTTATCCATTATTGCTCATGAGGAATTTACTGATATGTTGGAGAATATCATAAGCATAAACAACACCGACGACAATGATTCAGGGTATTTTTCCTAGGGGGAGATTTTCAAAACCAGAAAATATCTACAGAGCACTCATTGGGGCACACCCAACACCAAAACCCATTCTGGATATTTGGAAATCATGCTGTCTTCCAAGACACAATTTTTTTGCTTGGCTGCTAGTGAATAAAAGACTAAACACCAAGGATTTAATGACAAGAAAAAACTTCTTTGTGGAATTCAATGATTGTGTAATATGTGACACCTGTCCTCAGGAAACCCTGCTCCATCTGTTTTTTGAATGTAGCTTCAGCCAAGGGTTCTGGTGGGCCTTGGGACTTGAATGGAATACAGATATGGAGATTCATCAGATGATCAATGATGCTAGAAGTAGATTCAGTCCCAATTTTCTTATGGAAATTATCATCACTGAATGCTGGAGTATATGGGAGCAAAGAAATAGATATATTTTTAGAGATCTAAATCCCTCCATCACTAGATGTACTTCTTTTTTTAAAGCAACCTTCACCTTGACTATGCATAGAGCCAAGCCTAGTCTCAAGGAAGGTATGCAAGAGTGGCTTGACACGCTATGAATGTAATCATCTGTAACATTAACATTATCATTGATTGAGCCTGGCTCAATCTTTTGTACATTATAAAATGACACAGTAGGGGACTTCTCTATTGTTTTTGTCAAAAAAAATCATTTATGTGAGACCAAATGCGATCATAAAAAATATAAAAAAGCACAACCTTTATATTATGTCATCTTATGTGATATACTATCAGGAAATAAAAGTATCATCCAACTGAAAATATTTAAAGCAACCATAACTAAAACATATGAAATACAAGGAGAAACAAAGAAAGGAGTTTTGCCGACGGTCGTCGTCGGCAAACGCATTATGCCGACTACCTCTGTTAGGGCCATCAGCATATATGTAATGCCAGTAGGCGCCCATCACGTGTGTGTGTGTGTGGGGGGGGGGGGGGGGCAGCACCACATGGATGCCTTCTTTGCCAATGGTGTATGTTACACACCGACAGCAGCCGTCAGCATACATCTCTATTTCCCGACAGCCAGTAGTATGCTGACGGCAGCCATCGGCATACGTAGAGCTATGCCGATGGCCAGCCTTTGCCGACGGATTTTTCCGAGCCATAGACATCGAGGGACATATGCCGACGACCTGATAAATGGTTGTCGGCATATAAGGAGGCCGTCAGCAACATGATCTTATCCTGTAGTGATAGAGCATTCTTTTGTTTTTCCATAACACCCTATGTAAACTTGAAACTTTGGAGATCAACAAAGTAAAAAAAGTTATGAATAATTGGAGAATAATTGGTGGTCAACCGATTAATGTTCCAGATTTAAGTTTTTGTGTGGAAAAAATGAAGAATTATTCGAAGAAGGTATTGAAGCCTCTTCCAAAGGTGCATGTGCTCATGGGCACATATGTCACGGAATGTATTCTCAACAATAGTGATGTTTTCTAATTTTACATAAGTAGGTGCTAAACATTATGATTCATACTGATATGTAATATTCATCAACTTATGAACTACATATTTTGCACATACAGCTAGTGTATGTATGAACATGCTAGATGGGTCCTCTACTTTTAAGAAAAAAATTGGTATGCTAAAAAAATAGTACATTAGCAAGGGAACTAGTATATATGAAAAACTTTCACCCATTTCTTAATTAAACAGATTGACATCACATATTGTTTCTAAACTTCCGCACCTGAATATAAGATCGTAGAAATTTAGAAGTACTACCACACTTCTACGCCATTACCATATACTGTACGTAAATTAGTTTTAAAATCTAGTAGTGTTTGTGCCGTAAAGAAGGGGTACTTTTACTTAAGTTGCACTACTGTACTGTTGTATATTTGATAGTACATAATGTTGTATGGCTGACTGGTCGACACTGTGGCCAATTGATGCAAGAGCTATAGCCAACTGCCAAACCCATAGATGATTCCAAGAAAAGTCAGAAGTAGAGGTCGTCCATATGTCTCCGCTTGCAATTTGATGCATGAAAGAACCCAATCTAATGGCATGTGACTGATATGGAAAGTATATATGCCCAAACATTTGTTAGATATGCTCTTATCGCGAGAAAGAGAGATGATGCTAAAAACATTACCAACACAACGGAATACTGTATAGAATTCCATCAAGCAAGTAGAGAAGAGCATCTTACAGAAAAAAGATCAATGTAGTTATATTCCAATTATTAGAAGGTGAATCACACGTGTGCAATCATAGTGCCTTCACGGAGATTATAAATAGCCCCGAAACCCTTGCGATCTCCCCAAGCTTTTGTAGTTCTGTAGGGTATACATTTGCTCTCACACACTCGGATATACCATGGCTAATGACTCCTTGACAAGGGCGCATATAGTTGGAGATGTTCTAGACCCATTTGTTAGCTCAGTGCCTCTAACCGTGATGTATGATGGGAGGCCTGTGTTTAACGGGATGGAGTTTCGCTCGCCGGCGGTCACTCTGAAACCTAGAGTTGAGATCGGAGGTGATGATTTTCGAGTGGCCTATACCCTAGTAAGCCCATCACTTTGCACCCAAAAGAGTACTCCATTGATGGTTGGCCATATGTGTATGGCGATGGTGTGAACTCCAGAGAGCTTGGGAATTCAATGGCTTGACCCAGCCAATCTATGCTTGGCCTAGCTCATTCCTACCTCTTTGCCTGGACTTGTTTCTTGGGAGCCCAGCCAAAAATATAACCAGGTTAATTTTTATCTCCTAACATTTTGACCATGTGTAATTGCAAATCAATTAGGTTATGATGGATCCTGATGCCCCTAATCCCAGCAACCCAACATTGAGGGAGTACCTGCATTGGTAAGCCATAGCTCTTGCATGTCTTGTCATTTCTACACATTGACGTTACTTTTTTCATTATTAACTACATTGATGAGCTGCTCTAAATAATATTTCATTTGATATTCAGGATGGTGACTGATGTCCCAGCGTCAACAGATGATAGCTTTGGTGAGTATTTATATTTTTTATTTGCTGAGAAGATGAATATTAATTGCGGAATCAGGCTTTCATTCAGGTTTCTTGCAGTGATATTTCATAGTCATGCACCAACATATACTTAGTGCTTACCTTGAGATTGTTGTTTTCTATTGCGTCCAATACTGTGATATTTTTTTTATTGGAATGGAGGCAAAAGATTTGCCTCTATCCATTAATTAAGAGAGAGAGAGAGTTTTGACAAGAAAGTAAAACAGGGTTTACAAAAGAGACTACTATCCCGATATTATACAACTACGATGTTTTGCACCTGGCGGATATCCATAGCTTTGCCTCTCTTTTAATAGCCTTTAGAAGAATATTCTGATAAGGATTTGTTGCGGAAAACCCTAGCATTTCTCTAATTTCATACTGGGAATTAAAATACATGTTAATTAGCTAACAAAACAGTGGATGCGTGTAGTGTGCTATATAGTGAGTGCAACCTAATAGATCAGGCAATACGTAGCCCTGTATTTTGAAAAATTTGAAAACTCGATTTCAAAATTTCTAGAATAAAGGGCTACCTCTTGTCTTGAAGGTGCAAATCAGTGACCTCAAGAAAGAACACAAGTACAGTGAGATATCACATTATTGTTATCTTATCTCAAGTAGCTTTATTCTTTGATGATTTTGCAGGACGGGAGATCGTGCCATACGAGAGCCCAAGCCCAACCATGGGGATCCACCGCATCGTGCTGGTGCTGTACCAGCAGCTGGGCCGTGGAACTGTGTTTGCGCCGCAAGTGCGCCAGAACTTCAACTCGCGCAGCTTCGCGCGCCGCTTCAACCTCGGCAAGCCCGTCGCGGCCATGTACTTCAACTGCCAGCGCCCGACGGGCACCGGTGGCAGGAGGTTCACCTGATCTGTCTAACTGACAGATCAGCACGCCCAGTCCAAGGCAAAGCTTGAGCCTATACTATACTCGTATATATGTGCTGCATCACACGGTATATATCTATGCCTAGCTAGAATAAATGTACTGGAAGGGTTCTTGTCTGGCCTGTCTAACTGATGGGTCAGCCAATGTTCAGCTCGAGAGGCAATCAAGCTCGAGCTTACCAGTACTCCTGCATGCGTGCTTAAGAAGGCACGTCAGCCGCATCACACGGTACTTAGCTAGAAATGTTGGAATAATGTACCTGTGTTGTACTTGTAGTAGGCTCCTTGACTAATGGGCCTTCACAGGGATGCGTTGCTGCAGGGATGTGACATTTTGTTACATCATGGAAATGAGATATGTATACGGTTTTCTGATCCCGAATTTGAGCAAGATAATTTAGTATTTCTTACTCCACGTAGAAATAATTACTCCCTCCGCCCTGAAATAACCGACTTCAGTTTGTCTAGATTCGAATGTATCTAGACGCATTTTAGTACATAGATACATTCAAAACTAGACAAACCCAAGTCAGTTATTTCTGGACGGAGGGAGTATTTCTCAATCGATGTTATTCATATATAGCCGTCTTGTTAGCTTTGCGACAAGTAAATAACAAAGAACGAAAAGAAATCGTAGCAAGGGACACAGATTTAACACGGAAAAACCTCTCTAACAAAGAGAGGAAAAAACCACGAATGCCAGCCAAAGAAACTTCACCATAATGGGGAGTGTTTACACAACGCCGGAGATTTTCACATATGCAACTTATCCCAGCCGGTGGCTTACAAGAGGTATATATAACAGTGGAAACCAAGGTCATCAACAATGAGGGACCTCCTCTTATCCAAGTCGGTAGTAAAATCTGAATCCACACAGCCCGCGAGTCCCTCATAGGTCTTGCCAAACTTTAAGCAAGCATTCGATGTGTCATGGAGGTACCTCAAAATCCACTAAACAACTTTCCAATATTTTTACTAGGATTAGCCATGTAACGACTCACAAAACTCATAGCATATGATAATCAGGACGAGAACAAACCATGGCATACATCAAGGAACCAATAACACTAGAATAAGGAACTCATGACATGTACTCAATATCATCATCAGAACTAGGACATTGCAATGCTGGCAATTTAAAATGAGGACAATAGGAGTACTAACAGACTTTGCATTATGCATATTAAAACGTTGGAGAACTTTCTCAACATAACTTTGCTGACTAAAAAATAGCAAGCTCGATTTTCTGTCCCGTTTAATTTTCATACCTTGGATTTTCTTAGTAGCACCAAGATCTTTCATCTCCAATTCACTACCTACGTGTGCTTTTAAAGTAGTGATTTCTTTCATGCTCTTGGAAGCAATTAACATATCATCAACATATAACAACAACTATATAGGTGATCCATTAACCAATTTTATGTAAACACAGCTATCAAACCGAGACTTCTAAAAATCTTGTGAGATCATAAATGAATCAAACCTTTTGTACCACTGTCTTGGAGATTGCTTCAAACCATAAAGCGATCTCCTCAATTTGCACACAAAATCCTCTTTCCATGGAACAATGAACCCTTTAGGTTAGTCCATATAAATCTCCTCCTCCAGTTCACCATACAGAAAAGTAGTCTTTACATCTAGCTGCTCAAGCTCAAGATCATGCATAGCAACAATACCAAAGAAAGCACGGATAAAACTATGCTTCACAACCGGAGAGAAAACATCATTATAGTCAATACCTAGAATCTGACTGAAACCTTTTGCTACTAACCTTGCCTTAAACCTTGGAGGCTCATTAGGAGATAAACCTTCCTTCTTCTTGTATATGCACTTACAGCGGATGACCTTCTTTTGTTTAGGCAAGCGTAGAACTTCCCATGTGCTATTCTTTTCAAGAAATTGCATCTCTTCTTGTATAGCAGAAAACCCACTTCTCACGGTCAACGGATGCAACATCTTTATTGCATGTAGCAGGTTCAAAATCATGCTCCACCTGTTCAGCACAACTCAAAGCATAATGAGAAAGATTGCATTCTTCAATTAAACGACGAGGAGGAACTTTGTGACGCCTCGGTCTATCAGCAGCAATAGACTCTTGTGGTTTCTGCAAAATAGTAGGTGAGTGTTGAACAACGTGATCATCAATATTTTCCTCATGAGTATCATCAACCACAACATTATTATCAATAGTTTTCTGTAGGTGCTCCACTTGCGCTCTAACTCGCTCCTTCCAATAGCAACATGAGAGGGATCTGATGGCAAGCTATTATGATACATAACAGATTCATTGAAAACAATGTTCCTACTCAACAAAATCTTTTTCAGGATTTCATAGTTTATATGCTTTAACTCCTGAACCATAACCAAGAAATATGCACTTAACAACTCTAGGCTCTAACTTTCCATTATCAACGTGAGCATATGCAGTGCAACCAAAAACTCTCAACTGTGAATAATCAGTAGACGAACTTGACCATACCACAATGGGAGTTGGCTGCTTCAGCCTAGAAACGTCTATGCATACCTGCATTGGACAACATACAGCGAGCCCTCAAGATGATGGTTCTGTTCATGCGCTCAGCCACACCATTCTGCTGAGGCGTGTAAGGGATGGTGTGGTGCCTGATCATACCATCGTTACTGCAAAACTCCTCAAACTCATTAGAACAGAATTCCATACCATTGTCAGTATGTAGTACCTTTACCTTCTTTTTAGTTTGCTTTTCAACCATAACTTTCCACTTTTTAAAAGCATCAGATTTATGTTTCAGAAAATATGGCCACACTTTTCTTGAGTAGTCATCAATAATAGTAAGCATGTAATTAGCACCACGAATAGAAGACTTACGGGAAGGTGCCCATACATCAGCATGCATATAATCTAATATGCCTTTGGTGGTATGAACAGAAGCATTGAATTTAACTCTTTTATGCTTACAAAAAACACAGTGCTCACAAAACTCAAACTTAATCAAGTTGCAACCATCAATCAGCTCTCTATTGACCAACTCTACCATGCCATGTTCGGTCATATGCCCAAGACACATATGCCATAGATTTGTTTTACCACAATCATCAGAATCATTAGAAGTAACAACAACAACAATACCAGGCAAAGTGCTACCTCTAAGAACATATAACTTAGCGGAATTCGTATCACCTATAATGTGAATAAGAGAACCTTTTGATACCTTTAACAATCTATGCTCACTGGCGTACTTGTATCCATCAACATCCATGGTACTCAGGGAGATCATATTTATGGCCATGCTTGGTATGTGCTTCACCTTAGTCAACGTACGCGTCACACCATCATGTGTCCTGATATTAACAGATCCAACTCCGACAATATGGCATGGGTTATCATTCCAAACACGTACAAAATCTTCACTCTGCACAGACTTATATGAACTAAACCAATCTTTGTTACAACAAATATGAAACGAACATACAATATCAAGTATCCATTCATCATCACGAGAAGCACAAGCAGCAAAAACGCCTAACAGTCACCGTCAGAACTATCACCATAAACAACAGTAGCCTTACCAGCACCTTCAGACTTATCTTTCGGTTGGTAAGTTCCGTTTCTTTTCTCCTTATTGTGAAGCTTCCAGCAGTCATCAATAACATGATTAGATTTCTTACAATACCTGAAGAACTTATCCTTTACCTTGGACTTTGAACGACCTCTGCCATCCTTACTCTTATCTCGGTTGCCGTAGTTGTTAAATCTCTGCTCATTCCTGCCACGAACATGCAGAACTTCAGCCTTGGATGGCGACCCATCTGCCTGCACCATATTTTTCATCTTTCCCGCTATTCGTTCCTGCCATGAACCTACAGAACTTCAGCCTTGGATGATGACCCATCTGCCTGTACCATAGTTTTCATCGTTTCCCTCTGTTTGAGGGCCTCCTGTACTTCACCAAGGGTTAGTTCATCAGGGCTCAACAATATTGTATCACGAAAGTGTGTATAAGAACTAGGCAACTAGCATAAGGGTAAGAGAGCTAGATCCTCATCTTCATATTTTAATTCCATATATTACAAGTCAGAAACGATCTCTCTAAAAACAGACAAGTGATTTATTACTGATCCACCTTCTTGCAGCCTATGCGAGAACAACTTCATCTTCACATGTGTGACACCCCAGGATTAGCACATAGAAATAGAGAGGCCACATGTATGTGCATTGCATTCATGCATAAGAAAATCCGAGGAATTTTCGTGCAAAACTAAAGAAGCTATAGAGGGATCGAGGTCTCTCTTGTTCTGGTGGAAACATTAGTACAAGCGTGACAGATTTCGACATGACCTCTATTGAACCTTTGTGTTTTGAGGGGGAAATAATTCAAACATGTATTTGAATTTCAGATTTGACTTAATATGAATTTAGAAAATCCACAAACTGAATCAATTGGACAAAAAGAAATGATTCCCATAATAATAATACTAATACATGAGAGACCTGATGTCTACACACTTCTATTCTTGTAGACAGTTGTTGGGCCTCCAAGTGCAGAGGTTTGTAGAATAGCAGCAAGTTTTCCCTTAAGTGGATCACCCAAGGTTAATCGAACTCAGGGAGGAAGTGGTCAAAGGTATTCCCTCTCAAGGAATCCTGCAATCAAGATACAAGAAGTCTCTTGTGTCCCCAACACACCCAATACACTTGTTAGGTGTATAGGTGCACTAGTTCGGCGAAGAGATAGTGAAATACAAGTGGTACGGATAAAAGACAACGGTGCTAGAAAATAGCTTGATGGCGTGGAAGAGACTAAAGACAAACTGAAATAAAGATGGAAGCAAGCAAACATATAACAGATCTAGTAGCAAACGGTGTTTTAATGCTTAGAAACAAGGCGTAGGGATCATACTTTCACTAGTGGACACTCTAATATAATATATTATCTTCATGATACTACTCTGAAATACATCCCGTTGGACACTTTAATTCATGGTAGGGCTATAACATCACACCTCAAAGTAAGCCTTTCCCATCTAGATAACCCCACACTGTCACCTTGAGCACTAGATGGTTCCAACAAACACCACAATTTCATAAAGACATCCAACTCCAAATATAACTCATAATAAGTATTTGTAATCTCTAGCCTAAGTGCCACCATGGTGTGCACACTGTCAACTTCACACACATGGGGAGAGCAGAGATCTATTAAAGCACTTAAGTAGCAAGGTAGATCTACTTGATTACAAAGCTCATGATCACAATATGGTCATGCATAGAGAGAGAGAGATGAACACATAGCTACCGGTGGAGCCCTTAGACTTGAGGAAGAACTACTCCCTCCTCATCATGGGAATCATCAACGGCGATGGAGATGGTGGTGGAGATCGATGGAGATGGCTCCGAGGCACTTCCCCGTCCCGGCAGGGTGCCGGAATAGAGACTTTTTGTCCTCCGAATCTCCCCTTCGACGGTGGCGGCGCTGCAGAACTTTTCGTGGCTGGAGGCTATTAGATTTATGGTTTTTGCATTGGGAGGCATCTTATAGGCGAAGAGGCAAGGTCGGTAGAGGCCGGAGGGGCCCACAACACCTGGTGGCGTGGCCAGGGTGGACCCGCGCCACCATATGGTGTGGCTAGCCCCTGGCCCCTCTCCGTCCCATCTTCTGGCTCCGTGAGTCTTCCGGTAAAATATCGACTTTGGCTTTTGTCCGGTCCAATTCCGAGAATATTCATTTTCTAACTTTCCTGGAACCAAAAACAGCAGAAAACAGGCAACTGGCACTATGGCATCTTGTTAATAGGTTAGTCCAAGAAAGTGTATGAAAAGTACTCCAAAGTTGGAACAAAACATAAGAAAGTAGATAAAACCAAGCATGGAACATTAAAAATTATGGATACGTTAGCAACGTATCAACATCCCCAAGCTTAACTCCTGCTCGTCCTCGAGTAGGTAAGTGATAAAAAGAAATAATAATTTTTGAGGTGACATGCACCATAATAAACTTGATCAAAGTATTGAAAGCTGGGATCATAGTACTTGAACATAGCATGAAAGACAAAGTTCTAACAATTAAGACATAGCAACTATGTTGCAACATGAAAAGGCACAAACAAAAGATTCATGAATAACAATGCTTTGCAAGACGTTTGTTTGTTTCACATAAAGAAAACATAGAATAGTGGCATTCAGCTTGTCCCTCATAGAGTAGCAAATATAAATGCATGGGACACCTTCAAAGTTCATAAGGGTGACTAGATACAAATAGTTTAAAACAAGCAATATCAAAGTTATGCATCAATCAAGAAGTCTTGGGACAATGCACATAGAACTAAGAATGGCCACTGCGCTCTCAAAGTAGGTGCATAAAGGTAGAATGTGGATACTCAACATAAAAGTAGAAGAAAGGCCTTCATAGAAGGAAGTAGGGATTCAAGTTTCATAAAGAGCTTCCAAAAATTATGGTACTTAATAGCTTTCAGCTCACATTGCCCCTATCATAAGCATCTTGAGGTGATTAAGGTTAAAGTGAACAAACTATGAAGTATATGCTTGACAAAGTATAAGTTGGAAATCTCATGTCCCTTGAATACGAGGGCCGCTCCTCATGCTACTCAAGTTTAGTCACCGTTAAGTTCTTGTCATCGTAAGTACATGTGTATCATAGAGAACCGCCAACGGGGTACCCCTTGCCCAATGATACGGAAGAATCCCCATATCAAAATGACAAGGCAAGCAAACAACGAGCATCTCAGCAATCTTCTTATTTACCATGGGAATATGGTGCTCTTTTTCTCTCTTTCCTCTTTTCATTTATCTCTTTCTTTTTCTCTTTTTTCTCAATATCTGACTCTTTTTTTATAAGAAGAATGCTTCATAGACAACTCATTATGATTTCGCTACAAGTTTCCACCATGTCAGCATGGATTAGACCAGCGGCCCAGGCGTTTCTCTAACACATATACATAACTCCATGGACTTACAAGCTCCCCTTTCATTTCACACCGATCCATAGACAAAAGAGAATGATATCAACTTGGTACAAAGTACAAGTGTAATGTTGAAAGCGTTCCCCATGACAACATGGTTCTGCTAATCCCGAACAAATAAGTGCAAGCATATACAACATGAACGACACAATGGTTCAAGTTTATTAAGTGCAAGGAAAGTAAAGTGTGCCATCAAGTTCGTGAGAGCTTTAATCACTAGTTTTCTCATAACAAGTTTAATTCGGAAGGTAGATAAAAACATGAATATACTTGGAATAGCATATGCTAATAGGTAGGTATGGTGGACTCTTTGGAATAACTTGGTTTTATTTGGAGTTGGATGCATGAGTGGAACTCATACTTGGTATGGAGGCTAGCAAAAGACTAGGGGCGACTAACTAAGAGAGCAATAATGGACATAATCATGCAAAGCGACAAAACATCATTAATTAAAGCATAAAGTGATATTACAAGTCGAAAACTAAATGATCATAGAGACTATGGTGACTTGGTATAGTCATAACATGGTGTGAGCATGCGCCAAGTCAACCCAAATAAAGAATCAAAGGAGAATACCACAATACTATGCTTTAGTATGCTAAAACAACGCATGATTCTTTCAAGCACATTAATCAATCTCAATTATTTATAACAAGTCATGCTACAACAACAATCACTAAGCATAAAGCCAAAACAATATCAAGCATGGAATGACAAAATCATAGGCCACAGTCGAAAACAAGCTCTCTTTACTACTTAAGCTGAACTTTCCTACTCTTTTCCAATCCAAACCAAACTATTTGAAAACCAATATATGAAAGAGGGGGTCCAACCAATTTATTCAACAAACTAAGAAAACCAAGAAAATGAAAAAGAAGACGCTCCAAGAACAACACAACTGTGCATGAAACAATAAAAATGAAGTATTTGGAAGGAACCTGGGATTTTTATTGATGAAGAAGGGGATGCCTTGGGCATCCCCAAGCTTCGACGCTTGTACTTCTTGGATATTTCTTGGGGTGACACGCGTGGCATTGATGACCCACAAGTATAGGGGGTGTATCGCAGTATTTTCGATAAGTAAGAGTGTCGAACCCAACGAGGAGCAGAAGGTGCTGGCTAGTGGTATGGATCAGGAATTCTCTGCAAATACTTAGCAAACGGATTTTTAGGGGTTTTCGATAAAGCAAGTAAACAAAGTACGAGTAAATAAAATATAGTAGGAATAAATGCAGCAAGTGGCCCAATCCTTTATGCAGCAAAGGACAAGCCGGTTGTATTTCTATAGATGACCAAACGTTCTCGATGACACATGGGAAGACTATCAAGTGCTTTCACTTCATATAGTCGATTAATCTTCTTTAGCTTGCTAAGTGTTGTGTGGGTGAACCTGTCCTAATGTACCGCCCCATCCAAGACTAATACATACTTGTGATTATACCCCTTGCAAACATCCGTAAGTACAAGAAAGTAATTAAGGTATAAACCTAACCACAGCTTTAAACTCTAAGACCCTTACGTCCCTTGTGCAATGGTTTCCTAACGGGGGTTCATGTTTCTGTCACTCCGGCAACCCCTACGATTAGTAGCCAAATACACAATGCATTCCCCTAGGCCCATATAGGTGAAGTGTCATGTAGTCGACGTTCACATGACACCACTAGAAGAAGTACACCACAACTTAAATAACAATCTATTGAATCTTTCTCAACGCAACTCCACTACTAACAACAAGACTTCTCCCATGTCCTCAAGAACAAAACGAATTACTCACAAGACATCATATGGATCATGATCAGAGATGGAATAATGATGTATAACAATCTGAACATAAACAATAATTCAATGGTTCACTCAATAGCATCAACTACAAAGAGTAATCAACACCGGGAAAGTGTCCCCTATGAACTATGCAAGATTCAACTCAATTGTTACAGCAATATGGAGATGGTGATGAGGGTGCTGATGGTGATGATGGTGGTGATGATGATGATGATCCCGATGAATTCCATCTTGATGGTGGTGTTGATGGCGACGATCTCCCCTCTCCGGGAAGGAATTCCCCCGGCAGAAATCTGTCTGCCGGAGAGATCTTTCTCTCTCGGTGTTTTCCGCCCCGTAGAGGCGGCGGAATCTTTTTGTGGTCACTCCCCGAGTCTTAGGGTTTCGTGGGGATGATATACGCCAGAGGGGAGAGGCTAGAGCGGGCCAGGGCGGCCACACCACCTCTAGGCGCGGCCTAGGCCTACCCGCGCCATGGGGTGGTGTGGGCCCCCTGTGGCCCACCTCCACTCCATCTTCTGGCATCCTGAGTCTTCTGGAAAAATAGGAATTTCAGTATATTTTCCCGGATTTTCTGATCTTCGCGAATTTTGCCTCCAAAAAACACCTTTTCCATCAGAATCCTGACTGCAGCGGTCCATGCTCCAAAAGTCATCAACCATGCAAAAATAGATGAAATAACATAAGTATCACCTCTCAATACGAAATATATCAATGAATAATAGTGAATTAAGACATAGAATAGTGATGCAAAAATGGACGTATCAACTCCCCCCAAGCTTAGACTTCGCTTGTCCCCAAGCGAAACTGAGCTCAATAAACATGGCCGCAGGTTTATGGAGTGAAGAGTCGATAAAAGAATACGGACAAGAAGCATCACATTCATCAAATACATAGATCATAATAGAAGACAACTCACTATTATATAACTCAACTTGTAATAAGTAAAGGAAACACAATAAAGATACATAAAGTGAATCATAATTGGTAATGGCAAACTTAGCTCTTGGTCGAAGAATAGTTGATAATTTGCTGGAGTTCACAAGTAGCTGGTTTTTCAATGAAAGCTTTCAAAGTAGTAAACTTCAAGATAAGAGCAATGTGCAAAACAAGGAACGTAAGAGACATGATTGAATAAATCATCATATGAATGAATGAAACACATGAACTCAAAGTACTTGCTGAGATAGAAGGGAATAGGTTTACTGACTCAACTAAAAAGTATAAGAAAGGCCCTTCAAAGAGGGAAGCAGGGATTGCAAGTCTCATAAAGAGCTCCCAAAAATTATGATACACACTAGCTTTCAGATCTCATTGCCCTATCATAGGCATCTTTAGGTGATTAAGCTGAAAGTGAGGTCCAATCTGAGTTATATGCTTGATAGACTGTAAACTGAAAATCCCAAGTCCCTTGAGTACGAGGGCCGCTCCTCATGCTACTCAACTTTAGTTACCGGTAAGTTCTTGTCATTATAAGTATGTGCGTATCATTGAGAACCGCCAACGGGGTACCCCTTGCCCGATGATACAGAAGAATCCCCATATAAAAATGACAAGGCAAGCAGACAATGAGTATCTCAACAATCTTCTTATTTACCATGGGAAAATGGTGCTTTTTTCTCTCTTTCCTCTTTTCATAGTATCTCTTTTTTTCTTTTCTTTTTCTCAATAGCTATCTCTCTCTTTTTTTATAAGAAGAATGCTTCATAGATATCATTATGGTTACGCTGCAGGTTTCCACCATGTCAACATGGATTAGACCAGCGGCCTAGGCGTTTCTATAACACACATACATAACTCCATGGACTTACAAGCTCCCCTTTTATTTCACACCGACGACATCCGCAAACAAAAGAGCAAGGTATCAACTGGGTATATATTTACAAGTGTTGAAAGTGTTCCCCGTGACAGCACGGTTCTGCTAATCCCCAGCCTATAATTTGCAAGCATATAACTTTCATGGAGAGTTCACAATGGTTCAGGTTTATTAAATGCAAGAAAGTAAAGTGTGCCATCAAGTTCATGAGAGCTTTAATCACTAATTTTCGCATAACAAGTTTAATTTGGGAGGTAGATAAAACAAGAATTTACTTGGAATAGCAATATTGCTACTAGGTAGGTATGGTGGACGCAAATGGCAAAGGTTTTGGTTTAAAGGAGTGGATGCACGAGAAGAAATCCCTCTCAGTACAGGTTTTAGGCTAGCAAGGCCGGGTAGCAAGTACAAGAGTTGAAGGAAACAACCAAACATACAAGTGATAAAGACAAACATGAAATCTTCCTTGGAAGCACAAAAGATCTTAACTAGAGAATACTAGACTTATGAGCAAATCAAGAAAGAAAGATGATGAAATTATTTTTCTCTAGAGTACTTCTATCTTTTTCTTTTCAACTCTCAAAAAGGTGTTGCTACTGACCGAGCCAGGTTTGCCAAAACCAACTAAATTAACTCAATGATCCCAAAGTGATACCAATACTAACAACAAGATCAATCATATAACCATGAATTGAAAACTAACATAAGCTATGCAAAAAGAGTGAATCAAAGAACTTCTCATTAATATTCCGTAACGGAAACTCACACCAAGGGATACAAATCTAATGAGAGAGGGGAAACTTCCATAATGCAAACCATACTACACAATAACTCCTCTATTCATGATATGACTCTACTAATAAGGTAAAAAGATTGAAGATAGTGATATGATACCGCGGCACTCCCCCAAGCTTGGAACAAACCAAGGGGATGCCAAACCTGATGACGAATTACTCCTTTGGTGGTGGTGGTATCCTCTTAATGAGCTCTTTGATCAATTTCCCAAATTCCTCAATCTCGAAGGTGAGAGTACGAATCAACTCCGAGTTGTGCTCAATACGGCCCATAATCATTTCAGTTTGTGGATCCCAACTCTTGTGATTCTTTTTCCATTCTTCCCACTTGGAGTCTTCTTTTCCTGCATGGTTATGGGTAAAGGTATGGAAGGTATTCTTGGTGTTCGGAGAAGGTGTCCGTGGTGCCAAGCGGTGACACGAAGGCTTCCCTCCAGTTGACATCCGTGCAGTCCTTCTGATCCTGGCAGGGTTCGCCACCACTCCAATGCTTGCAATGGTAGTGCCGGTATGCAGGTGTTGGCCTTGCTCCTCTTCACCTTCACTCTTGATCTCCTTCTCCTTCCCAGAGTCTTGGATGTCTTCCTCCATGGGCTCCTTCCCTTTATCCTTGGAAGACACCATTGTGCTTCTAAACCTTCAAAGAGTATGTCCTGGCAGAAAAAGATCGAAACAAAAACACGACGAAAACACGATATACGGACCTCGGGGGATCCGGGGGGTTATATATTACAAAGTTTCATGTCAAAAGGAAGGTACTGGGAGAAAACGAGTTGGAGGCGGAGTCCGGAGTGGCCACACCACCTGGTGGCGTGGCCAGGGGAGGGCCCGCGCCACAGGGTGGTGTGAGCCACCCTGGCTCCGTTTCCGTCTCTTTTTTCGCTTCGTAGCTTTCCTTATTGACTGAAAACTGCAAAAATATAGTTGGATTGTATTTTCGCGGAACTTTTCCTACCAGAACTGTTACCTAGTTGGAAACGGACTCTGCAGGTCTCTGAATTTGGTATCTAGTAGATTCTTCCGGAGTCATCACTTGAATAACATCAATATCTTCCTCTTCATAAACTTATTACTTGAGTCATAAAATCTTTCTCTTTCTTATTACACCATTATCTCCACTTCCTGGAAATTTCTTTTACACAAAACTTCACACAGTTCTTATTAGCAACATTAGTATAAGTGAAGTGATAAAACCTTTTGAGTCCAACTTCAACTGAAAATCATCAAAACAAAAGCTACTGTAGAAAATCCTTCCGAAGACCCAGAAAGAATTCAAAAAGGAAATCGAATAAAGAAGCAAATGCAAGAGTGGCAAAATCTGTCAAAACAGACCAGCAGGTAAAGATCAATTTTTTCTAAAATCTTCTGTTGCTCAAATCAAAAAGTGCAAAACTAACGAAAGTGAAATAACAACATGGGGCAGAAGCACAAAAAATTACAGCTCAAACTGACATACAGAGATCTCTCACGAATTTTTACGGCGAAGCACAAAAATCTGTTTCAGGACAGCAACTCCCCCAAATCTTACTTCTCTCTCACTAGAGGTTGATCTTGACACAAAAACCAAACAAAACGGATAAAGAGCGGTTATTACCGAAGTAATAACTTCCAAGACTCAAATAAACAAAAACAAACTAAAAGTAAAAACAAATTGGGTTGCCTCCCAAGCTCTTTCTTTATAGCCATTAAGATGGGCATGATAATTTTGAAGAAGCTCTCATAGGGATATGATTTGAAGTGAAAGAGAGCATTAAGAAGCAAAAACACACACTCATTTAAGTCTAACCCACTTCCTATGCAAGGGAATTTTGTAATGAAACAAGTTATTGAAACCAAAGGCAACTTGCATAAGAAGGCAAAAGAAGTGTGACATAAAAACTTTCAGCATAAAACGAGGAAACTTGATATTAATGAGATGCATAAGAATACTTTTCCCTATCTCATAATAACTTTCAGTATCATGCATAAACTTAACAATATAGCTATCAAAAGGACCATCATAGCACTGATCACTTATTCTAACAGAAAACACAGGAATACTAGCTCTCATAGCACTACTATGTGAAACAATATTAGAGGTATCCTTACAAAGGATAGTGTGTCCCTCTTTTTCATAATTAGCGACAAAGTCTTTCACATTTGCTATTATAGGTTCATCAATCATTTGTTTATCAGGTTCAACAGCTTTATTCATACTTTCATCTACCATACTAGCCATCATTGAATGTTCCTTTACCTTAACTGGGAAAGGCATTTTCTCAATATAAGATTTAGGTAAAACATGATTAGTAGTATAAACTTTAGTATTTCTTGCCGGAACACTCTTAGCAATATCTTTATAAGGTTCATGATACTTATTCCACTTCTTTTTAGGCACTTCGATGTAGGAAGAAAAAGCCTTAAAATAAGAAGCAATAACTTGAGAGTCTAGACCATAAGCATTTTTAATATTTTGAAAGCCATCAGTTCCCATAAAAGATTCAATGCATTCATAATCATAATTTATACCTGACTTTCTACCTTTGTCATTCTCCCAAGCTTTAGCATTGTCTTGAATACGATCTAGAAGGTCCCATTTAACTTCTTCTTCCATACGAGTGAATGATCCAGCACAAGAAGCATCCAATAAATCCTTATCATGTAGAGGGAGCCTTGGATAAAAGTTGTTGATAATAATATTGTTGGGGAGCTCATGAATGGGACATTTGAGCATTAGTAACTTCAATCTACCCCAAGCTTGAGCTGTACTCTCTCCATCAAGAGGCCAAAAATTGTATATTTGATTCTGATCTTTATGAATCTCACTAGGAGGATAAAACTTTGAATAAAGGAGAGGCACTATTTCCTCCCATTCCAGAGCTTGACCATTCTTCAGCAGCTTATACCATTCATCAGCTCTTCCTTTCAGTGATAATGAGAATAACTTCTTCTTAACTTGATCTTTAGTAATACCTACACACTTGAACAACCCGCGTAATTCGTGTATAAAGAGTAAATGATCACCGGGATGGACAGTTCCATCCCCAACATAGTAGTTATCCATAACACGATCAATAATTCTTGTAGGTATTTTGAAAACATCATTCTCAGTAGGTGGTGGCTTATCTACTACCTTAGCAGTGGTAGTAGCATTACCAAATAAGAAACTCAGCAATTTATCCATAACGAAAATAAAGCAACTAGCAGAAGTAAACAATACTCACAGTAGAAGTTTCCTTTACTAGTTCCACTCTCCAATAGCGCTTCACTCCCCGGCAACGGTGCCATAAAATAGTCTTGATGACCCACAAGTATAGGGGGTGTATCGCAGTATTTTCGATAAGTAAGAGTGTCGAACCCAACGAGGAGCAGAAGGTGCTGGCTAGTGGTATGGATCGGGAATTCTCTGCAAATACTTAGCAAACGGATTTTTAGGGGTTTTCGATAAAGCAAGTAAACAAAGTACGAGTAAATAAAAGACAGTAGGAATAAATGTAGCAAGTGGCCCAATCCTTTATGCAGCAAAGGACAAGCCGGTTGTATTTCTATAGATGACCAAACGTTCTCGAGGACACATGGGAAGACTGTCAAGTGCTTTCACTTCATATAGTCGATTAATCTTCTTTAGCTTGCTAAGTGTTGTGTGGATGAACCTGTGGTAATGTACCGCGCCATCCAAGACTAATACATACTTGTGATTATACCCCTTGCAAACATCCGTAAGTACAAGAAAGTAATTAAGGTAGAAACCTAACCACAACTTTAAACTCTAAGACCCTTACGTCCCTTGTGCAATGGTTTCCTAATGGGGGTTCAGGTTTCTGTCACTCCGGTAACCCCTACGATTAGTAGCCAAATACACAATGCATTCCCCTAGGACCATATAGGTGAAGTGTCATGTAGTCGACGTTCACATGACACCACTAGAAGAAGTACACCACAACTTAAATAACAATCTATCGAATCTTTCTCAACGCAACTCCACTACTAACAACAAGACTTCTCGCATGTCCTCAGGAACAAAACGAACTACTCACAAGACATCATATGGATCATGATCAGAGATGGAATAATGATGCATAACAATCTGAACATAAACAATAATTCAATGGTTCACTCAATAGCATCAACTACAAAGAGTAATCAACACCGGGAAAGTTTCCCCTATGAACTATGCAAGATTCAACTCAATTGTTACAACAATATGGAGATGGTGATGAGGGTGCTGATGATGAGGATGGTGGTGATGATGATGATGATCCCGATGAAGTCCAGCTTGATGGTGGTGTTGATGGCGATGATCTCCCCTCTCCGGGAAGGAATTCCCCTAGCAGAAATCTGTCTGCCGGAGAGATCTTTCTCTCTCGGTGTTTTCCGCCTCGCAGAGGCGGCGGAATCTTTCTATGGTCGCTCCCCGAGTCTTAGGGTTTCGTGGGGATGATATACGCCAAAGGGGAGAGGCTGGAGTGGGCCAGGGCGGCCACACCACGTCCAGGCGCGGCCTAGGCCTGCCCGCGCCATGGGGTGGTGTGGCCCCCCTGTGGCCCACCTCCACTCCATCTTCTGGCATCCTGAGTCTTCTGGAAAAATAGGATTTTCCATATATTTTCCCGGATTTTCTGATCTTCGCAAATTTTGCCTCCAAACAGCACATTTTCCATCAGAATCCTGACTGCAGCGGTCCATGCTCCAAAAGTCATCAACCATGCAAAAATAGATGAAATAACATAAGTATCACATCTCAATATGAAATATATCAATGAATAATAGTGAATTAAGACATAGAATAGTGATGCAAAATGGACGTATCAGGCATCCCCAAGCTTGAGCTTTAGTCCATCCTTCATCTTATTACTCATTCCTTCCATACACCTGAAATTTTTCCTTCATACAAAACTTCACACAATCTTTATTAGCAACATTAGTGCACTCAAGATTATAGGTCTTTGGGTCCAGTTATAACACCAATTAAACTTCCATCAAAACACAAGCTACTGTAGCACTTCTCTCAAAAAGCTCAATTCCCCAAAAGAACTCAAGAAGGAACCAACAAGAAGCAAATGCAAAAAATGGCAGAAATCTGTCAAAACAGACCAGCAGGTAAAGACGAATTTTTTCGAAGACCTTCTGTTGCTCAAATCAAAAGTGTTGCACTAACGAAAGTTAGATAACAATCTGGGGCAGAAGCACAAAAATTCACGCCTCAAAATGATGTAGAGAGATTTTACATGAATTTGTACGGTGAAGCACAGAAATATGTTTCGGGATAACAACTTTCCCAATCATTACTTCTCTCTCATTAGAGGTTACTCTTGGCAGAAAAAGCAAATAAAAAGGATAATGAGGGGTTATTACAGAAGTAATAACTTCCAAGACTCATCTAAAACTTTTGGGTTATCTCCCAATAAGTACTTTTTTTAACGCCTTTAAGTTAGGCATGATAATTTAAGAAGATGCTAACATAAGAATTCTGAATTGAAGTAAAAGAGAGCATCAAGAAGCAAATTTGAAACACATTTAAGTCTAACCCACTTCCTATGTATAGGAATCTTATAAAGAAACAAGTCATGAAAGCACAAAGCAACAAGCATAGGAAAGCAAAACAAGTGCAACTTCAAAACTTTCAACATAAAGAGGGGAAACTTAATATTGTTGAGTCACATAAAACCATGCTTCCCTCTCTCATAATAACTTTTAGTAGCATCATGAATAAAATTAACAATATAACTATCACATTAAAAATTCTTATCATGAGCCACATGCTTAAAAGAATTAATACTCCCCACATAAACATAGTCATTCTTATTAATTATAGTGGGAGAAAATTCAACAAAATAGCTATCATTATTATTCTCATCACCATAATCATCTAATATAGGAGGCATATTGTAATCATAATTACTTTCCTCCTCAATAGTAGGTGGACTGAAAATATCATATTCATCATTGCAATCATCATATATTGGAGGTGTAGTATCATCATAAGCAATAGAATAATTATCTTCCAAAGTGTGTTCATTTGTAAACATATCATCATTGGAAGGATCATGGATAGCACTAATAGTACAACAATTATTAATATCATCATTTTCAGAATTGGTAGCAAAGAGATTTTCAATATCAAAAGAAGTGTGCTTTTCCCAATCATGATCACTACTATAGGTAACAGGCATAGGAACATGATCTAGTTCAGACTCATCAAAAACTATAATAGGAGCTACATGCTTAGGGGGAAATACTGTTTCCTCCCTCCTTTTACTCCTCTTTTTCTTCTTTATCTTCTTCTCTTTAGGAGGGAAAGGCTTGAAAGGAAGCTTCTCCATATACCTTGGTTTATTATTAGAGACAATAGAAGAAACTTTTGAGGATTCCTTCTTTTCATTAATAAGATCAAAACACATATTAGTCCTATCATATTTTGGTAAAATCTCATATTCTATAATATTTCGTATGTAAGTATTTGTGTGGCAATTATCAACACAATAAAGATGACAACCATGCAGGACACTATTCATATCAAAAGCACTCATATCAACCAAAGAAGTTTTTCTTGATAATTCTTCACACCCCAAAAATAATGTAAGTTCATCATGCTAATTAGGAGTGATCATGTCATCACAATATAAACTTGCAGTACTCATTGGATTAGAAGGGCTATTATTATGGCCCGAGCATTGAAAATTGAAATGACCCACTTCAAAGCAAAGTTCACAAATAAAAGCATAAAGGGCACAAACTTTTTTTTACCAAGATCATTTAAAGCCCTATACCACATTCTAGTTTTTTCATTCCTGTGGGTGATACAATACTCTTCTTCAATTTGATTATTCTCACAAGGTCTATGTATTCCATAAAAATTAACATGCTTATAAGAAATAGTACTTTCAGAGGTTTGAGCATGTTTATTGCTATCATTAACAACAATTTCATTTTCCATGCAAGTGTCTTTAAATGGCTCATGATACATGTCCCACTTTTCTTTAGGATCATTAATATGAGAAGCAAAGGTTTTAAAACAATCAATAAGAATTTGAGGATCAAGACCATATTTAGCACTAAGCTCTTGAAAATCAGCAGTTTCACTGAAAGACTTAATGCAATCATACTCATAGTTTATACCTGGTTCTTTACCTTTGTTGTTATCCCAATCTTCGGTATTGCTTTGAATTGTTTCAAGAAGATCCCACTTAGCTTTGACCTCCTTACTCATGAAGGATCCCTCTAAACAAGTATCTAGATAGTCCTTGTAATGTCCTGAAAGCCTTGCATAGAAATTATTAATAACAATATTCTCGGGGAGCTCATGAATGGGACATTTGAGCATTAGTGACTTCAATCTCCCTCATGCTTGGGCAATACTTTCTCCATCATGAGGATGAAATTTATAAATATAATTCCTATCTTTATGAATTTCATGAGGAGGATAAAATTTAGAGTAAAAGAGAGATTCAAGTTCCTTCCACTCCAGATGTCGAGGATCATCTAGTAGCTCATACGACTCCCTTGCTTTGCCCTTAAGTGATAAAGAGAATAGCTTCCTCTTAACTTGGTTCATTGAAATACCTGCACACTTGAACAACCCGCATAATTCATGTATAAAGAGTATATGATCACCAGGATGGACAGTTCCATCTCCAAAATAAGGAATGTTTCAGTATGTGGATTTAAAATATCACAAGTATCATTAGAATTACCACATATGGGAGATAAAGTATCATTAGAGCAAATTTTCTTCTTTAAAACTTGGGAAGTAAAAAGACCATTTTCATAAAAACTAACTTCCCTAAGCTTAGACATTTCCATAGCATTAGTAACAAAGGTGTTCAAAAGATTCATACTAATAACATTGCTATTAGCATGCAAAGAAGGTTCCAAGGGTTTCTTAATTTTCTTTCACAGAATTCATGTTCTACCTTAGGGAAAATACTAAAAAGCTCTGTAATTTTGTTGTTGTTTTCCATTAAGCCTAACTAGTGAAAATAAAACAAGAAACAAAAAGGCAAAATTGCAGAATCTAAAGGAAATAACTTCGAGCACTCACACCAGAGGATGTGAGTACCTTTTACCTTACCTCCTAGGAAACGGCGCCAGAAAATAGCTTGATGTCTACGCACTTCTATTCTTGTAGACAGTTGTTGGGCCTCCAAGTGCAGAGGTTTGTAGAACAGCAACAAGTTTTCCCTTAAGTGGATCACCCAAGGTTTATTGAACTCAGGGAGGAAGTGGTCAAAGGTATTCCCTCTCCAGCAATCCTGCAATCAAGATACAAGAAGTCTCTTGTGTCCCCAACACACCCAATACACTTGTCAGGTGTATAGGTGCACTAGTTCGGCGAAGAGATAGTGAAATACAAGTGGTATGGATAAAAGACAATGGTGCTAGAAAATAGCTTGATGGCGTGGAAGAGACTAAAGGAAAACTGAAATGAAGATGGAAGCAAGCAAACATGTAACATATCTAGTAGCAAATGGTGTTTTAATGCTTAGAAACAAGGCCTAGGGATCATACTTTCACTAGTGAACACTCTCATATAAATATATTATCTTCATGATACTACTCCGAACTACTCTCTGGTTGGACACTCTAATCCATGGTAGGGCTATAACAACACAACTCAAAGTAAGCCTTTCCCATCTAAATAACCCCACACTGTCACCTTGAGCACTAGATGGTTCCAACAAACACCACAATTTCATAAAGACATCCAACTCCAAACATAACTCATAACAAGTATTTGTAATCTCTAGCCTAAGTGCCACCATGGTGTGCACACTATCAACTTCACACACATGGGGAGAGCACAGATCTATTAAAGCACTTGAGTAGCAAGGTAGATCTACTTGATTACAAAGCTCATGATCACAATAGGATCATGCATAGAGAGAGAGATGAACACATAGCTACCGATAGAGCCCTTAGCCTCGAGGAAGAACTACTCCCTCATCATCATGGGAATCATCAACAGCGATGGAGATGGTGGTGGAGATCGATGGAGATGGCTCCGGGGGCACTTCCCCTTCCCGGCAGGGTGCCGGAACAGACACTTTCTGTCCTCCGAATCTCCCCTTCGATGGCGGCGGCGCTGCGGAACTTTTCGTGGCTGGAGGCTGTTCGATTTAGGGTTTTTGCATCGGGAGGCATCTTATAGGTGAAGAGGCAAGGTCGGTGGAGGCCGGAGGGGCCCACACCACCTGGTGGCGCGGCCAGGGTGGACCCAGGCCACCATATGGTGTGGCTGGCCCCTGGCCCCTCTCTGTCTCGTCTTTTGGCTCCATGAGTCTTCCGGTAAAATATCGACTTTGGCTTTTGTCCGATCCAATTCCAAGAATATTCATTTTCTGACTTTCCTGGAACCAAAAACAGCAGAAAATAGGCAACTGGCACTGTGGCATCTTGTTAATAGGTTAGTCCAAGAAAGAGTATGAAAAGTACTCCAAAGTTGGAACAAAACATAAGAACGTAGATAAAACCAAGCATGGAACATCAAAAATTATGGATACATTAGCAACGTATCAAGACCCCACCATAAGGATTAAATATCACTAGTACTTATTCTCAAAAGAATGTTTTACAACATTTAGTAAAGATTACAATGTGAAAAATTTACAATTGAAGGAAAACATTAACTTTATTATTTAAAACAAACAATATTACATTGTCTTTACAGATAATAATGAATAAGTAATTTACAATGAGAATAATACAGAGTTTACATAAGGGATAAAGAAAATTACAAGTACACAGAATAAAAGATAGACTAAATTTCCTACCTCTTTTATATTCCTGATCTTTTCTTCTTCACTTTGATTCCTGTAACACAAAACCAAAGAAATAGAAAAACAGATGATAAAATAAAGGGTTAATTTTGGGGTTTGATTACACTCAGATTGGGCATACAAGTGATATGCCAAATTCATCACCGAGTATTAAAAATAAGGGCCAAATGTAGGATCTATTCTTATCAAAGTTGCTTCAGCCTATGCATCATTAGCTAGAGAGGCAAATTAAATTTTGATAACCAAAAATAAAGGCCAGTCCAAGATAATACCCAAACACACCGAGCACATCCACAATGAAATAGCTCCTAGGCTAAGAAAATATTTTCCAATAAGACAAAGCACTTGAAACATGCAGGCAGCTCACACACCGCTGCATGCTGGTGTGCTGTCAACACCAGGAAGTAAACAAGAAGGAAGCAACTCCTATACACAAAGGGGAGTGAACCAGTTGTAGCTAGCACACCATTCTCATCTCCCCAGTAACACCACATTCATTTCCACCACACTTAGTCAAGAGCACTGCTCTTAGCACACCCCATGAATTATCCTACCTAGCACCCAAATAACCACATAGATTAGTCCACCACATCATCAGCCTTTGGTTGCTCAGTGGAGCCATCCAATAGCTAGGACAGGGAGGAGATCAAGATCAAACTAGCAACAATTAGAGATAGTGCTAGCTGATCACTAGGAGGAGTAATCCAGCAGCTAGAAGGAGCAACACCAGGAGCACAAGAAATATGGTGAAGATCATGCATGATGACATGAAAGGCTAGATGCTCAAGAAGCATTAGTAATAGACCAAGATCTCCAACATGCTAGAGATCACTTACCAACAGCAGGTAAAAATTCATCAGAGATACTCACTAGATCATGCATCATCTGTCCTTACATCTTGCATAAAAATCTAGGAATAGAAGGTAAATAATGCATACCACTAGATCCATCTACCCTTCCACTAGATCTTATCTAGCAGGATTGTATGGAGAGTTTTCTCTCAGTATATCATAGAGTTGCTATGCAAAATCATCACAAAGAAATTAAACAAGCCATCAAGTAGCATATGTTCTTAGATAAAGATCTTGCTTCAGATTTTTTTGCATCTTAAGCTTCGATCTCTATTTGTTTTGGATATTAGCATCTATTGCACCATTATGGTGGTTCCCAGCAGCAACTCATGCTACCTGGGTTATCACTGTGCACACTCCAAGGTTGGAGGTACCACAGTAGTAGTCCTAGGCAGCAGAAGCCACTAGGATAGTTTTTCCATATTAGCCAATCATCTAGATCATTCAAACCAGACAATTTATATCATTTTCCTAGAAAGAAAAGCTAGGAATCAAATAGGTATATTAGTTGCCTGTTCATAAGCAACGATAACTCTTATATTTCTCAAAACCTCAAGCAAGAATCCATTCATAGTTTGCTTCTACAAAGCTTAAGCCTCAAATTAAGATATCATTGGCTAGAGAAAGTCCAAACTTCTAACCAGCAATGTTATAGCTAGGATATATATATATATATATGATCTAGTTCATGTGCATCCTCCAAGGAGGTACCACAGCAGCCAGAACAATTTCTTGAAGCCCAAGTATTGCATACATGCAGTAGCTAGCAGACCAAAGAGGCACCACTAGTCTAGATGATAGCAAATCATACACATGATAGATTGCCGTGTACACTCTAGAAAGAGCCATCACAACAACAAGTTCCAGGAAGTAAAAGCCACTATGAAAACTATAGTGAAATATCATTTCCCTAGTTTAAATAACTAGGAATCATTCGAATTTTCCATTGTCATGTTGGTGGCGTCATATTGTAAACAAATCTGAATACAGAGATCCAGTAAAGCATAGACAATATCACAAATATCCGCAAAACTGTTTATATAGTTCATATCTATGTTTCCAAATTATTACCTTAAATAATTGTCCTAGGAATCATCAAGTATATCACTGAAGCAAAGCTTCAGTGAAGCTAAAATCCATCTCATATACTAATGAAAGCTACAGCCACCAATAACAATCATTTCCCTAAGTCAACAACTTAGGAATCATTTTTTATTCCAATATAACCATATCCATTTTTATTCCAAGTCGTAAGTAGTAAAGCAAGCCACTAGACTATTGCTAGTCAAATTCAACACAATATAGAACCATCCACTAACATATGCTAGGGATGAATATTCATCCAAATTGAAGCATAGCATCTCACTTATCTCAAGAAAATTTCAAGAATATCAATAACAAATCGCTGAACCATCACCACTACATGTCTGTACCCAATACCATATAATGGCTCCACGGATCACAAAGCAGTTCATCGACTCGAGGGCCGATCACAGAAGGAAGAGTTACCGTGAGTGAGCATCGCTGTGGTCATGGCTTGAGAGGTGACGACGTTGCTGCAGAAGAAGGACCAGCTAGCCATATCAGTAGGAGAAGTTTGCACCACTAGCACACAATTGCCGAGACGGTCAGGTCACACCAGATTAGGTCGCTCTCGTGCGGATCCAATCGGGGGTGTCCACACCTAGGAGCCATACCACAGAGAAGAAGAGAACAACATTAGTATCTTGGCCGACATAGAGGAGGCCTAGGAAGCAGTAGAGGGCAGCCGCGGATGCAGCGGTGGCGCGCCAGTGACCAAGGCGAACCACATTGTTAGGGTTTGCCATGGGTATGCGCCCTAGGCGGAGCAGCATCGATACGGTGGGGAGATGATAGAGGAGAAGGAGGTGGAGCCTCACAGGTAGGGCATGACGGAGGATGCCGGCCGAAGATGGCCGGAGCAGCGCTTAGCAGCGAGCAGAGGCGGTGGTGGCATTGTTCTCGACTAGAAGGGGAACAGGAGGAGTGGTGTGCGTGCGTGTAAGTGAGAGGAGAGAAGAGAGGGGTTGGGCCGGGGTGGAGTTTGACCCTAGGCCCAACTGGGCTGGGTCGGGCTTAACCATCCCGTGGGCAAGAAGTAGTTTTATAGGAAAGAAAAAAATAAGAGAAATAATAAAGCAAATGAAAAATTCCGAAAATAATCCTGAGAGTATATCAACTCTAACAAAAAGTACAAAAATCCTAAAAATACATATGATATATCAAAATGATCACAAAATAATCTCTACATAATAAAAATATAGATCACCTATTTAGGTTAAATAAAATACAACCAAATATTAAGGTTACTTAAATCCTAAGTAAAATTTAATAAAATAAGTAAAAGTCCTAAAATGAATATAAATTATTTTTGCATATAAAAATAAGTCTACTAATTTATAAAAATACCAACTCAATTTTTTCAAATAAAACTTGAAGCAAATATTTAAAGACATATAATACTTTGTGGAATTTTATAAAAATACAAACAATACTTAAAAATAAGTGAAAATCACTTCTAAGATCTTGAGTAAATATATTTTACTAGAAAAATACTAAAAGTATTTTCCTAAAGATTTTTAAGATTTTAAGGGAATAAATACTTACCTATTTTATAAAAGGCCTACTTTGTAAATTCTATAAAAACATCTCTTAAATACGAAATAATGGAAATTCTATATATAACACCTTAAATCCCTAATAACTAAATACTAAGTCCAAAGCCATAACTTGGATCTATAATAAAACATAAGTGTAACTTAGTAACCTTATAAAACTCTTTTAAAATCATAAATCCAAACTAAACCAACAATTTTAAGTAAATTTTGAACATCATAAAAGTGAATGCTATTTATCTCTTTAATATTCTTAAACATGATTCTAGCTCTAATAGATTATTCAAATCATCTAAATTTACTTTTCTTAATAAGATAAACTATATTAATAATAACAAATCACATTTAAACTCATCATTCACTTAAGCTGAAAGTGAATGTTCCTATACCTTTAATCATGCTTGTTGCAAGATTTAAACATTAATACTTTTAAACGCATCACACCCTAGATCTACTTATGTTTTAAAGTTAACTTTGGTACACCAAGTCATGCATAATGCCTAAAGAATATTTATGTTTTTATAGTTAACTTTTATCTGTTCCAAATTAAGTCATAAGGCATCTCAAATCCACGCTTATCAGATAAGCGCAAACGATATTAATCACATTCGATTAACCACGAAGATTGTTTAAACTTTAACAAAGAACTCTTTTCTTCAAAAGTTATTCGTTTTGCCACTTCAAATAGCAATCTTATAATAAGTCCTTTAACTCTTAACAACTTAACATAATAATTCCCATCATAATTACCAGATAGCAGTTCACCTCAATCTTAGAATGTTATTATACTCCACTTATATACTTTGCAAGTTAAACACTTAAATACTTTTACCTTGTAAAGTAATATTTTCCTAAAAGGTTATTCTTTTAAGAGACATTAAAAGTAATCTTTTAGCATTTCTATAAAGGCTCCAATTGATTAATAATCTTGCTCAAGAAATATTTTAGATACCATGCCCCATTTGAGTGCTTTAGTATTGTATGCCACTTGTTATATTTACATATTGTTTAACGCAATATTACAAGCCTTAACAAAAAGCACAAGTGTGAAGCTGGTATAAAAGTGGAACACATTCTAAAGATATCACCACAAGTGTTAAAACCCTAGATCAAATACACTTATTCCGGGGATCTGCGTTTATCAAACTGCATTACATTACTTATGCATCATTGCATGCCACTTCTTTAAACATTAGTCCTTACTGGACCAATGATGCTATTTCCAGATTTTGGATCTTCTAGTATCTCGAACACTATGATTGCTTAATCTTGCAATCACAAAAGGCAAGTTCACACTTGCTCATGTCCTTTTATTATTTTCTATTAAATGCTTGTAACTCAAATGTTTTCATCACCTACATTTGAAAAGGTCAGAAAATACTATTTTCATAATAATATGATTATGGATTCTTTACCAAGTGGTAGTAATCTACTGATATAGTTCTAGTGGTAAAGGAACATAATATCTAGGACTTAACAATTAATGTCGCTAGTGATTCTAGCACCGTATATTACACATTAACCATGAGATTTGGAATGGGACGGAGAAGTCAGCTGTATCTTCTTCCTCTCACATGTATCCGAATGCACAGGTCGTGGCTGTTATCCTCGTACCGTGCATTAATTGGTAATTAATAGAGGATATGCAGCATATGGGTGGGAACCCTCAACATCCCACGATAGTTCTGGTATCTGAATGGTCTGTACCAACCATTGCCGTAATTCAAGATGTGGGCATGGCATACACCAAGGGGACATGCGGGGTCGCAAAGGGGGCAGTGATTGGCTTGGATCATCTACTGGACCTCACATCAAGGAATTGTCGACAGGAAAGATCGCCCAATTGTGCAACAAGGATTTGGTCTCTCATGGGTAAAGTAACGCACCTCTGCAGAGTGTAAGAACTATGACATGTTACTCCCTGTTCTGGGAAGGAGCTACAAACACGGCAGGAAAGGAATCCCACAAAGGTTCTAGTCAACCTGTGAAGGCTGTCGGACATAGTTTTTAGAATAAAAGCAAACTTTGAAGAAATGTTTACAAAAACCTGCATTGCCTACGACCTATGGTCTGTGGCTGTAGACATAGTGCACCATACTCTCCATTTTAGTGAACATGCTAAGTACGCTCGTACTCAACCATACCCTTAACCCTTGCTAGGTTCTAAGCCATTGAAGATGATGTCAACACCAACTTATGCTCAAGAAACCATCATCAACAGCTGAAGTTCGTCAATAAAGTCAACGAAGTCGGCATATACATCAACCGGAGTGAAGATGAAGCTCCTGAGTAGATAGGAATAGATACTCTAGCCATAACACCTTTTTCTATAGAGCATTGCACTAGCAATAATTGCAAGCCAGATAGTTTAGATGCTAGTCTTATTAGCTAGATAGTTCCGAGTGATTATTTCTGATTCTTCTTTGTAAGAAGTTTATTTCTCTCTCTTTAACCTAGAGTGTTCTCTGGATCTTTTGTAAAGAGTCGAGTTGTAATCTATAGTCATGTCTTGGACCTGCTGGTGTTTCTGTTGTACCACTCTGAGGGATGTAATACTAGTGTACGATGTTTCATTGGTGTTATGTCAACGACTATAGTGTAATACATCATGAAGTGGTATGCTAGGTCACCACAACATGCATCTTACTGGTTATATCCTTTGACATGCAAATCGATTGCAGTTTTGTTCAAAGGGCAGCAGCAGATTTCTCTACCAACACTTCCTGCAAAATATTATTGGACAGATGATGTTGAATCAAATATAAAGCCTTATGGTCCTTCCGCTTCTCTTTGTTGGACCGGATCTTCGCATCATTTTTTCTGAATCCTTCTAGCTCTTCATCTAGATCTAAAGTTGGGTGAGAAACCCTCGCATCTTTACCTACCACAAGCAGAATCTTGTGGTGTAGTCCAGCTGTGGTAGATCGAACTTCAATGACGACATGTCGCAAACCTTAGATTAGAACCTGGGGCTCTAATACCACTTGTTAGCTTTGCAACAGTTAAATAACGAAGACCGAAAATAAATCGCAGAAGGGACACATATTTAATGTGGAAAAACCTCTCCAAGAAAGAGAGGAAAAAACCACAGGCGCCAGCCAGCAAAACTTCACTATAACAGGGAGTGTTTACACAGTGCTGGGGATTTTCATAGATGCAACTTATCCCAGTCGGCGGCTTACAAGAGGTATATATAACGGTGGAAACCTAGGTCATCAGCGATCCATACTAAGCCTCTAGTGACGGTCCTCGCTCTGCTCCGTCAGAAGTTAGCCTCCTTAATAGAATTTGGATCATACTTCAACACGTCTGATGATGATCTTCTACCATTTGTACTTACATGTATCTCTATATTCGTCAAGGGTCAGAAAGGGAATGCTACTGGTGTCATCACGTATGTCGTCATCTAGGGGTTTGGAACTGTTAGATGTAAAACCTCATACGCATATGGTATAGAATAGTAGTCTACCCATATGTGTACTTCTATGTATACGCCCCCAGCCCACCTCTATAACACGTACCCGGACCCTCCAACAAGGTTATCATTTCTTCATATTACAATTCACATGATATCAGAGTGGGTCCTCTCGTGACCTAGCCGTCACCGCTCGATCTATGAGCCATCGCCGCCCCGATGGGCTACAACTAGACACAAGAAAAACCATGCCCCCACTTTTCAGCTCCTGCCACACACACATACAAAACCTAAATTGCCGCCGCCTTCCCAAAGCCACCACTGTTGTGGCCACTTGTGAGTCGTTGCTGTAGACAACCAAAACCAAAACCCCTACAAACAAAACCTACCAATCCCCTGGCGTCCTCTCTCAAGATCACCTGTGACAACCTGTTGTTCTAGAAGGCGCTCGTGTTCCCTCCCCTGTGGAGTGCGTTTGCATTTGGCCTGCTCGACGGGCGGATCACGCTAGATAAAACCCTGGAGGCCATAGATGATAGTGGGAAGAAACTCACCGTGTCAAACCCACCATATGCAACCTAGGTGGCACGGGATCAGCATGCGCAAGGGTGGCTCAACAACTCGCTATCCTCGTATATCCTTGCACATGTTCTAGAGTAATCATAGATCGTTGAAACCTGGGCCACAATCTCCACCATGTTTTCCTTTGCATCCAAGTAGAAGATCACTCATCTACGGACTGCCCTCAACAACATAAAGAAGAGGGAGATGACTGCTGAAAATTATCTCACAAAGGTGATCGATTTGTATTCTAAACTCGCTGCTACTGGGAAAATCATTGACTATGAAGAGATGATTAGCTACCTCGTCAATGATTTGTATGGTGCCTTCCAT
Source organism: Avena eriantha (assembly GCA_910589775.1). NCBI lineage: Eukaryota > Viridiplantae > Streptophyta > Magnoliopsida > Poales > Poaceae > Avena > Avena eriantha. Next base: position 212,448,797 of record OU342746.1, on the reverse strand, counting down.
TCTCTGGTTGATAGGGGTCAATGCAACGTCTGCTATTTCCCTTCATGTTATGAATCAGATTAATGCATATGACATGCGGCAGACTCTCCTAGTTAACACTGACTTGGAGGTCGGTTCCTTTGTGTCCTCTGCTAATCTCAACAGTCGCTCTAGTGGTGATACTCGTGGTCACTCTCCTGACCGCGGTAATGATGATAACCGAGGTCATGATGATGATACGAACCGCAATGACATGCCCCATGATGAGGGGCGCCATGATGATCAACATTGTGATGATGGGTGTCGTGATGATATGCGCCATGATGATGGGCGCTGCGATGACAGGAACCATGATGAGGGGCACTGTGATGATGCGCACCATGATGGTGATAGGCACCGAGATGGATATGGCGAAGAGCATCACGGTCGTGACTATGTGCCTAACCCCTATGTTGATATACATTGCCAAAATTTGCAAGATCTATGGTCACAGTGCGGGTGAATGTTGGTGGCGTTAAAGTGATGACTCTAATGATGATGGTGACCTAGCCACCACCGCCGTCATTTGCCGCCGCCGCTCAATCTCTGAGCCGCTGCATCCCTGTCTGCCTACAACCAGACGTAAGGAAATGTAGGGTTTCCATAGCAGATAACAAAAAAATTAACTACACAGAACACCCTGAATGCCCAAGGATCTATCTAGAAGTAATGCAGTAATGGAGGAAGACATTGGTAATGTACACTTGAAGACCGAGAGAGCGTTGTGCTCATGCATGAGCATGCATGATGTAATCGTACCCATCCGACCTCAAGGTCGCGAAGCTCCTCGCACGTCATCCCTTGTCTAGGTCCTTATAAGATGGCCCGGAAGCTTCAATAGCCCCACCGAGTTATCACATGCATACGGTGCAATGAAATGACTCCCAAACTTCTTGATCCCTGTTGGGGTTGCGGAAGTAGACCCCCTGGCGGAATCACTGCAGCACAACAGCGTGTCGTAGATGTGTCGACCTTTCGCGCACAGTCCTTTCCCTAAAACCGTGCCACGACAAAGGCAACTGGAGAGAGAGGGGAAGAGTATTCCAACCAAATGGAACAACTCAATTTATTGTGTGTTTTAATCCCATCCATAGGCACCTCTTATATAGTCTAAGGGAGGGGTGCCCTCCCTCTTAGGTGCCCCATATGGGACTAAAGATAAAGGAAAAATGGTAGGATTTTCGTCCAGGCCGGATGGGCCAAATCTCCATAGCCAAAAAATCAAAACAGAAAATCAGAAAACAGGAGGTGCTAGCCAGGTGAGCCCTTGCCACAGCCCACCTCGCACGCTCCATCTCCCTGTGATGGTAGCAACGTCGAGAGGCCCTGGGTGGGCCTGCGCCATGCCACGGCCTGTCGGTCAGCGCCCGACTAGGCTGGTGCCAATCATGGCTCGGGTGGGATGGGTTCTGCCTCATGGTCCCGCGAGCCGGTAGGCCGTCTGCGACAGTAGACGCTGGCTGCTGCTCCCCGGGCGACGGCAACTTATTTGCCACCCACGTGGGCCTAGGTTGCTTGTCCTTTTTCTGTTTTTCTGAAGTGTTTCTTTTTAGATCAATTCTCTCCGGGGATTTGACCTAATAAGAAAGTTCTTTTCTAAATTTGAATTTAAATATTTATTTATACTATATTAGTTCATAATTAACATATAATAAATGTATATTATAAATTTCCATTTATCCGAAACTCCTTTAGGCCTTTTCCTTTCCTTCTTTCTTCGAACAACTTCGAATCTCTAGGAACGATTCTGATTTCTCTCTCTTTCATGATTCCATCTAGCAGGACGATCTCAAAGCGTCGTATCACCCTTAAGCGTGTTTCCCTATGGTTCGGGAATGATATAGACATGATCCATATCAATGATCAATAGAGGGACCTGGATGCTCATGTTGACCCCTATGCACTCCATGAATGTCCATCGTGTTGAACCTGAAACGATATATCCATTTCCCTTATTCGTGATACAAGACTTGTTCGAGATTTGATCATCGGTATCATGATACCTTGTTCAATCTCGTTTCCAACAAGTTCTGTTTTACTTGTTCCCGTGAAATACCATCCCCATGACCTAGTCATGTGTTGCGTAACATGGATGTAATTCACCGAGTGAGCCTAGTTGTATCTTCCCGTCACACAGGAGAACAATTCCCATTCTTGAAGCATATTGCATCTACATGCTCCTTCGAATACCCCACGTGTACCTTTATAGCCACCCTGTAACAAGATGACGGTTGATACAGTCAAAGCATCCTCCGGTAACAGTGATTGATATGATCTCACGGTCTAAGTATTAGGACGATTTGTTTCTAACAATTGCAACATGAACTAAGTGACATGATCGTGTTGCAACAATCATTGGTGGGAAGTGTCCATCACATCATTCCAGTGACTTTTGTTAGTGACTTTTGTTTAGCCCATGATCATGAAACCTTGATCATCGTCTGCCCAATGAACTTGTTGAATAGAGGCTACTAGGGATCTGGGTTTGTTTGTATACCACACCTGTATCAATGTTTCCGCTTGATATAGTTATATCATGATATAAAACTATTATGAACTAATGAGATATGGCAATAATACCCTTTTATTATTTGCCTCTAGGGCATATCTCCTTCAATCTCCCACTCGCACTAGAGTACAAATAATCTAGCTACATTGCTACTAATCATAAACCATATGTCATATGCATTTACTGATCATTCTTGCTCATGGAGGACTTAGTGTCCTAAATCTGTTTCACCAAATCCATAAGGTCCTATTTTGCAAATCACTAATGTCACCTTTTTTTGGCATTCACACCATTATTATATAATGTGTTATAGCATTTTGGTGACAAAGTGAGATTTCTATTTTCTAGCTTATACAATGACGATCTATCAGTCAATAGAACTTTCAAGATGTCATGTATAACTATAAAACACACTTAGTCGAAAGTCGAACTTCCTCTAGACCAAAATTGCAAACGCTAAAGTATTCTAATACTTCTATATCTATGTAAATTCTAATTAAAGTGCAATACTTTCACTTTGATGTCTAGCCACACTTTCGCTGCGTTCAAACTTAAATCTGATTCAGTGATTCAGAAATCACTCTAAAATCTTTGTTCTTTATATCTAATAACATGGGTCACATTATGTTAAGTATAAACAACATGGGTTTTACCTTGGAAAAACTATGGCCAAGGCATAGTCGATGCAGTACATCCCTTTTCCATGTTTTAACCATTGTCATAAACACCGAGTTATTATTCAATAGTTCTCCTAATCATTCAACTAAGAATCAAATTCATTGCTTGAATCCATTATGAACTCTTTTTAGAATCTCAACTAGATCCTTCTGAACACTTTCAGAATTCTCCAAGCATTTTGACCTTTAATGTTCATTAAACATCTTGATCTAATGAAATAGATCCACTATATTTAATATACGTTGAATTTCATCCATCTAATGATCTAATCATTTATAACACCAAACACATTGTTCACTAATATGTCGATTACATATTCTAGAACATTGTCACGCTCCAATTCAAATATTTCATCAATATTTGATATTCTAGGATGTCACTCATCTTGTAGGGTTATGGGTAGGATACACTAGCGTAAAATCAAAATTTTCTACCGCGTCAACCAGGAATACTATTGTCATAGATCACGGGATTACCACCAGACGCGCAGTTGTGGAACTCGATGAGGCACATAGGGGCTGTGTAGATGTTCTACGCCTCGTCCTCGTCCTTGTCCCACGAGAAGCTCCCCTTTGCGCGGCTTGTCCAAGTGATATAGCTGCAGCACCTCTGAGGTATCGACATGTCCGGAGTGGAAGGTCACATGGCAGACTGCTAGGTCTGCACGTGCAAGACAAGCGGAAGAGGAGTGGCAGCTGGGTGGAATGCTCAACCCTATTTAGCTCGCCTCACTCTCTCTTATATAGGCATCCCTGGTGGGCTTCTACATTAGCAGCCCATTAGCAGCCTAAGCCTAGTCTAATTTGGATCCAATCCTCATTAGGCTTCCAGCCCCTAAAGTGTGTGACCCTATAGGTTCATACACGCATAGACATGACACGCCTACACTTACTCCATCAATAGTTGGTAGCGGCCTCCAGCAAGATGTGCCAACTCCTAAACACATATAAAGATCATTCGGACGAACCATCACAAGGTTGAGTACATGTCTTTTCCTTTGCCCTACGATATTTGGTCTAGCTCCAAGCTGACCACTTTTTCTCGATACTGTGATTCGGAATCCCTTTACTAGGTTATCTCTTAACCATATGTAGCATGGCCATGCATTTCTGGATCCGATCACTCGAGGGCCCCAGAGATATCGCTCTTAAGTTGAGAGCGGCAAATCCCATCTTGATTGACCAATGACTTGCAACATGTATCAGGAAAAACCCGAAAGCTACCTTTATAACTACTTAGTTATGGAGTAGTGTTTGATAGCCCTAAAGTAGGTCGATCCACATCTCAAGTACATGCGGCAATCTCAGGTCTAAGGACAAAACGTACACGATGTGTAGAGGGAGATGCAAGTATTATTGCCAGTCTCAAGTTGGATCAGTCCAACCCCATGTTCATAACATGTGTCCACATCAATTGTTTGACATCTCCATGTCTATGACTTGCGAAACATAGTCATCAACCAATCGATGTGCTAGTCTAATATTCGCGTGTGTCCTGACATGAACTCTGACTAGGGACAACTATTAGATAACCATACAAGTAAAGAGTTTCACAAACAATTCACATAATTTCCAATCAATACAAGTTGCCTGATATATGGATATTCAAGGAACATTATAAAAACTCATGGATACATATGAAATACAATCATCTCTATGATTGCCTCTAGGGCATATTTCCTTCAGTCTTCCACTTGCACTAGTGTCAATCTAGATAGTATCTAATACCTATTGCTCTTGTGTGAGCTTCATGCGCATGCTACGGGAGTGGATTTGTCAAGGGATCAACAACATTTAAGTCCGTATGTATTTTGGATAACATGAAACTACCATCATGAATGAACTCACGAATCAGATGGTAACACATGTGAATATGTTTGTTCTTCTGATGCTGTCTAGGTTCCTTGGCTTGTGTAATAGCACCATTGTTTTCACAATAAACTTCCAAGGGATTGGACGCGCCCTAAACAACACCAAGAGCGATCAGGAAATTCCTAATCCAAACAACTTCCTTTGCAGCCTCTGAGGCGGCAATATATTCAGCTTTTGTTGAAGAGGAGGCCACTGTATCTTGCTTGGAACTTTTCCAGCTCATAGCACCACCATTCATGACAAACACATACCTGATTGCGATTTGGAGTCATCTGAGTCGTTAAGGTAACTCGCATCTGTGTAACCCTTTACACTGAGTTCAACCTCACCTCCATAAACTAGGAATATATCCTTAGTCCTTCTCAAGTACTTAAGGATATTATTTACCACAGTCTAGTGGCTTTCACCTGGATCATCCTGGTATCTGCTCATAACACTTAGAGCATAGGAAACATCTGGGCGAGTACATGTCATTGCATACATGATGGATCCAATAGCCGAAGCATATGTGTCGTGGTGGTGTCACGGCAGATGCCATGTATAGGCTAAATGTGGGGACTAATTGCACTAGGGGAATCCAGGGAGGGATAGTGTGGTGATTCGACACACAGAAGCTTTGTATTTGATTCACCTTCTCAGATTACAAATGCTCCTAGAGCTGTATTGGAGAGAGGAGGAAGAAAGAAATCTCTTACTCTCGCCACTAGCTAGCCCTCAGAGCAATCTCTCAAAAATCAACCCCCTCTACAGAAGCCCTAGCCCTCCTTATATACGGGTGGCTAAGTCTCCACTTAGGGCACACGTGGAGGCATATTCTAGGGAATATGCCTCCTCCCAAAATAGTAAGCTGACCGGGTTACTTTTCCCCCGCGTCACCCATGCAGAGGCTACGTGAGCCTCTGCGGCGCCTGCGTCACCCTACATTGGCTTTGTCACCTTTGTCGGCCACGCCTCGGTGGTCCGGCCTCTGACCACTTCGCTCACGCTCCGCGTATAGTAGCCACCTTTTGACCAGCAAGATACCTTCCTTCTCTTACAAGCTTGATATAACCCGGATCCTGCATAGTTGATCTGGCCATACCTGTTCCTGCATACAAGTTAGATATATCTTACCGACATACGGCTTAAGTCGGTTGAGACCAAGTAAGGTGGACGTCCCCTGGCCCGGGTTATTCCGTGATCCGGCCTGCCTTGAGGTGACTCGGCCAGCATTTGCTTTGACCTTGCCGAACCTCGGCTAACTCGGCATTTATACCCCGGCGTGACCCTACCCGGGGGTATCCCCCCAACATTAGTCCCCGAAGCTGGTGCGGTCTTAGCCGCCTTAGCCGCTAAGGCCACAACAGGTTCAATTTCACTGAGCTCTGTGTTCCTTTTCTGAGTTACCTCTTATCTCGGATATCATGGACTTACTTTCCCTTGGCACATTCCAAATTTTTCTCTTGCCGACCGGGTTACCACGTTCCCATCCAGGTCGTTCTTCCTTCTCTCGTACGCTTCCCCACGTGGAGGCTAATCATTACCTTGCCTCATTTTAAGGGCCAACAACAGTGACCGCCGCAGTTATTGTCAAGAGTTACTGTGCGCACGTCACGTCACGCCTGCCTCCTTGTTAACAGTATCATTGCGTCACGTCATGGGATCTGTTACGCCCTGTGGTCCTCCGTGTGGCTCACAGCTGATTGGTTGAACCGGGTTGTACACGGCCACACCATGTGGCACACCCGCACAACACGATCCCACTACCCCCTCGTGGGGGTGGTTAAATAGGGGAGGGGCGCGCCGCTTGGGTATTTTCCCCACTTACGTGCCCCTCTGCCTCTACTTCCTCTTCTTCTTCTCCCGCGACAGCGCCGCCACCACCGCGCCTGAGTAGCAGCGCCGCTGCCGCACTGCCTCCACGCTCACCAGCGTTGCCGCCGCCTCCGCGCATCTCTTACGCCACGGGTCGCTGCCAGTCTAGGCCACTGCCACCCACCGCCGCTAGCATCAGTGAGGGCAGTGAACTCAAGATGACTAAGAAGGAGCTCGCCATCGCCGAGCAAGAGATGGAGGAAGATGCTGCGAGCGCTGATCGTGGCGCGTGGGCAGGCTCCTGGGTCTGCCAGGATGACCTGGATTGGCTGTACCGGACCAGGCGCATCCCGGAGGGCGTCGCCGCGGGCCTCGCCTTCTCCGAGCTTGCCCCCTCACCCAATCCGGGTGAGTATGTTGTGTTCCTATCACACTTCCAGCGGGGGTTCGGTTTGCCAGTTAGCGATTTTTTCCACGACTGGTTGAACACATACGAGCTCCAGCCGCATCACCTTCCGCAAAGGAGCTATGGATCACAAAGGAGCTATGGATCTGGTTCTTTGGCCTCCGCCGGAATGTAATTCTGAATGTAGAACTAGATCCGGAGGACAAACAACTCACGCAGTTCGGTGCTGCGTCAATTTCTCCCTGGAGGCTGTCCGTCTTCCCCCGAGTTACTGGGCTAGACTCCTGCAAGGGATGGGCCCGAACCTTCTTGTATGTCCGGAACAGCACCACCGAAGATCTAATCCGGCTGCGCCCCTATACTCCGAGTCCTCCTAACCCGGAGTTGTGGGACGTTATCCACAAGAAGCCCATAGTGTTGGCCAACCAAGTTAACAAGAGGTTCAAGGAGCTGAAGGACCTCGGATTCCGCAACGAGGACGCCATGATCACATTCATCCGCAACCAGATCTCCCCCCTCCAGAAACGTACAGATAAAGTGTGCCACATGAGCTGGGGCCGCGACCCCAACCGGACCTCATCTTTCGAGTTAAGCAATACAGAGATCTACCGCCGGGTCAAGGCCCTGTTCACCACCCACAAGGACTTCTCCTCTGAGTGGATGTGGGGGATTAAACACTTTTGCCGGGATAGGCTTCCTCCTTCGGTAAGTCTTGCACCCCAAACTCTATTCCGAATTGAATCATATGTCGGTCTTTTTATTGTAGATTTTAATCCTGTTTCCTTTCCTTTTCCTTAGATGGTTCTTTAGCAAACCATCGAGGATGGCACCGACCCTACCCTCAAATGGGCACCTGACCGGGACACCTCGGACGAGGAAGAACCTGATCAGGAGATGTTCCTTCTGATGTTGGACGCGACCAAGCGACCCACCGGTAAACTCTCTTCTATTAGAGATTGGCCCAACGATGAGGATGATTCGGATGTTGAGGTGATGCAAGCATTTGACACTGTCCCCCTTTCTTATGCTTTTCCAGCATCAGCTAACCCCGGTGGGCAGATCCATGAAGATCCTCCCCTTGCCGTGGGTGATCCTGTTCCGGTTGCGTCGAAGAAGAAAAGGGGAGCCGCATCAACCTCTTCCTCCAGACCTTCTCAGCCCACAAAAAGGCGAAAGAAGTCCGGAGACAAAACTGCCACCAAGCCTGCAACCAAGGGCACAGCTCGGAGGACTCAGAAGCCCAAGGAGCCCCTGACGTCGGATGAGTAAGCCTCTTCTCCCTTTGCTATTTACTTGTCCTTCTTTTATTACAGCTTCTTATTCAACAATGTTTGATTTGGCAGGGCCGCGGTGGAGGTCCCAGAAAGTGGATCCGACATTGCCTCCCCACTTTGACACATCCCTTCTCCCTCTCGCGGCGAGGATTCACGCCCGCTGAGCCCAATCCCGGAGGGTTCAGCGGCTGCTCCGGGTTTCAGCCCACCTCGTCAAGAAGAGGGCAACCTTGGAGCGGGGGAGATCGGCTCTGCCGAGACAACGGCCACCACTACCTCGGATCCACCGCAACCAGCTACCACCGAGGTTCCCTCAGTACCTCCATTGAAAAAGAAACCAGCACCAGTATCAGCACTAGTATCAGCACCAGTATCAGCACCAACTCCGGCACCAGCAGCAAAAGCAACAGCAGCAGCACCAAGCCCCTCCGCCTCGTCCGAGTCTTCTCAGTCTCGGCGAGAAAGCACCAAGGTCGCTCCCAAGGGTAAATCTGCTGCAATAACTTCCACTTCTCAGCAGCAGCCTAAGGGCAAAAAGACCTCTGACACCACTAGGGCAGCGTCCATCGAGGCTGGATAGCGCACGCTCGCGTCCATGCTCCCAAAGAAGACTCCGCCACCGAAGGGCGCCCCGGCCGAGCCGGCTGATGCGCAACAACTTGTTGTGCACACCAGCCTGGCCCTTGCTCAGGTTGAGAGGAGGGAGGCGCATGCCAAGGGTTTAGTGGCGCCACACATGCTCAGCGGCGAGCGATACCCTCCGACCTTGATCGAGTTTGTAAACAACTGGAACAAGGCGGAGTTCATCCACAACGACGATCTCCCGGAGAAGTTCAGTCCCACCGAGTTTTCTGCGCAGATGAATACTGTCACCAAGGCCATTAACCTTGTGGGTCGGATGATGGAGGTACGTTACTTCATATTTTCCTTAAGATGTTGTAGATATTAGTGATATAACCATTAGTCCCCGAGCCTCCGGGGGAGTAACTTGTTACTCAGCCGGATGCTCCTTAGAAAACTAATGTAGCTCCTTGATAACTTCGAATATGCACACACCTAGAGCCGGGTTAAGTTCCACTTGGCCCGGATTTTGTACACTTCGAATATGCACACACCTAGAGCCGGGTTAAGTTCCACTTGGCCCGGATTTTGTATACTTCGAATATGCACACACCTAGAGCCGGGTTAAGTTGCACTTGGCCGGGATCTTTGTACACTTCAAATATGCACACACCTAGAGCCGGGTTAAGTTCCACTTGGCCCGGATTTTGTACACTTCGAATATGCACACACCTAGAGCCGGGTTAAGTTCCACTTGGCCCAGATTTTGTACACTTCGAATATGCACACACCTAGAGCCGGGTTAAGTTCCACTTGGCCCGGATCTTTGTACACTTCGAATATGCACACACCTAGAGCCGGGTTAAGTTCCACTTGGCCCGGATTTTGTACACTTCGAATATGCACACACCTAGAGCCAGGTTAAGTTCCACTTGGCCCGAATCTTGTACACTTCGAATATGCACACACCTAGAGCCGGGTTAAGTTCCACTTGGCCCGGATTTTATACACTTCGAATATGCACAAGACTGAGCTACCTTCTTGTACTCCTTTTAGGTGACCACCAACCGCCGGAGCGCTGAGTTTCAGCGTCTGCTGGACACTCACAAGATGCTGCGCGCAAAGAATAATGCACTTCTCGCTGAATACGAGAAAAGGGGTAAGTTCCTTCCTTGGCATTTTCCTTTTTTTCGTCTTTTTCTGCCGAGCTAACCCATCATTTGGCTTCCGCAGCTGGGGTAGAGGCTGAGAATATCCTCATGAGGAAGAGTCTGGACCAGATCAAGGGTAAGTTATTTTTGCTCAACTTTGCTATGCTTTCTATCTCTTTTTCCCCATGGCTCGGCAAACATTCATACCTCGGCTCTGCCGAGTCAACAAACTATTTTAGCATCTCTTGAAGATAGTGTGCATGTGCCTGATATGATGCTGCATTTTCTCGAACAAGCAGGGCAGAATCAGGCCAAACTTAAGAAGAAAAATGACGAGCTTGCCCTCCTCCGAGCCAAAGATGATGAGATTGCCAAGCTCAAGGCAGATATGAAGAAACTAAAAGCGCAACACCAAGCCGAACTTCAAAAAGCTGGCCAGGACTATACTGAAGAGCGGGAGCGCCTCACCCTCCAGATTTCCAAGGACCAAGAGCTTCTCCAGGAGGCCGACGTCAAACTCGAGTCGGCGAACACTGAACTTGTGCAGCTTCACAAAAGGCGTGATGACTGTACCAAGGAGTTAACCCGGATCCACAGCTATATTTCCCGTAAGTTATTTTCCTTCGTCCGGCATACTTCTCCGGGTTGCTTCTCATGTCTTTTCCTTACTTGTTTCTCCTGTCTTGTTTTCAGGAAAATTTCTAGAGCGCAACGCCATTGCGAGCACCGTTGATGCTAAGTTCCGCTGAGAGAGGGCTACCCCCATTGCTCCTGACGCTGAAGAAATTCCCTATGACATGGAGGACCTATTGGTCAGCTTGTCTTCTCGCGTGGAAATCGTGAAGAACTATGGCAAAGATATCCTTGACGTGGCAGTTCGGATCTTCAACGCCTTTTGGCATGAGGAAGATACTCCGGAGGGGACCGCAGTTCTCGTCGACAAATTGATGGAATGCGAGACCCATCTCGACCTTTGGAGGGAATCCGCTGGCCGTGCCGGAGCTGAGACCATTCTCCACTACGTGCTTACGTGGTACGAGAGATCGACCTCAACCTCCTAGCGCGGATGCGCACCGGATCCAAATGGTCTAGCGACCCAGAGTGGATTGCTCGGCGCAAGGCTTGCGCCCATAGCCTCATCGAATATGCCCCCATTCATGAATGGAATGAGGGCCCGAGCTTCCTTGGTGCCGCTGATGCCGAAAATGCTGAAAACGCAGAAGATGGTTCGGATGAAGACGAAGAGGACGATGCCTCGGACGTCGAAGATAGCGAAGATGACGCCGAACTTCCTCCTCCTGTTGGTCCTTGAGCGAAAAACATTAAAGTTTATCAGATCCCCGGTATGCCGGGTGTAGTTGTATCGAGTGCACAAGTAACATTTTGCTACTAAGTTTTTATGCTGGATTGACTTGGGCGTAGTCCCCGAGTTTCATTTTCTCGTTCTTCCAATCTTTTGGCTCGGCTCGCGTCTACCTTGGTTCGGTTTTATGACTTACGAGTCCGAGCTTCAAAAATTGTCTTAACAATACTTGGAAACTTTGGGATTAGCTCAAAATAATTCAGCATGATAAATTTAGAGTGCACATATGGTTAATTCGAAAAACAAACGTCGGCTCGATTAATTTTTTTCCCTTAGTCATTTTTCATGTGCTACGCAATTCCAAACTTGTTCTCTTGCTTGCCATGAAGCCAAATCTTGTTGGACAGCAGCAAGTCGAAGAGTTAGGTTCTTGGTGCTCACACATTACTAATCCGACCTAAGCAGAAGCGACTTACGCTAGCCGACGTAAAAATAATAAACACAGAAGACAACTAAAATTACTAAGCCAGTCCCCGAGTTACTGCTCGAGGTGCCAAGATTTCATTGATAGGCTCATTACCAGCATACATACCGACATATGAGGAACTTAGATACATACACTTCTCTGCTAAGTGTAGAAAGGACGAAGTAGTGCTACATTCCATGGACACTTAGATTCCTCGCCGGACCTGTCCGCCTTGTTCTTTTCCTATGGCTTTGCATCGATAAGATAATAAGAATCATTGTGCAATGCTTTGCTCACAATGAATGGCCCTTCCCATGGGGGGATAACTTGTGCATGCCAGCAGTACGTTGTACCAACTGGAGTACCAGATCACCTTCCCAGAAAACTCGGGGGTTTACTTTCCGGCTATGATAGCGTCGGAGATTTTGCTGATATATGGCGGATCTGGACAATGCCAATTCTCTTGCTTCTTCCAGCAGATCAACATCATTTTGCCGGGCCTCTTGCACTTCGGCTTCTGTGTATTGGGTGACCCTAGGAGAATCATGCTCTATGTCGGCTAGTAATACAGCTTCTACCCCATATACCAGAAAGAATGGCGTATAGCCTGTTGATCGATTCAGAGTTGTTCTTAAACTCCACAGTACCGCTGGTAGTTCTTCTATCTAGCACCCCGCTGATCTTTGCAGTGGCTCAATGAGCCGAGGTTTTATCCTGGATAATACTAATCCGTTGGATCTTTCCACTTGTCCGTTCGATGCGGGGTGGGCTACCGAGGCAACGTCTAGCCGGATCTTCTTATCTCGGTAGAAACGCGCAAATGCTCCTTCAGCAAAGTTTGTGCCATTGTCTGTTATGATACTGTGAGGATAACCATATCCAAGATGATGTCTTTGAGAAATTTTACGGCCGTAGCTCCATCACATTTTCTTATTGGCTTCACTTTAATCCACTTTGTAAACTTGTCCACCATGACCAAAATGTGAGCCATATTTCCCTTTGCTGGTTTAAACGGGCCAACCATATCCAAGCACCATACGACAAATGGCCATGTAATTGGTATGGTCTCGAGCTCCGACATTGGCATATGTGTTTTTGTCGCATATCTCTGACAACCGTTGCATTTTCTCAATAGATCTTCTGCTTGTTCTAAGGCACTTGGCCAGTAAAACCCATGGCGGAAAGCTTTTGCTACCAAGGCTCTGGATGAGGTATGATGCCCACATTCCCCTTGATGTATATCTCGGAGGATGTCAAGTCCTTCCTCCGGGTCAACACATCGCTGGAGGACATTAGTCACACTCCTCTTGTATAACTCGGAATTCATGATCGTGTATGCTTTCGCTCTCCTCTGAGTTTGCCTGGAAAGTACCTCCTCAGTGGGTAAGGTTCCATCTTTTAGGAATTGGAATATTGGTAATGCCCAAGCTGGTATAGCTCTCACTAGGAATATTTCCTCATCAATTTCCATCAGATCCACCGGCATAACTTCTACCGAATCGTGCTGTGCAGTCCTCGGGTTTGTCGTGGCAGTCCCTGGGTTTGCCAAGGCAGTCCCCGGGTTTCGCGAATCACTCCCTTCATCAATGTCCATGGGCACAGCCTCTGATTCCGGGATAAAAATTTAGTCGGACTCCGGGGATGGCCTGATGGATGGTTTCCTGAGGTGCTCCAATGCTACGCCTGGTGGAATTGCTTGTTGGGTTGAACCGAGCTTTGACAGTACGTCGGCAGCCTCATTCTCCACCCGAGGTATATGGTGAAATTCACATCCCTCAAAGGAACCAGATATTTTCTGCACATGAAATCTATACAACGCCATGTTTGCGTCCAAAGCATCCCATTGCCCGGAGGCCTGCTGGACTACGAGATCCGAGTCACCGAAGCATTGGATCCGACGTATACCAACCTCCTTTGCCACTTTGAGCCCATGTATAAGTGCTTCGTATTCTGCAACATTGTTTGATGAAGTGAAGTGGATCTGCAGCACATATTTCAGCTGGTCCTTCTTGGGCGAGGTAAGCACAACTCCGACACCTAACCCGGTTTTCGTTTTTGACCCTTCAAAGTGCATTCGCCAGTAGTTCGGATCTGGCAATGGTGGCTCGTATTGCACCTCGGCCTAATCCACAAAAAAGTCCGCCACAGCTTGAAATTTAATTGCTTCTCTTCTATCATATTGTGGCGCATAAGGTGCTAGTTCAATTGCCCATTTTGCAATCCTGCCACTTGCATCCTTGTTACTCATTATCTCGGATATGGGAGCTTCACATATAACCTTGATTGGGTGTTCCTCGAAATAGTGTTTCAGCTTCTTAGCTGCCATGTACACACCATACGCTACTTTCTGATAGTGCGGATAATTTTGCTTTGAGGCTGATAACACCTCGCTCAGGTAATACACTGGCCTTTGCACCGACTTACCCTCTTCTTCGCGCTCTACCACAATTACTGCACTTACAACTCGGTTGGTTGCGGCTATATAGAGCAACATTGGCTCCTTTGATAGTGGAGAGGCTAATACTGGTGCAGTGGCTAACATTTTCTTTAACTGGACAAAGGCTTCATTAGCCCGCGGCGTCCAAATGAACTTATCCGACTTTTTCATGAATTGATAGAGAGGCAGTGCCTTTTCTCCCAACCAACTTAGCGATGTCAGGCAACCAGTGAACTTCTGGACATCGTTAAGACACTTCGGCAATTCCATTCGTTCAATGGCCCGGATTTTAGTTGGATTGACCTCAATACCCCGGCTGGAGATGAGGAATCCGAGTAGTTTTCCAGCCGGGACACCGAAGGTACATTTTTCCGGGTTAAGTTTCATCCGGAACCTCCTCAGGTTCGCGAACATCTGCCTGATATCGTCAAGGAGCGTTTTGCTTTCCTTGGTCTTTATCACAACATCATCTACATACACCTGCACATTTTGACCAATCTGGTCATGCAAACATTTTTGCATACATCTCTGGTATGTTTCCTCTGCATTACGTAAACCAAAAGGCATGGTGCGATAGCAATAAGCCCCATACGGGGTGATAAATGCGGTCTTTATTTGATCGCTCGGGTTCAGGGGTATCTGGTGGAAACCAGAATATGCATCAATGAATGACAACAACTCACACCCAGTAGTAGAATCTATGACTTGGTCTATCCTTCGCAATGGGAATGGATCTTTCGGACACGCCTTATTCAGGTTCGCGAATCGATACACATACGCCAAACCACTGCCACGTTCGGATCATCCTTCTTCTTCTCCACCAGCACCGGATTAGACAGCCAATCCGGGTAAAGCACTTCCATAATAAATCCTGCAGCCAACAAGCGAGCTATTTCATCTCCAATGACTTTTCTCCTATCTTCGGCGAAGCGGCGGAGAGGTTGCTTCACCGGCTTTGCTCCGGCTCTCACATTCAAAGAGTGCTCGGCCAACTCCCTCGGAACACCTTGCAAGTCCTGTGTGGACCAAGCAAAAATATCCTGATTCTCACGGAGGAAGTTGACGAGCTCGCTTTCCTATTTGTCATTTAACCTGGCTCCAATTGTTACGGTACGCTTAGGGAACATATCATCAACATGCACCTTCTTGGTATTCTTTGTCGCTTGGAATGAGACACTACCATGCGGGTTACTCAGTGCCGGCATACACTGCTGCACGGACTGAGCCAATGCCGCCACCTCTTGGATCTTTCTCTTTTCTTGCGCAATCACGAGTGACTCGGCTAGGTTTGACCCGGCTGACGCACACTCAATGGAACGTCGGAAATCTCCGGCTATAGTGATCACAACATTTGGCCCATGCAACTTCATCTTCAGATAACTGATGTGGCAGCTTGCCGTGAACTTGTTCAGTGCCGGTCTTCCGAGTAACGCGTGATACGCACTTTCTAAGTTCACCACCTCAAACTCCAAATTCTCAGTTCGGCAGTTATCTCTTGTGCCGAACAAAACGTCAACCCGGACCTTACCTATGGGCTCACAAGAAATGCCTGGCACAATGCCATGGAAAGTTGTCCTTGTAGGTTGGAGCATGTTCACGGAGATACCCAATTTGTGCATTGTATCCGCATACATGATATTAATGCTGCTACCATTGTCAATTAGTACCTTAGAGAATCTTACATTGATGTTAGGCCCAATGAATGTTGGGTCCAACACCAGTGCATATGAGCCCGGACTATGCATAAGCTTGGGATGATCTTTGATGCTCCAGGTAATCTCCTGATCCGACCAAGGCATATACCTCGTCACTACCGGCATTACTGCATTGACCTCCATATGTCGGCGCTCCAAGCTCTTTCTGTCTGTCTCTTCCGTGGTGAACACACAGTAACTCTGATGATGCTCTCTGTATTCATTCCTCCCCTCATTTCCGGGGTACCTCTGATCCTGCTGGTTTTGGTTTTCTACCTGATGCACTGCATCCCTTCTCTCATTGTTGTCATACCTCGGCGGAGGGGGAGGCAACATTAGCTGTTGCGTGTTTGCTCCGGAGAGCAATTGCTGCCTGGGTAACTCCTGCCGAGGCTGATCATTCCGAGGTGCCTGAGTATTTCCCGAACCACTTTGTTCTATCTTTCGCATCCACTCACACTGCCTAGTTGTGTGACCCGCCGGGTTACTTGGATTAGGCGTGTGAAACTTACACGGCTGATCCAGCATTGATTCATAGGTGTACCTCGGACCTTGTTCTCTTGCCACTGCTTTTTCTGCTTTGGCGTCCAAGTTTTCTTCCCATCATTTATTGGTGTCCATTGCAGCCCTCCTGTTTTCTGACGTTGACTGCTTCCTGCTCTAGGTTGATCCTGATTCACAACTGCAACTTGTTGCGAACTGTACCGGTAATCCGGTCTGTCATCTCTTCTTTTACCTCGGTAATCATTCCTCCGGGATGACCCGGCTCCATCTCTCTGGTAGTACTCCTCGCCTGACTTGTTTGAGGTGAGATTAGGTTGCGTCGGATCACCCAAAGCATATGAATCAGCAATCCGGATCGTTTCTGCCAATGTTGTCGGCATGTCTCTTTGCAACCTTTGCCATAGCATGCTTGCATATCTGCATCCTTGCGCAAACCAAGCTATGGCTTGTGATTCAATCACGCCCTCACACGAGTTTCGCACATTGCACCAACGGGTTAAGAACTCCCGGTCTGTCTCATTCGGTCTCTGCCTGCACATTGCTAGGGTTTGTGGCCAGTTGGGCTTCTAATACGTACTTGAGAAATTGCTAACGAACATCTCCTCGAAATTGATCCAGCAATTAATACTTCCGGGTGGCAAGTTGTTTAGCCATACCCTTGCTGGCCCCTCCAACATCTGGGGTACATATCTCACAGCCCAGCTCAAGTTGCCTGTGGCAATTTTTACAGCAGTAGCATAGTTAATCAACCAATCCTCCGGCTTAGTGCTGCCGTCATATGTCTTTGTGCCTCTAGGTAACTGAAAGTTAGGTACCGGAGGTTCCTTCATGATCCGGGGCCCAAAACATGCTGGACCCGGAGGAACTTGACACTCAATTTGCTCCGACCTATACAACCGATCCAGTTTTAACCTGGCGTCATCAGGCATCAAGTCTCTGCTTCCCAACCTTGATCCTATCACATGATAGTCCGGCCTGGGATAGCCCGCATTCACCATCTCCGAATTACCATCATTGTATCTATCTTGCTCCGATGGAGCTGCCCTTTGTTGTATACCTTGGCCAGCACTCCACTCTTGCCGTGGCATATTCTGCTGTTGCGGTTGACCTGCATATTCCGCATTACGCTATTCGGCATTTCCGTTTATAGCATTACTTTGACCGGCATTGCCTTGGTCACGGTTACCTCGGTTCACACTCCTTCGATCCTCATCTCTCTGCACTTCCTTTCATTTCCCTGCCTTTGCCGGGTCATATGGGACTATTTGCTTATTCCTCCTGGCCGAGGTTACTACCTCTTCTCTCCTAGGACCACCATGAGGAGACGACGCGGCTCCAGCGGATTTCTCCGGGTTACCCACCGCCGAATGAACGATCTTGGAGGCCCCAACTCTCTCCGGGTTAGCCCTGAGAAATTCCTCGTTCTTCCTGTTCGCGATCCGAACCAACTCGTTAACCCTATCTTGCTGTCTTTGGCGGGCTTCACCCGTCAGACCTTCTAACTCGGATGCAGCTGCATCAGCTGCCCTGAGGTTTTTTGCCGGGTACTGTACTTCGGCAGCCCCACGGACAGACAGTTCTCTGATTCCTCAATCCTAGTATTACCCTCTCTGTTCATTTCACTCATGAGATTTCTCCCCTTTACTTTTACAACATCTACTTTATTTGCCTTTGCATACTCACGCAGTGTCATGTTTAACGACTGCTGAGTCGCGGCTATCTTTTTCGCACCCTCTAGTATTTTTTGCCTAGTTTCCTCTAGCTCAGCCTGTGCCTGAGCCGGATCTACCGCTACTGCTACTGGATTGGCCAAGCTATCCATCGCCTGCTGCAGTACATTCTCAGGCCTCTCTAGTGGAGGACCTCTACTTTTCCTCAGTGCCTTAGGTGTTACCTCCGGATCTGGTGCCGGGTCTTTGCTCGCGCCTACAGCTGGCGCAGTCATCATCACTTCTGCACGGTCCGGGGAGCGAGTGATACGCGCCCCGTGAACCACGCTAAGGGATGGCTCGCCTCCTTCGACAACGTGCCGCGGATGAACGCATGACATATCGACAGCAAAGTAGACCTTGTGCGCACCGAGCTTGACGAAGAGGCCGTTGCGCGGAGGAGGACGCGTGTCGAAGCAGCCAACGTTGTCGCTGACGAAATCCAGTGCTCCAAAGCGCGGAACGAGCCCGGAGGCGATGCGTTCGCCGGTGCCAATGAGATTTCCCGTCCGGATCTTCACGCCTGCTAGCGCCGCTAGCCCCACGGTGGGCGCCAACTGTCGTGGTGGTGTCACGGCAGATACCATGTATAGGCTAAATGTGGGGACTAATTGCACTAGGGGAATCCAGGGAGGGATAGTGTGGTGATTCCACACACAGAAGCTTTGTATTTGATTCACCTTCTCAGATTACAAATGCTCCTAGAGCTATATTGGAGAGAGGAGGAAGAAAGAACTCTCTTACTCTCGCCACTAGCTATCCCTCAGAGCAATCTCTCAGAAATCAACCCCCTCTATAGACGCCCTAGCCCTCCTTATATAGGGGTGGCTAGGTTAGCACTTAGGGCAAACATGGAGGCATATTCTAGGGAATATGCCTCCTCCCAAAATAGTAAGCCGATCGGGTTACTTTTCCCCTGCGTCACCCATGCAGAGGCTACGTGAGCCTCTGTGGCGCCTGCGTCCCCCGACATTGGCTTCGTCACCTTTGTCGGCCACGCCTCGGTGGTCCGTCCTATGACCGCTTCGCTCATGCTCCGCGTACAGTAGCCACCTTTTGACCAGCGAGATACCTTCCTTCTCTTACAAGCTTGATATAACCGGGATCCTGCATAGTTGTTCCGACCATACCTGTTCCTGCATACAAGTTAGATATATCTTACCGACATACGGCTTAAGTCGGTTGAGACCAAGTAAGGTGGACGTCCCCTGGTCCGGGTTACTCCGTGATCCGGCCTGCCTTGAGGTGACTCGGCCAGCATTTGCTTTGACCTTGCCGAACCTCGGCTAACTCGGCATTTATACCCCGGCGTGACCCTACCCGGGGGTATCTCCCCAACAATATGGAACCCTACTCATGCGCTCTCGCTCATCAGTGGTCGAAGGACACTGAGTCTTGCTGAGTTTAATGCCGTGATACATGGGCAAGAACCCCTTCTTAGCCTCTTCCATGCTGAACCATTTCAACACTTTGTGAATGTATGTACTCTGGCTTAATCCAATTAGCCTCCTTGATCTATCTCTATAGATCATGATGCCCATAATATATGCCGCTTCTCCTAAGTCCTTCATAGAAAAACTATTTTTCAATGAGGTCTTAACAGACTCAAGCATAGGAATGTCATTTCTAATCAGTAATATGTCATCTACATACAAGATTAGAAATACAAGCGATTTCCCACTTTCTTTCTTATACACACAAGGTTCTTGTTTGTTTTTGATGAAGCCAAAATCCTTTACAACTTCATCAAATCAAATATTCCAACTCCGAGATGCTTGCTTCAACCCATAAATAGACTTTTGAAGTTTGCATACTTTTCTAGCATTGTTTGGATCGACAAAACCTTCTGGCTACATCATATACACGTCCTCAGTAAGGATTCCATTTAAGAAAGTCGTCTTGATGTCCATCTGCTATATCTCATAGTCAAAATATGCAGCAATGGCTAGAATGATCCGTATAGATTTAAGCATCGCTACGAGCGAGAAAGTCAGTCATAGTCAACTCCTTGAACTTGTCAAAAACATTTTGCAATAAGTTGAGCTTGATGGATGTGAACATTTCCATCCATATCAATCTTCTTCTTATAGATGCATTTGCACTCGATGGCTTTAAAACCATCAGGCAGGTCAACCAAGTTCCAAACTTGATTGTCTCCCATGGACTCTATCTTAGATCTCTTGGCAATCAGCCATTTCTCAGAGTCTGGGTCCACCATCGCTTCTGCATAGGTTGCAAGCTCATCATTGTCTAAAAATAATAATACTCGTGCTTCGTGGAGCCTCGCCGACCTTCGTGGTTGTGGTGCTTCTATTGCTACGGGTTGCTCAACTTGTTCTGCTACAATAGCATCACTCGTAGAAGCATCACTCGTAGATCATCTTGAACTTCTTCAAGTCGCACCGACCTTCCACTTGTTCCCTTTGTGAGAAACTCTTTCTCTAGGAAAACACCGCTACAAGCGACAAACACTTTGCCCTCTTGTCGTTTGTAGAAGTAATACCCTAAGGTTTCTCTTGGGTATCCCACAAAAATGCATTTATCCAATTTGGGTGTCAGCTTGTCCGACTGAAGTCGCTTGACAAATGCATCACAACCCCAAATCTTTAGAAAAGAAAAAATGGGATTCTTTCCAGTCCACATCTCATATGGTGTCTTAACTACGGATTTAGACGGTACCCTGTTTAGTCTGAAAGCTGCTGTTTCTAGAGCGTAACCCCAAAAAGATAATGGTAAATCCGACTGGCTCATCATCGAACAAACCATGTTCAACAAAGTTCGATTGCACCGTTCAGAGACCCCATTTCTTTGAGGCGTTCCGGGCGGCGTGAGCTGTGGAACAATTCCGCAACTCTTAAGATGATTGCTAAATTCGTGACTCAAATATTCTCCTCCACGATCAGATATCAAGGCCTTTAATTTCTTGCCACATTGATTCTCTACCTCACTCTGAAACTCTTCGAACTTTTCAAAAGTTTCAGACTTATGCTTCATCAGGTAGACATAGCCATATCTACTGAAATCATCAGTGAAAGTAATGAGGTAGTGATATCCTCCTCTAGCTTTCGTGCTCATTGGTCGACATACATCAGTATGTATGAGTTCCAACAAGTTTGTCGCTCTCTCAGGAAAACCCGTAAAAGGCGTCTTGGTCATCTTTCCAAGTAAACAAGATTGACATGTCTCATATGATTCAAAATAAAACAAAGTTAGAAGACCATCACCATGGAGCTTCTTCATGTGCTTTTCACTTATATTCCCCAAACAACAATGCCATAAATAGGTAGGACTCAAATCATTAGGCCGTAGCCTTTTTGCACTAACATTGTAAACATATGCATCATCAAGATTTAAAATAAATAACCCATTCACAATGGGAGCATCAGCCACAAACATATCATTCTTAGGGATTACGTAACCATTGTTTGTACTCACGAATGAATAACCATCCCTCATCAAACATGAATGTGATAAAATGTTTCGACCCATACTAGGAATGTAATAACAATTATTCAACTGCATAATAAATCCTAACGGAAGGTGAAGCTCCATGACGCCAACGAATAATGCAGCAACCCTTGCTTTATTTCTGACACAATAGTCCACTTCGCCTTTCTGCACTTCTCTAGTCGTTTTTAGCCCCTGCATCGAATTGCAAATATGAGCAACTGATCTAGTATCAAATACCCAAGAGCTAACATAAGAATATGCGAGAAAAATGTCCACAACATTTATAACAAGCGTACCTGAGTGGGAAGTACTCTTACTTCGACTCTTCTTCAAAGAAGCCCGGTACTTGCTGCAGTTTCTCTTCCAGTGGCCATATTCATGACAAAAGAAACACTCAATGTCTCCTTCAGTTCTAGCCTTTTGCTTGGGTGCAGGGTATGGCTTAGGGATCATATCCTTAGACTTGCCCTTCTTCTTCTGCCAAGAAGTGCCCTTTTTCTTGAAGTTGGGCTTGTTCTGCACAGCCATCACATGGCTATGCCCTGCACTCTTCTTAATGTCACATTCTGCTATTTTCAGCATCCCACATAACTCATTAAGGCCCTTCTCCACCCCATGCATATGGTAGTTCGAAATGAAATGCCCATAGCTAGATGCAAGAGACGGCAAAATGAAATCAGTAGCCAACTCTTGGCCTAATGGAAAACCAAGCTTTTCGAAAGTCTGACTGTAACCAACCATTTTGATCACATGGGGCCTACAACTGCTCCCTCTGCCAGCTTGCATTCCACAAAGGACTTAGCAACATTATACCTCTTAGTCCTAGCCTGAGTCTAGAACATGTCCTTAAGCACGACGATCATATCGTACACTTCCTGATCCTCAAACTACTTTTGAAGATCAGGTTCCATGCATGCAGGCATAAGATAGCTAACCTCAAGAGATTCATCACATGCTTTCTTGTAGGCATTCTTAAGGGCAACAGTTGCATTATCAGTAGGTTCATCTGGGATTGGGGTATCCAGAATAGTTTCCTTTTTATCAGACCAGAGAACAATTCTCAGGTTACGGACCCAGTCCAAAAAGTTTGTTCCATTTAGTTTATCTTTATCAAGAATCGAAATCAAAGCAAAATGTGATGAAGTGTTCGGTGACATTGATATACAACATAAAAACATGCAAAATACTAAGACATGTAACCATGAAAGAGTAAAACATATTAAATAATTTAATAGCATATACTCCCACTTAAATCAACATCCCTCTATTGATACTAAGTGATTCAAGATCCACAATTAACAATTCGACTAGTGAGCTTTAGCATCACTGCTAGAAGACAAGGTAAATCAGTAAGCAACTTTTGCTAATCATATCACATATGACTCTTATTGTTGGGTGCCATATCTATGTCAAAACTAGGCACCCAACCTTTATGCCCCAAGGTCCTTAACTGTTAAGAAGACCTTGTTAAGCTCACCAACCCTTGTGCGTGTAGGTAACCGATACAAACCTATCTAGCCAAGGAAAACCGCGACACCCTAATTTTCATAGACCCACCAACGATTGTACATGGCATAGGATGGTGCAAGGTTTCGTTGGGAGGGCATGGTTTAACTTAAACTTTTGACGGATCATTCTACTTATATCATCTAAGCATGCATAGTAGTAAAACGTATAAGAATAGCATTCACATAGATGTGATACAGTATGGCCCATTTTCTCATGGCGATCTCCATCCCCATAGAACCTGTCCACCATGATGATCTCCATCTTCATGCTCTATGCGACCATCCTCCAAGTGATGAGTTCTCCAAGAACTAATACAAGCTATTACTCCTAACCGCTAGTAATCAAAATTACATGGTATTGGCATCATCACAAGTTGGCACGCATGCCATTACAATAATTGACAACACATATGGCTCCAGCCGTGTTTCCCTACTCACAACACGCATGTCATGAAAAATACATACATGCATCACATAAATTTTGGGCCATACTGATCACATATATCCTGCAAAAACAAGTTGTGCATAGAATCGCATTCTACCAGATTATGTGAATCGCAGCAGCTATGAACCTTAACGTAATACAAAAGGAGCTACGACTAAGGGGGGTCTAGGGGTCTCCCCCTGTGGGGTTTGAAGGGGTCTTCCCCTCTGAAAAATGAGAGATCGAATCTATACAATTTTCTTGAAGGATTTTGATTGGCAAATCAAATTTACCAAAAAAACCGACTATTGTTCCGATTCGACCAAACTCCTTTGATCAAGGTACATCGATTCAGATTGAGTTCCCGATTCGGTCAATCATATCGATCTTCGCGTGAGTCAATAGGATTTATGTGTCACTATCTACCCTGATGGCGGAAACCAACCGGTAGGGGTAAGTCATTCGACGACCTTAGAATCACGATCACGGAAAGCAAGATCATAGATCAATCCAGAACCACCGCCATACAAACGATCACATCATTCATATGAATCTGCACATCACCATATGCAAACTTCTGAACCTATGACTGAACAACATCTGCTCTGCTACCACTATAGGGTTACAGGTAGGCTACACTAGTGTAAAATCAAAAATTTCTACCGCGTCAACCAGGAATACTATTGTTATAGATCACGGGATTGCCACCAGACACGCAGTTGCGGAACTCGATGAAGCACGTCGGGGCTATGTAGATGTTCTACGCCTCCTCCTCGTCCTCGTCCCACGAGCAGCTCCCCTTTGCACGGCTCGTCCAAGTGCTACAGCTGCAGCACCTCCGAGGTATCCACACGTCCGGAGTGGAAGGTCACACGGTAGACTTCTAGGTCTGCACATGCAAGACATGCGTAAGAGGAGTGGCGGCTGGGGGGAATGCTCAACCTTATTCAGCTCGCCTCACTATCTCTTATATAGGCATCCCTGGTGGGCTTCTACATTAGCATCCCATTAGCAGCCTAAGCTTGGTCTAATTCGGATCCAATCCTCATTAGGCTTCCTGCCCCTAAAGTGTGTGACCCTATAGGTTCATACACGCATAAACATGACAAGAGTGCACTTACTCTGTCAATCGTTGGTAGCAGCCTCTAGCAAGACGTGCCAACTCCTAAACGCATATAAAGATCATTCAGATGAACCATCACAATGTTGAGTACATGTATTTCCCTTTGCCCTACAATATTTTGTCTAGCTCCAAGCTGACCTCTCTTTCTCGATACTGTGATTCGTAATCCCTTTACTAGGTTAACTCTTAACCATATGTAGCATGGCCATGCATTTCTGGATCCGATCACTCGAGGGGCCCAGAGATATCTCTCTCAAGTAGAGAGCGGCAAATCCCATCTTGATTGACCGATGCCTTGTAGCATGTATCACGAAAAACCCAAAAGCTACCTTTCTAACTACCTAGTTACGGAGTAGTGTTTGATAGCCCCAAATTAGGTTGATCCACATCTCAAGTACATGCGACAATCTCAGGTCTAAGGACAAAACGTACACAATTTGTAGAGAGAGCTGCAAGTATCATTGCCAGTCTCAAATTGGGTCAGTCCAACCCCATGTTTATAACATGTGTCCACATCATTGGTTTGACATCTCCATGTCTATGACTTGTGAAACATAGTCATCAACCAATCAATGTGCTAGTCTAATATTCACATGTGTCCTCACATGAACTCTAACTAGGGATAAATATTAGATAACCATACAAGTAAAGAGTTTCACAAACAATTCACATAATTGCCAATCAATACAAGTTTCCTGATATATGGATATTCAAGGAACATTATAAAAACTCATGGATACATATGAAATACAATCATCTTTATGATTGCCTCTAGGGCATATTTCCTTCACATGTACCACTCAAATATGTCGTCCACATACTGTATTAGGGAAACCTTTTTATCTCCCACTCAACTTGCAAACTTTTCTCGATAATTCTGGTAAATCCAAAATTCTTTGATCTTGTATCAACTCGAGAATTTTTGTTACAAGACTTCAGCAATTCCTGATTGGTCAAAACCTGCCTGTTGTACCAGTTACAACCTTTATCTTCATACTCTTGAAGACTTTGCAGTTTTGAACAGTCATGTACCAATTTCCAAATTGGACTTATTTGCTGATTAAATCCAATAAGCATTAAGCATTTTTCAAAACAACTTTGTTACAAAATAAGCTTTTATGTCTTCTTTTTTAAGTTTCATTTCTATCCTTTCAACTTTTAAGTTTATTGGGAAGTATTAAGTAAATTCGATTACTTAATGAGATCAAGTAACTTTTACTTCATAATCTCAAATGTTACTTAATTTGGGATTTCATGACTTTGAGTCATTTCTTGTACTTAGGTCCATCAAACTTACTTTGTAGTTCGTAGGTATGTATTATTCCAATAATAGGACAAGTGAATCAAGAATGGAATTCTGCAACTAGCAGAACAAGTTCTTAAATCCTACTTTCACAAAGTATTAGCTGAAATACTTATGATCATATCATTCTAGTTTCCCTCTATTTGTAAAAGTTTGTTTCTAGAACATATTCCATTTTACATTCTTGACAATTCAGAGGTAAGGTCATAACCATTTGCTTAAACTTTTGCCTTCCGCTAACACTTTTATGAGAACCTTTTTCTCAAAAGAAGTACCTCGCTGAGACAATACAAACTTTGTCTTCTTCGGGTATTGACATAGGTACGATTACTCGGATGCTTATGATTTGCTGCCCTATGCTGGGTAAAAGGATTACGGGCCATGAAGATTTCAGATGAAAGCCCAAAGAAGCAACCGACAAAGACTTTGATTGTACTAGGAAAGAATCTCTGAACCGACAATGTGTTGGTATTGTAATCACGCGTATGTAAAACCTATCCGCACACGGCTTTGAGACCTGACCTATTATATATAGGAGGGGAGAACCCCAAGCGAGAGTACCAAAAAATCTCTCAGGCATCTTGTAATAGTGCGATTTCTAAATATTCAGGCGATTTTGACTCTATTGTTTTCTTATTATCCGACAAAATCCACAGTGTTCTTTTTTTCTGCAAAACCCTAAGTCCTTCTCCATGGACATTGCCGAGGTTACCGCTCGTCAATAGGCACCATCTATGGGAAATTTGAACGCTGGAACCATGGCTTCGGCAGAACGCTTTCCACCAAGCATCAACCCGACAAAAGTAGTTCTACACCCACCCACCCCTGTATTGGTACCCACCGATTTCAACAGCGGATCCGATCTAATCATCGCAAGCTTCCACTTCCAAGTAGAAGACCCACAAGAATTGCACCCTTCGATTTCGATCACATCAGAACCATCAGTGGAAAAACCTATGCCTACGGAAGTACTAGCATCATCCATCAGATCTTCCATGGACGCCACAGCACAGATCAAAGCAGGCGAAGAAAGCGAGCAATTCGAGACAGATCTAGGGGACGTTTATGGAATTTACGATAATCTCTCCTTCGGATCAGATCCAGAGCTAGCCCCACCATGCGAAGCAAGCCCGGCTAGTTCGGAACTCGAAGAACGCAGCAAAAACGTCGACTTCCGACTAAGGATGGCAAATATTTACCTAGAACTACAATCTGAGAATATTACCAGTACATCCTTTGGAGCAGAAGACAACGTCACTAGCCCATGCATAAGACGCCACCAAGTGTGCATGGTCAAGGGGAACACCTCAACACCCGCGACTCTAACGGTAACCCTATCCTTGACCCCAATGATATTTTATCAGATGACAATGCAGGAAATCACAGGAATGAAGGGGACCATGGAAACGGGGGTGAAACGGTGGATAACCATATAGTCCAAGGAAGAGGCGGTGAGCCACATGAAGGAGAAAGGCGAACTCTTTGGCTACTAGCAGCGGCATGGCAAAAAGCAAGAGAAGCAATTTCGGGAGCAGTTCCGATGGCAGCGGACACCTCACATGAGGATCTATTAGGATATCAATATCTGCTTCATCACAAGAAGAGAGACCTACTTAGGATGCAAAGGCAACTCGATGAAAGAAAGAGGTTAGCCGATGAATCCAGCTTACGACGAGCACAGTTAAGCTCTACCTGAGGATCATGGAGCATAACAGGAGGAGCACCACCAAGAAGAGGAACATCTCGACTGCAGAATATCCCCGAAGAAGAAAGAAATGGACTCATCCGCGATCTCGATCTATCATTCATGTCGATTTACCAAGCATGAAACATCAAGGCAAAAACGGCCCAGCCAGCCATTGTGGCCACGCAAACATATCTACTCACAACTCAGCCCGCTCCCGACGATCCCCACAGGGCCCGCTCCGCCCTAATGAACCTTGGCATGGTGGGAGCCTCTCTCGCAGAAGCAGAGAAAGGAACCACACGACAACCCTATAGATCCCCACGCCATCACAGCAGTCCTCGGCAAGTGGGACACACCCGACGATCTCGATCGCCACAACATGCACATCTCATAGGACCGGAGCCACGAAGCAACACAAGAAATGACAACACGCAACATAGGAATGATGGAGCAAGAGACGAAAACCGTAGCTGACGACACCACGATGGATACAACGAAGACGATTATGGGCTATGCAGGGCCAGTTGTTTCACTCCGCAGATTCGCAAAACCTCAGTACTCACGGATTTCAAACTTCCGCACGACCGTCACAAGTACGATGGACTCCAGGAAAACGAATCATGGTTCGCAGATTATTTGGCCACCGTCAAGTTACAAGGTGGTTCCATAGCTACCGCAATGCAAATCTTACAATTACACCTCACCGGCGCTACAAGATCATGGCTCAGACAGCTACCCGAAGATTCCATCGGCAGTTGGAACGATCTGGAAGACAAGTTCATCCGGCACTTCCAATCCATGTTTGAACGACCAGCATCCTTGGAGCAGTTGTGAGCATGCAAAGAAAAATCTGGGGAATCGATAAGAGCATTCATCCAATGATGGAATATCATCAAAAACTTAGCTGAGTCCATATCCGACGAAAGGGCCATCGATGCCTTCAATGACGACCTTCGTCGCCGAGAATTCATAGAAGAACTGGGACGGGTTAAAACCAAATAAATATCACAATTAATGGAAATAGCAAATCACTAGGCTGATGGAGAAGACGCGCTTCATAACAAGCATATGCGATCACCCGAAGAAGATAGGGATAACCGCAACAACGATAGAAGAAGAAGGAAGAACGATGGAAACACGGGACCAAGTTACGTCGCAGCCAGTTTCTCGGGTGAAGGTAGAAACATAAGCAACGACTACAACGGCAGATACCGCCAGAACAGGGACGACGTCGGAGGAAGCCAATCGACGCAGCGGTATCAGCCAAGAGCATGAGACCCACACATGTCCGCGATGCAAATGTTGGAAGGACCCTGTAATATGCATTTTTACGTCGACTTAGTAGGCAGACGATAATCTAACCACCTGATGAATGATTGCCGAACATTCTTGAAGATGCAGGAGCTATGTAATGCAAAAGAAACCGAAGATACGCATCTACGCCTGGCACATTAGCCATCAGCGCACCACCACCACCATCACCAGCAGTGTTACCACAAAACACAATTGATAAAAACAATGAATACCCTAGGTCAAAAGGAGCAATGTCAATGATTCAAAAAGGGCATCCATCCAATAGAACCCAGAAGCTCACCGC
The DNA here is from genome assembly GCA_910589775.1 of Avena eriantha. Lineage (NCBI taxonomy): Eukaryota > Viridiplantae > Streptophyta > Magnoliopsida > Poales > Poaceae > Avena > Avena eriantha. Next base: position 212,419,330 of record OU342746.1, on the reverse strand, counting down.
AAGACAAATCAATATGGTGGAAACAACAACATTAATCACACCCTAATATCTCCACTGGTCAGAACAAGAAATCACCTTTAGCAGAGCCGATCACCCACTCCGGGTCCACGATCGGGTCACTCAGCCTTGATAGTCGAAGCACAAATTAGCGGGTTCGATATGAGCAAGGTCTTCATGGATGCAGGAAGCAGCATAAATCTGATCTACGTAAAAACGTTAAGAACAATGGGCTATCCCATGGACAATCTCATAACAACATAAACATCCTTCCATGGAATAGTACTAGGTAAAGCCAAAATTCCTTTAGGAAAAGTATTTCTTGACGTTGTTTTTGGCTCCAAAGAAAATTTCAGGCGAGAAAAACTCGAATTCAAAGTCATGGACTGGCCATCACAATGTCATGCGATCCTGGGACGACCATCTTTCGCACGGTTTATGGCAGTACCACATTATGCGTACCTAGTCATGAAAATGTCAGCACCAAAGGGAATCATCACGGTAAAAGGAAGCTTCACAAGTGCCGACAATTGCGATCGGGAGTTCAACAAAATTTCTGAATCTTTTGTGATGGCAATGGACTTCGAACAACTCAACACTTCGGCAATTGCGGAACCATTGGAAGTAGCGTGTGTCAATCCCTATCAGGCTTTTGACACGGTGTCAGGGAGATGATCCCCAGGTACCCCAACCGGGCAAGAACCAAGCAGTCGAATCGCGTCTGGCTGACCAAGCATAGCCGGACAGGGCAGGACATGCCGGCTATCGTGCGGTAGCCGGAGCAGCAAGAAGTAACCGGTTACGATGATGTAGCCGGACCCAATCAGTGAGACAGGACGACGTGCGTATCAGTGCATGGTACGCCCTGTACGATGACAAGACTAGCAACTACCCGGCCATACCGAAGACTTTGTGGGGATGACGCGGGAATAGTGGCCCGATGCTGACAACGGGCTCGCACGGTGTCCACTGTGCCCACGACAGCCATACCGCTCACACACTCCGACGTGACATACCATACGGGATACTGTAGATGACCAGCCGACCGGGACCCGCCTGTGGGGCCCACCAGTCGGATTGTCCACTGAGACCGCTGCCTCTCTGCCTATATAAGGAGAGGTAGGGCCTCAATAGAAAGGGTTGGTCTCATAGCATTTAAGGCAGTAGCTAGCAAATACAGCTCGAGGAGCACTTGTAGTTCGTATATCCCGCATAGTCAGATCAGGCAGGAGTAGGAGCTTTACCTCACCACGAGGGCTCCGAACTTGGGTACTTCCTACGTCCAGCTACGCTTGCTTGTATCCAATCCCGCCTACGAACGCCGTCGATAGCTTCCCTGCTAGTCCCCACACCTCTATCTAACCTCTTCAGGTACTGCCGTTCCCAATACAACGACAGTTGGCGCCCACCGTGGGGCCTGATGGCTTCGACCAGAGTCACGTTCCGCAAGGGATCCCGCACTTCAGCCGGTGAGCGCGTGGCCTCTGGCCTGGTGCTCACGCTCGGCAAATTTGACTGCGTCATCGACAACGCCTCCTGCTTCGCCGGAACCTCCTTCCCGGCGAACGAAACCGTCCTACTATTCAGCAACCTCCCTGTCTACGTCGCTACCGTCCCGGAGCGTTTCCCTAGGGAAATCGTCTCTGTCGCGGAGCTGCCACGCCCAGGCAGTAGCGCCTCCGCCGCATCCTACGGCGTGGAGGTCATGATGGACGGCTCCAGGTCACATCCCCGCCAGCCACGGGAGAGAGGCGTGGACGAGGTTGGAACTTCTGCTCCTCCGCAGCCTCGGAACCCGGTGGAGGATGCCATCGATCGGCTCCTGACGCCGGTTAACCTCGGGGATAACCCAGAGAAGGCAGAGGCCAACTTCACCATGGAGAGACAGATCCTCCTCCAGGAGGCCATGGAGCTGGCGGTAGCCCGCAAGCAACTCGAGATCACCCGGCGTGAGTACGACCGCGTGCATGGCTTCACTCCGACTACCGCGGAGCCAAGCCGGCGTGGCCAGGTGTGGCGCCGGGGCAGCGAGCTAGGCGGTAGGTTGGAGAAGGATGGGGAGCCGGATCCCGCACCCGCCCCATCCGGCCCACCTACAGCACGCCCATCAAGAACCTGCGTGCGGCACGAGCCGCGGTGGAAGAACTCCCCAGTCTGGAGGGCGAGGAGCGAGCCCGCCAGCATGCTCGTGTGTAGGAGCTCCTCCGCATCGCGGACGAGCAGGCTGACGCAAACCGGCAGATGCAGGAGGACCCCAGCTACTCCAGGGGAGCAAGCTGCCTGCCAACAACAGGGGCGCACCGCGCGACACCCAGCAGGCGTCCTCCCCTCAGCCGGCTAGGGCCCGCAGCAGGCGTCGCAGCTCTGGCAACAGGGGCCAGCCACGCCAGGAGCAGACGGTGAACAGCAACCCGCCGCCTCCCCCTCCGCCAACCGGAGCGCCCAGACCAGCTGGTTCCCTTCTCTCGGGCCGGGTGGGAGCGCCCAACCCGGATTGTACGGATGCCCGCGACCGCATCGAGGTCCTCGCTCAAGCGCGCGTCACAGAGGAGGAAGACTCTACCGGTCTGGTTTGTTTCGGACCCTGCATCCGGAACGAGCCGTTTCCGGACAAATTCTCCCTACCCAGGGACACCCCCAAGTACGACAGCAGCATGAAGCCAGAAGACTGGTTGACCGAATACGCTACGGCAGTCGGCATCGCCCATGGGAACAAGCGCACAGCCGTGCGCTACGTTCCCCTCATGCTAACCGGATCGACAAGGACGTGGCTCAACAGCCTTGCGCCCAACAACATCAACGCATGGCATGACTTCGAGAAGGTGTTCGTCCGCAACTTCAACGGCACGTACAAACGTCCAGGGCGCCCGCGCGACCTGGCATTGTGCGTCTAGGGTGACCGCGAGTACCTCGCCAAGTGGACGGAGCTGCGCAACACCTGCGAGGGCATCCTGGAGAGCCAAGCCATCAGTTTCTTCATCGAGGGTTGCCGAGAAGGCACCATGCTTCGCCACCGGCTACTGTGTGACGAGCCGAAAACCATGGCAGAGCTCATGATGGTCGCAGATCAATACGCTACGGCAGATGCCGCCATGAAGAAGCCCCTCCGAGTAAACGCGGACGGACGTCCGACTCCCACGGAGCCGGTCACGACCGACCAAGCAATCCGGCTGGAGAAGCCGGATCCTCCCGACGCCACGGCAACGACAACCGGTTCCATGGGGACCGCCAGGCCGGACAACAGAAGCCTCACTACCACGCGCGGCAAGTCAATGTTATGGAGGGCACACCCGACGCGCCGGCTAATGAGGCAAGAAGCTAGAAGCCACGGCTCACCTTCGACCAGATGTTTGACGGCCCGTGCAAGTGGCATAGAGGTCCCTTCAAGCCGGCTACTCACACCACCCAAAAGTGCAGCTGGACCCGCCAGCTAAAGGACCAGGGCAACCAGCCTCGTCCCCCCTCCCCCTCCGGGTGGACCTCCACCACCGGCTAGAGGAGCCGACAATGATGGTAACGGAGGCAACAACAACAACGGCTACCCCCAGCCACACGCCGCCTACCACATCTTTGAGATGGAGCAGGACGACAAGCACAGCCGCAGGCGATGCTCCAAGGAGGTCAATGCCATCGTCTCTTCGGGCCCCCAGTACCTGAACTGGTCGGAAACCCCCATCACCTGGAGCCAGGCAGACCAGCCTGAGCATCTGCCGACTCCCGGGGGCTACGCCATGGTGCTCGACCCCCTCATCGTCTCCAACGCGCGCACCTGCCGATTCTCGCGCGTCCTCATCAACGGAGGCAGCAGCCTCAACCTCCTCTACTAGTCCTCGCTGGAGAAGCTGGGCATTCGTGAGAGCTACCTGCGCCCGACTACCACGACGTTCCACGGCGTACTGCCGGCGCCAGCCTGCGCCTCGCTGGGGAAAATCCAGCTGGACGTCATCTTCGGGACCGAGGAGAACTTCCGCCGTGAACCAATATGGTTCGAGGTGGTAAACCTGACGAGCAACTACCATGCTCTCCTTGGGCGCCCTGCCCTCGCCGAATTCATGGCCATCCCCCACTACACGTACCTCAAGACGAAGATGCCGGGACCCCATGGCGTGATCACCGTCACCGGCTGCTTCAGGCGGTCGATGGAGTGCGCCTTAGCCGGCTCCAAACTGGCAGAGGCCCTCATCATAGCCGAAGAAAAGCGCGTGATCATGCGCAATGTGGCCATGGCCCAGCAAGACATTCCGCCTAGCAGCAAACCGGCTGGAGAAGGAGCTTTCCAGCCGGCAAAGGAGATGAAGAGGATCCTGCTCGACCCCTCCGACCCGACTAAGTTCGTCACCATTGGTGCCGGCTTGGACAGCAAATAGGAATGCGCGCTCGTCGACTTCCTCCGTGAGAATCGGGACATCTTCGCATGGTCCCCCAAGGACATGCCGGGTGTGCCGAGGGAGTTCGCCGAGCACTCACTTCATGTGCGTCCGGATGCCAAGCCGGTCAAGCAACCTCTACGCCGGTTCATAGAGGAGAAGAGGAAGATAATCGGTGACGAGATCACCTGGCTCCTTGCAGCCGGGTTCATCATGGAAGTGTACCATCCGGACTGGTTGGCGAACCTAGTCCTGGTGCTGAAGAAGAACAAGACCTGGCGCATGTGTATCGACTACACCAGCCTGAACAAGGCGTGCCCAAAAGACCCCTTCGCCTTGCCCCGTATCGATCAAGTCATCGATTCCATGGCCGGCTATGATTTGTTGTCTTTCCTAGATTGCTATTCCGGGTACAATCAGATCCGGCTAAACCCGGCTGATCAGATTAAGACATCATTTATCACCCCCTACGGGGCTTTCTGTTATGTAACCATGCCTTTCGACCTAAAAATGTAGGCGCCACCTATCAGCGATGCATGCAGAAATGCATGCACTCGCAGATAGGCCGAAACATGCACGCTTACGTGGACGACGTGGTCATCAAGACCAAGGAGAAGCACACCCTCCTTGAGGATCTGGGAGAAACATTTGGTAACCTCCGCCAGTACCGGATGAAGCTGAACTCGGAGAAGTGCGTCTTCGGAGTGCCATCCGGTCAGATCCTCGGTTTCCTCGTATCACAGCGAGGCATCGAGGCGAACCCGGAGAAGATTGCAGCCATCGAGAGGATGTGGCCGCCCAAGAACCTGCTTGGAGTCCAAAAGTTCACCGGATGCCTGGCTTCCCTCAGCCGTTTCGTCAGCCGACTGGGGGAGAAGGCACTCCCGCTGTACCAGCTGATGAAGAAGACGGACAAGTTCTCCTGGACTTCATAGGCCGAGACCGCATTTCGTGACCTTAAGCGCATGCTATCCACAACACCGGTTCTAGCCACGCTGGCTAGCAAGGAGCCGATGTTGCTCTATATAGCAGCCATCAGCCGGGTCGTCAGCGTCGTCCTGGTGGTGGAGCGCCCTGAGGAAGGCAAGGCTCAGTCGGTTCAGAGACCCATCTACTACCTCAGCGAGGTTCTCTCCCTCTCCAAGCAGAACTACCCCCACTACCAGAAGATGTGCTACGACGTGTACCTGGCATGCAAGAAGCTCAAGCACTACTCCCAGGAGCATCCGATTAAGGTCGTGTGCACCGTACCCCTTTCGGAAATCATCGGCAACAAAGACACCACCAGCCGAGTCGCCAAATGGGCCATTGATCTCGCCGCCTACTCCATCCAATACGAGCCCCGGCTCACGATCAAGTCGCAGGCATTGGCGGACTTCCTCATCGACTGGGCTGAGACCCAGTATCTCCCACCAGTTCCGGATTCGGACCACCAGAAGATGCACTTCGACGGGTCGAAGATGCTTGGGGGCTTGGGAGCCGACATCATGCTCACCTCGCCCAAGGGGGACCGGCTGGAGTACATGCTGCAGATCCACTTCAAGGCCTCCAACAACATAGCCGAATACGAGGCGTTGGCGCACGATCTCCGGCTAGCCAAGGAGATCGGCGTTAACCGGATCCTGTGCTTTGGTGATTCAGACCTGGTGGTGCAGCAAGTGTCCGGAGAATGGGAAGCCAGAGACGCAAACATGGCCCTCTACCGGTTCCACATTCAGAAGCTCAGCGCCTCCTTCGACGAATGCGAATTCCACCACGTCCCTCGTGTCAACAACGAGGCAGCCGACGCGCTCTCCAAGATCGGATCCACCAGGAAGGCGATCCCACCTGGGGTCTCCTTGGAGCACCTATGCAAGCCGTCCATCAACCCATCGACGGAGTCGGACTCCATCACCTGGGCAGGGAGCGCTCCGGCTGACGGAGCGGCAGAAGCGGAGCCGGCAGAGCCGCCAAAAAAGAAGACCCGCACCAACTCCGGCAAAGCAATGCCCCCGGCTTGCAGGGCCCGGGGGCTGCCGGTTCGTCAAGCAGCTCGGGGGTTGTCGTCCCGGGTACGCCACCCGGACGACCCCCCGACGTCCATCAACCGGAGGACAGGGGCGTCCTTGTCATTCGGGAAGTGCCACCCTGGGCACAACCCTTCATGCACTACATCGCCAATGGAGAACTCCCGGATGATGAGGTGGAGGCCAGGCAAATCCGGCGCCGCACGCACACGTACACCATCATCAACGGCGAACTGTACAAGCGCAGCGTGTAACTACCTTGGACCCTACGCTCTAAGTTCAAGCCTGGATGAAGCGGAAGTGGTTAAAATAGTATAGCGGGGGCCTAGAGGACCGCCCACGTGTTGACCCGTCGGCCATCCTAACCACTTCCAAGACATCGTGACAAGAGCGAGCGGCGTAGGCAACAGGCGAAGAGATCAAATACATACACAAGTGAGTATGTATGCAAGCTACCATACAACAGTTTTCAGAGCCATTCCATCTAAAAGAAATAGAAATATTGCAACGCCATACGGCAAGATTCAAATATCCTAGATAGAGACAATAGTTTAGGATATCTCGTCATACATCAAACATCAGAGTATCAGGCGGAAGCGGAAAACAAGATCCGAGTATGGATAAGAAGCAAATCGGCATAAGATGCCACATAAATAAACACATCCCGCCCACAGATCTCACGGATCCCCATCCCCGGAATCTCTACACCGAGTGATTGTTGCCAACATCATCTATCTCCTCCACCCAATATCCATCTTGCGAATACACCTGTTCATCTGAATCAAACAATTTATTGTGTGAGACCCTAGGGGTGCTCAGCAAGTCTTAATGCCTCTAAAGGGGACATAAACGTGGGGTGACGCAATTGCAGCAAAATTTAATAACTAACAAGAATATAGATACTCGCTAACCATCTGCCTAACCAATGATAGGCAGATGTCCGTTAATTAGTAACAACAGTTATAACAGTATAAAGTAACAGATCCATCCTCCTTCTCGCTTACCAACGAGAAAGCAGACGAACAACCCATCCGTTGGCAGTTTTATTAACCATTCCATGAGTATTGCACTATTTACTAGTCAGGTATTTAGTCAGATTAAAAGCGGTATTTTAGTTATACTTGTCTATGATCGAGAAACTGTGCTCAAGTCGTCCATAACCGCGGACACGGCTTTCAGAAAGATTTACCCTGCAGGGGTGCACAAATAGCAACACACACTCGATCAACCTTGGAAAAACCAAATCAAAACCCAACGAGGCATTCACGACAAAGTGATCAAAGGATTCATAAAATATTTCAGGGGGCCACCCCATTAAGCTACCCGCAACGAAGTTGGCCGGTTCCGAGACGGACCTTGCGACAATGGCTGTAAACGACTGGGAACCCGAAAATGTGACTGGGCTTGTCGATACCGCGAAAACATTCCGCATCCAAAATAGTACAGGTGCTCCATGCACAATCTTAAATAAACAGTAAAGCATGGCATAAGTACAGGATAGTAACAAAGCCCCAAACTACTTTGTGGCCCCAAGAAATAGAAATGAATCAAGCTCTGGCTCAGGAGCGTCCATAAGGCCTCCCGGATGTGGATAGTGCGAATATTCAAGGAACAAGAATCAAGTACTCGGGGTCCTACGGGACACAAGTGTGCATGAAAAACCAAATAGCAGATATTGCCCACCGATGCCTCTTTCATTAGTTATCCCATTACTACTCCGGTTAAGTTGTTTAGGTACCTCGTTATCCATCAGACACTCACATACCCTACACATGTTGTTCTACGACCCGCATGGCTCAAACAAGTCATGTAGTAGTGGCTCATGGGATGGAGGAAAAAGCTTCGGTGGGGTTTAAAAGTAAAGGCTATGCAGTACTTGGAATTCAATTTAATGCAATTGCGACTCAATGATGCAAGAATAAGATAGAGGCAATCGGTACTATATGTATGCAAGCATGTGGTAGTGCTTGCCTGGTAGCTCAGTTGTCGCGAGAGATGGATCTGGGTAGAACTCCTGTGATTCCTGATAATTCCCCTGCTCGATGTCTATTCGAGAAGAACCTAACACACAAGGGATAATATAAATAAAGTGCACAAGCATATGAACAAATGTGACAAGCAAACAAGCATGCTATGATGACTGATGCACAATTTACATGATATAACTTAGCATGGCATGGGTGAGGTGTGGGGTACAAGATTAAAGCATTTTATTAAGTTTTTAGTCAAGTTTTATTGCCATAAACAGTTGTGATTTTTAATAATGACATGATGCATGCTTCAATTCAGAACATGGAATGCATAGTTAGAACGGACTCGTCGCGCTGATCGATTTGGACATATTATTTGCCAAATTTGGAGTTGTAGATTTAAAGTTATTAATTATTTAAGAAAAGGCATTTTTAATGCAATTTTAATTATCTCGAAAATTTAAAGTGCTCAAATAATATTTTGAATGGCAAATTTGAATTCCTCACATTTTTCTGATTCAAAAACATATATTATTTGTATTAATTGGAATTATAATTCAAAAGTTATTAAAAACAGATTTGAAATAATATTTAAATCATTTATGAAATTGTTTTAATTAAAACAGAAAACTGCCAGACTTTTTATACCCAGCTAAACTTAGCCACAATCACAGACATGTGGGACCTAGGCTGACTAGGCGAAGCTGCGCGCCGAAACCTTTTTGCACCGTGAGGGAGGACAGCAGCAGCGACTGACCGGTGGGACCGGCGCCAAACGGGCCCACACGACAAAGGCAGGGAGTGGGCTGGCTACACGGCGCAGAGGAAGGACTGCGGGTTGAGGATCTGGAACCTAGGGTGCTTTTTTGTAAAATCCCTAAGGTGGCTGACAGGTGGGTCCGGGCTGGAGCGCGGGTTGAGGAATACAAAAACGCGGGTGCCTTTTTGTTAAGAGGCCACAGAGACTGCCTGGTGGGACCTGGGGTACCGCGGGTTAAGGCAAAAGGGTGTGGGGGGGGGGGGGGGTATTTACAAAGTGCCAACGTTTACTATTTTTCTTCCTCTGGGTTTACTGACGAAACTGACGGAAAGTTGTGCGGCGTGGCGGGGGATGGAACCCGCGACGCGGTGCGCGCGCGCAGGCGGTGGGTACCGCTGCGGCTAGGGTTGGGTTGTTGCTGGCGTACAGACGCGCGACTAGAAGTGCTGCTACAAGGCACGGCGACGAGCAGACGCTCGTGCACGCCAGCGCACAGAGAGCGCTCGACACAAAGTCCGGCGAGACCAGGGGGACCAGGCGAGAGGGGTGTCTAGGAGGGAGGTTGGCTCACCGCGAGGTGGTCGGCGGTGGTGGATCGGGCCTGGGAGCGGCGGATCGGTGACGATGCAGACGGCCGATGGCGTTAGGGTTTCTCTCGGGCGCGTCGGTGTGCGGCGGGGCTGGGCCGGCTCCTCCTCCCTGCTGTGTACGGGGCGACGTTGGGGACCGCGCTGAGGTTCCTCGACACTTCCACAACCGCGCGCGCCGCCTGATCCAGAGGATGGTGGTGGATGCCGAGGTGGTGGCCGGAGTTGGAGAAGAGCGGTGGCAGGGGAGAAGGGAGGAAGCAGAGGCGAGGCCCTGGGGATCTGGGGCTGCAAACAGGCGAGAGAGAGGGAGTAGGTAGATAAGCAGAGAGGGAGAGGGGAGATGCCGTGGGGCTTGAGAGGAAAAAGGTGGCTCGGCCACCTTTTCTCCCTCACGTGCTGGGCACGGCTAGGGTAGGGTAGGGGTCCAGGGGCGGCAAGGGGGCCAGGGCGAGGCCAGGCTCGGTGTGGGGTCGGGCTGGCAGGGAGAGAGAGAGGAGGGGTGTGGCATGGAGCTAGGGTTGGAGGGGTAGCTCGGGGTAGGTTAGGGTGGCATGGGGGTGGTTAGGGTGTGAGGTGAGCCTTAACCGAAGTTAGGGAAGGAGGGGTGAGGTGGCTCGGGTGGAGTGGTAGAGAGAAGGTGGTGGTGAGGGTTTAGATTAGGGAGGGGTTATGGATATGGAGAGTGAGGCATAGGGTTGGGGTTAGGGTTTTTCCCACATGCCAACATGATCAAGCAAGGGATGGAGTGAGATGGAGGTGAGAGGTGAGTGGTTTTGGTTGGACCCATGGTGATGTAGAAGAAACAAGATGGGGAGGTGTGTCTAGGGTTTTGGTATGATCCCACATGATCATGCATGGAGGAGATGAGAGGTATGGAGGACTTGATGCACATGGCAAGGAACTAGATCAAGGTGAGAAGGTTGAGAGAAAAGAGAGCTCCAAAGAGAAGATCCACTCAAAAATCAAAGGAGAAACTAAAAGAATGGAATGGTGATGCTTGTTGCATGGCCCATGCATAGTAATAAATGCCATGTCTAATCTTGTGAAAACAAAATAATAATCATGGCATTTATACACATGCATTCCAAAATATGGAGCTAAGGCCAAGCCCAAAAGAATTAAAATGGAATTAAAATGGATGTTCCATGTGGAGTAGATGGAGATGCTCAAATTTGAATATACTTTGGACTTGATAGTGTGTATGTTCCACTAGATGTGTAATAGTCTCGAAAATATTCCAACGTGAGCAAAATTCCAAGACAACTCATATGGAAGCTAGAAAAAGGGGTTACACTCACAGAACATGCCAAGGTGACTCCACATAGTAGTAATGTGAAAACAACATGATGTTAGTGTGAGGGCATGTGGAAATAGAAGTGGATCCATCCCAACCCACATGAGCTAGATTAAATGCCAAAGGAAAAGTGTAGAAGCTCATGGATAATTAGGATGGTGGAATTATAAGGTGGTGACAAGGAAAGGTGGTGAAGTGGAATAAAAGTTATGCCCCCAACTCAACTTGGGCATCAAGCATTTATCAAGAACCAAATACAATATATCAAGAGCCAAATACAATTACTAATGCATATGAGAGAAGAACCAAAAGAAAAAGGTTTTATATGATGCTCAAATGCAAGGTGGCATGATGACATGAGCATGATATATTTATGATGCAACAATTATATGTAGGAAGTAGCAATTATATTACTAGACCATGTAGCATTACATATGTTAGACAGATGGGATGGTACAACTCCCCCCCACTAAACATAAATCTCGCCCCGAGATTCTAGGAAGAAGAAGAAGACACGAAGAGGGTAGGATACTTGGCACGGAGCTCATCCTCGCGTTCCCAAGTGGCTTCATCAACGGAATGGTGCGACCACTGCACCTTGCAGAACTTGATGGACTTGTTGCGAGTCCTTCTTTCTGTGACTTCTAGGATTTTTATGGGGTGTTCTTGATAAGACAGATCTTCTTGGAGATTGATGAGTTCATGGTGCACGGTCCTACTGGGATCCTTGAAGCACTTCTTGAGTTGAGAGATATGGAAAGCATCATGGACCTTGAGTTTTTCAGGGAGCTCAAGAGCATAAGGAATTTATCCTCTTCTTCCATAAACTTTGAAAGGACCGATGTATCTAGGGGCCAGCTTTCCTTTGATACCAAACCGGTGCGTGCCTCTCACGGGAGTGACACGAAGGTAAACGAGATAACCAGGGACATACTCCATGTCCGTGTGCTTTCTGTCATAGTTGCTCTTCTGGCGACTTTGAGAAACCTTCAGATTTTCAAGAATGATGTGAACCTTCTCCTCCGCTTGAGTTACAATGTCGGGGCCAAACAATGTTCGTTCACCTGCGCCCGACCAACTAATCGGAGTTCTGCATTTGCGACCATAGAGAACCTCACATGGTGCCATCTTTAGAGTTTTCTAGAAACTGTTGTTGTACGAGAATTCGGCATAAGGAAGACATTCTTCCCACTTCATGCCGAAAGAGATAACGCAAGCACGGAGCATATCTTCCAGAATCTGATTAATCCTTTCAACTTGTCCTTGCGACTGAGGGTGGTAAGTTGTGCTGAAGTTCAATTTTGTTCCCAAAGCATTTTGGAAACTTCCCCAGAACTTGGAAGTGAAGATGCTTCCACGGTCTGAGCTGATCTCAAGAGGAACCCCATACAGAGAGACAATTCTGTTGATATAGAGCTCAGCCAACTAAATTGCAGAAATTGTTTCCTTGACGGGAAAGAAATGAGCCACTTTAGAAAGCCTGTCGATGACAACAAAGATTGCATTGTTGCCCTTCTGCGACCTTGGAAAACCAGTTATGAAATCCATCTCTACTTTCTCCCATTTCCATTTCAGAGGCTTCAATGGCTGTAGAAGATTGGAAGGTTTCTGATGGACAGCTTTAACTCTGCGGCAGACATCACACTCCGAGACATACTTGGCACAATATCGTTTCAACCCAGGCCACCAATACTGTGTTTTCAAGTCCATGTACATCTTAGTGCTGCCAGGGTGGATACAAAGAACAGAATCATGTGCCTCCTTAAGAACTTGCTCTCTTAAACCCGGGTAGTTCGGAACAAACATCCGGTGTTCAAAGAAAAGAGTGCCTTGGTCGTCGACGTGGAAGGACTCATACTTCGGAAGCTGAATGTTGGAGATGATCTTTTTAGTGTAAGGATCACCTAGTTGAATGGAGCAAACTTTTTCTTCCAAGAGAGGGGTTGCCAGAAGGTTCAGAAGATACCCTTGATCCACAATTTCAAGGTTGAGCTTGCGGAATTCCTCACACAAGAGAGGCTGTTATTCTTCCACCATGAGGTTGTTGACATAAGCTTTTCGGCTAAGAGCATCGGCCATGACATTAGCTTTGCCCGGAGTGTAGTTGATGGTGAGATCAAAATCATTAATTGCTTCAATCCACCTTCTCTGATGAAGGTTGAGATCAGGCTGTGTGAAGATATACTTCAGACTCTTGTGATCAGAAAAGATCTCACAACGGTTGCCAAGCAAGTAATGCCTCCATACTTTCAAAGCAAAGACAACTGCTGCGAGTTTGAGGTCATGTCTAGGATAGTTGATCTCATGCGTCTTCAACTGTCGAGAGGCATAAGCAACAACTTGTTTTTCTTGCATAAGGACCGCACCCAATCCTTGCAAGGAGGCGTCACAGAATATCTGGAAAGGCTTTGAAGTATCTGGAGGAATCAAGACTGGTGTGGAAGTGAGCTTCTCTTTGAGTGTTTCAAAGCTTGCTTGACATGCAGGAGACCAAAGGTATTTCTTGCCTTTCTTGAGGAGATCGGTAAGAGGCTTCGCAATCTTTGAGAAATTCTGAACAAAGCGACGACAGTAACTAGCCAAACCAAGGAAACTCCGGACTTCTTTGACATTTTTGGGTGGAAGCCAGTCAACAATTGTCTTAACAGTTTCTGGGTTGACGGCAATGCCCTTGGCAGAGATGACGTGACCAAGGTAGGTGACTTTAGGTAGCCAGAACTCACACTTGGAGAACTTTGCATACCGGCGGTTCTCACGAAGCTTGTTTAGGACACACCGAAGGTGTTCTTCATGTTCTTCCTTTGACTTAGAATAGACTAGGATGTCATCTAGATAGACCACGACGTACTTATCAAGATACTCCATGAAAACCGAGTTCATAAGCCTCGAGAAGGTGGCAGGTGCGTTGGTGAGACCGAAAGACATGACCGTGTACGCATACAAGCCATAGCGGGTGGTGAAAGCTGTTTTGGGAATATCTTCCTTGCGAATCTTGATTTGATGATATCCACTTCTCAAATCAAGCTTAGAGAATACCACAGCTCCAGCTAGCTGATCGTAGAGATCATTAATCCGTGGAAGGGGATATTTATTCTTGATGGTTTTAGCATTGAGAGCCCGATAGTCAACACAAAGTCTATCAGTCTTCTCTCGCTTCTTCACAAAGATGGTTGGGCTACCCCAAGAAGAAGTACTGTGCTGAATGAAACCGAACTTCTCTTGTTCATCAAGCTGGCGTTTGAGTTCAGCCAATTCAGCAGGACCCATTTTATAAGGCCGCTTGGAGATAGGAGCGGTTCCAGGTTCAAGCTCAATCACAAACTCGACCTCTCGGTCAGGAGGCATACCTGGCAACTCTTCAGGAAAAACATCTAGGAACTCACAAACTACCGGAACACTGTGAATAGCTTCCATAGCATCATCATTTAGAGCCGCCAAAGAGAAAAGCTGAATTTTAGTAGTCAGACTTGGAGAATAGACTATATGGCCTTCATGAATTTTCAGAGAAACCGAGCATTCAGCACAATCAATGACAGCTGCATTTTCTATTAACCAATCCATGCCCAATATAACATCAATGTCAAAGTTGCCGAGAATGATCAATGAGGCTAGAAAAGAAGAACCACCAATCTCAATTTGATTGCCATGGCTGATCTTGGTAGATAACAATCTTGCCCCGGGAGAAAGAACCATTAACTTTTTATCCAGCTGGTCTATAGCTAGCTCATGCTCATTTGCAAATTTGCGAGACACAAATGAATGCGATGCACCAGAATCAAACAAAACTCGTGCAGGGACTGAGTTAACAGGAAGCGTACCCATCACAACTCCAGATGCATGCTCAGCTTGAGCGACGTTGACATAGTTGGCATGAGCAACCGTAGACCCGGGCTTGGTGTTGATGTTGAGAGGACGAGGTGGATGTGCACGAACCATAGAAGAACTTGCCGCCGGTCTTGGAGGTGGTGGTGGAAGAGCTTTGTTATTCATTGGAAAATTCTAGTGCTGGTGCCCAGTGTTCCCGCAAGTGTAGCAAGCACCAGGTGGACGTGGAGCAGCGTAGCCAGGGACTCCGCCAGGCGCTCTAGGGTAGTTGTGGTTGTAGCCCCTAGGAGCCGTGGTGAAGGAGTTTGGTGGCCTTGCCGCGTAGCTTGACGGTCTTGGTGGAGCCGGGAGCGACGGTGGGGTGTTAGGAACCCACACGCGGCGCTTAGAAGGAGCTGTCATAGCTGAAGAGCTTGCTGCATCGCGGCTGTGTTTCTTGGACTCCTCAAACACTTGCCTACTTGCTTCTTCCTACAGAGCGGTATGTTGGAGTTCTAGAAAGGACGCCGGCCTTGCATGAGTGATTGCATATTTGATGGATGCATTGAGTCCTTGTCTGAACCTCTTTTGCTTCTTCTTGTCATCAGAAATCTCATCGCCACCATACCAAGAAAGGTTCATGAAGTTTCTGATATAGGTATTGACATTGTCATTGCCCTGCTTGAGGTTGAGAAACACTTCCTTCACCTTTCCATGACAATTTCTGACAGATATTGCCCTTTGAAAGCCCCAGTGAACTACTCCCAAGTAGGCTGAAAACCAGAGTGGTCTGCCTTGAGGTAATTCTCCCACCACAGAGCTGCATCTCCCTTCAGAAGGTGCGTGACACATTTTACCCATTCTTGCTCAGGAACATCAGCCGTCATCAGCAACCTTGACATCTCCCGCAACCAATCATCAGCATCAAGTGGCTGATCAGACACCTCAAATTGGCGTGGGTTGAACTTCAGAAAACTCTTGATGTCTCCTCGCTTGGGAGGTGGAGGGTAGCAGAACAAACTCATTCCTCCTGACACTTTCTTCAAATTGCTGCTGGTTCTGCTGCATTGCTCCCAAGGCATTAGCAATACTTGCCAACGCAGCCCCTAGTTCATGTGGTATGTCCTCCTCAGAACGGCGTGGTGGTGCCATCCTGTGATTGATATAAAACACAAGTCAGTACTATAATGGAGAATAATAATAATCCAGAATAGTACCAAAATGGAATTAACCAAGATTTAAAGGATACAATTTACTAAGATGATATTAAAATATCAACAAAGTTCAAAGCACCTAGAAGATATTAAGATATCGCACACGACTGAACAAGGAGTGTGGTACAGAAGCTAACAAAGAAAAAAATTCCGCAATTTTCGGCATTAAAATACCACTATATGCGCAAACCCACTTAACGAATCAAGATTAGTAACTCTACCAATTCAATATACAAGAGCGAATGATAAAAGTAGTGGTATGGTCGCGACTCCATCCCGCACTGAAATCATTACTCCGCACATGAATAAGTAAAACACATATCCCAACACCTTCTTCTTAAGATGAACCTAAAGATTAGTAACTACGGAAACGAACACCCCAAACAAGATAGCGTCGGATAACCAAGAGTAGAACAGATCGCACCGGTATACAACGAATCAGATAGATCGCATCGGTTTACAAGGGCCTGTCGGTATGGAGTGTACCAACAGTTGATAACCAAAAGGCAGATAGTGATAACATTTGGATGCAACAGATAGACAAGGAATTCACACACACACAAACACACACAACCTATGGTACTACG
This sequence comes from Avena eriantha, assembly GCA_910589775.1. Lineage (NCBI taxonomy): Eukaryota > Viridiplantae > Streptophyta > Magnoliopsida > Poales > Poaceae > Avena > Avena eriantha. Next base: position 212,402,741 of record OU342746.1, on the reverse strand, counting down.
GAACCCCGAACACATGAATCCTAGTTTGAATTTTTAGAAGAGGATTGAAAACTTTACACTTCCTTACCAGAAAAGGGTGGGTGGGTGGGTAAGAAGAAAAATGGAAGCAGTCCTACTCTCATGTTTTGTTTTTTTTCTAGTATACATAGCTACCAAAAATATTTGCTAGACTGCCAACGACCATTTGGCTGAGACCCTAAAGGGCGGGATGGCTCTGATACCAATTATAACTACCTCGGACCCTACGCTCTAAGTTCAAGCCTGTATGAAGCGGAAGTGGTTAAAATAGTATAGCGGGGGCCTAGAGGACCGCCCACGTGTTGACCCGTCGGCCATCCTAACCACTTCCAAGACATCGTGACAAGAGCGGGCGGCGTAGGCAACAGGCGAAGAGATCAAATACATACACAAGTGAGTATGTATGCAAGCTACCATACAACAGTTTTCAGAGCCATTCCATCTAAAAGAAATAGAAATATTGCAACGCCATACGGCAAGATTCAAATTTCCTAGATAGAGACAATAGTTTAGGATATCTCGTCATACATCAAACATCAGAGTATCAGGCGGAAGCGGAAAACAAGATCTGAGTACGGATAAGAAGCAAATCGGCATAAGATGCCACATAAATAAACACATCCCGCCCAGAGATCTCACGGATCCCCATCCCCGAAATCTCTACACCGAGTGATTGTTGCCAACATCATCTGTCTCCTCCACCCAGTATCCATCTTGCGAATACACCTGTTCATCTGAATCAAACAATTTATTGTGTGAGACCCTAGGGGTACTCAGCAAGTCTTAATGCCTCTAAAGGGGACATAAACCTGGGGTGACGCAATTGCAGCAAAATTTAATAACTAACAAGACTATAGATACTCGCTAACCATCCGCCTAACCAATGATAGGCAGATGTCCGTTAATTAGTAACAACAGTTATAACAGTATAAAGTAACAGATCCATCCTCCTTCTCGCTTACCAACGAGAAAGCGGACGAACAACCCATCCGTTGGCAGTTTTATTAACCATTCCATGAGTATTGCACTATTTACTAGTCAGGTATTTAGTCAGATTAAAAGCGGTATTTTAGTTATACTTGTCTATGATCGAGAAACTGTGCTCCAAGTCGTCCATAACCGCGGACACGGCTTTCAGAAAGATTTACCCTGCAGGGGTGCACAAATAGCAACACACACTTGATCAACCTCGGAAAAACCAAATCAAAACCCAACGAGGCATTCATGACAAAGCGATCACAGGATTCATAAAATATTTCCGGGGCCATCCCATTAAGCTACCCGCAACGAAGTTGGCCGGCTCCGTGACGGACCCAAGGTTTGCGTCAATGGCTGTAAACGACTAGGAACCCGAAAATGTGACTGGGCTTGTCGATACCGCGAAAACATTCCGCATCCAAAACAGTACAGGTGCTCCATGCACAATCTTAAATAAACAGTAAAGCATGGCATAAGTACAGGATAGTAACAAAGCCCCAAACTACTTTGTGGCCCCAAGAAATAGAAATGAATCAAGCTCTGGCTCATGGGATGGAGGAACAAGCTTCGGTGGGGTTTAAAAGTAAAGGCTATGTAGTACTTGGGATTCAATTTAATGCAATCGCGACTCAATGATGCAAGAATAAGATAGAGGCAATCGGTACTATATGTATGCAAGCATGTGGTAGTGCTTTCCTGGTAGCTCAGTTGTCGCAAGAGATGGATCTGGGTAGAACTCCTGTGATTCCTGATAATTCCCCTGCTCGACGTCTATTCGAGAAGAACCTAACACACAAGGGATAATATAAATAAAGTGCGCAAGCATATGAACAAATGCGACAAGCAAACAAGCATGCTATGATGACTGATGCACAATTTACATGGTATAACTTAGCATGGCATGGGTGAGGTGTGGGGTACAAGATTAAAGCATTTTATTAAGTTTTTAGTCAAGTTTTATTGCCATAAACAGTTCTGATTTTTAATAATGACATGATGCATGCTTCAATTCAGAACATGGAATGCATAGTTAGAACGGGCTCGTCGCGCTGATCGATTTGGACATATTATTTGCCAAATTTGGAGTTGTAGATTTAAAGTTATTAATTATTTAAGAAAAGGCATTTTTAATGCAATTTTAATTATCTCGAAAATTTAAAGTGCTCAAATAATATTTTGAATGGCATATTTGAATTCCTCACATTTTTCTGATTCAAAAACATATATCATTTGTATTAATTGGAATTATAATTCAAAAGTTATTAAAAACAGATTTGAAATAATATTTAAATCATTTCTGAAAATGTTTTAATTAAAACAGAAAACTGCTAGACTTTTTATACCCAGCTAAACTTAGCCACAGTCACAGACATGTGGGACCTAGGCTGACTGGGCGAAGCTGCGCGGCGAAACCTTTTTGCACCGTGAGGGAGGACAGCCGTAGCGACTGACCGGTGGGACCGACGCCAAACGGGCCCACACGACAGAGGCAGGGAGTGGGCTGGCTACGCGGCGCAGAGGGAGAACTGCGGGTTGAGGATCGGGAACCTAGGGTGCTTTTTCGTAAAATCCCTACGGTGGCTGACAGGTGGGTCCGGGCTGGAGCGCGGGTTGAGGGATACAAAAACGCCGGTGCCTTTTTGTTAAAAGGCCACAGAGACTGCCTGGTGGGACCTGGGGTACCGCGGGTTAAGGCAAAAGGGTGTGTGTGGGGGGGGGGGGCTATTTACAAGGTGCCAACGTTTGCTGTTTTTCTTCCTCTGGGTTTACTGACGAAACTGACGGAAAGTTGTGCGGCGCGGCGGGGGATCGAACCCGCGACGTGGTGCGCGCGTGCAGGCGACGGCTACTGCTGCGGCTAGGGTTGGGTTGTTGCTGGGGTACAGACGCGCGGCTAGAAGTGCTACTGCGAGGCGCGGCGACAAGCAGACGCTCGTGCACGCCGGCGCACAGAGAGCGCTCGGCACAAAGTCCGGCGAGACCAGGGGGACCAGGCGAGAGAGGGGGTGTCTAGGAGGGAGGTTGGCTCACCGCGAGGTGGTCGGTGCTGGTGGATCGGGCCGGGGAGCGGCGGATCGGTGACGATGCAGACGGACGATGGCGTTAGGGTTTCTCTCAGGCGCGTCGGTGTGCGGCGGGGCTGGGCCGGCTCCTCCTCGCTGCTGTGTACGAGGCAACGTTGGGGACCGTGCTGAGCTTCCTCGACACCTCCACAACCGCGCCCGCCGCCTGATCCAGAGGATGGTGGTGGATGCCGAGGTGGTGGCCGGAGTTGGAGAAGAGCGATGGCAGGGGAGAAGGGAGGAAGCAGAGGCGAGACCCTGGGGATCTGGGGCTGCAAACAGGCGAGAGAGAGGGAGTAGGTAGATAAGTAGAGAGGGAGAGGGGAGATGCCGTGGGGCTTGGGAGGAAAAAGGTGGCTCGACCACCTTTTCTCCCTCACGTGCTAGGCACGGCTAGGGCAGGGTAGGGAGGCCAGGGGCTGCAAGGGGGCTAGGGCGAGGCCATGTTTGGTGTGGGGCCGGGCTGGCAGGGAGAGAGAGAGAGGGAGGGGTGTGGCATGGAGCTAGGGTTGGAGGAGTAGCTCGGGGTAGGTTAGGGTGGCATGGGGGTGGTTAGGGTGTGAGGTGAGCCTTAACCGAAGTTAGGGAAGGAGGGGTGAGGTGGCTCAGGTGGAGTTGTAGAGAGAAGGTGGTGGTGAGGGTTTAGATTAGGGAGGGGTTATGGATATGGAGAGTGAGGCATAGGGTTGGGGTTAGGGTTTTTCCCACATGCCAACATGATCAAGCAAGGGATGGAGTGAGATGGAGGTGAGAGGTGAGTGGTTTTGGTTGGACCCATGGTGATGTAGAAGAAACAAGATGCGGAGGTTTGTCTAGGGTTTTGGTATGATCCCACATGATCATGCATGGAGGAGATGAGAGGTATGGAGGACTTGATGCACATGGCAAGGAACTAGATCAAGGTGAGAAGGTTGAGAGAAAAGAGAGCTCCAAAGAGAAGATCCACTCAAAAATCAAAGGAGAAACTAAAAGAATGGAATGGTGATGCTTGTTGCATGGCCCATGCATAGTAATAAATGCCATGTCTAATCTTGTGAAAACAAAACTATAATCATGGCATTTATACACATGCATTCCAAAATATGGAGGTAAGGCCAAGCCCAAAAGAATTAAAATGGAATTAAAATGGATGTTCCATGTGGAGTAGATGGAGATGCTCAAATTTGAATATACTTTGGACTTGATAGTGTGTATGTTCCACTAGATGTGTAATAGTCTCAAAAGTATTCCAACATGAGAAAAATTCCAAGACAACCCATATGGAAGCTAGAAAAAGGGGTTACACTCACAGAACATGCCAAGGTGACTCCACATAGTAGTAATGTGAAAACAACATGATGTTAGTGTGAGGGCATGTGGAAATAGAAGTGGATCCATCCCAACCCACATGAGCTAGATTAAATGCCAAAGGAAAAGTGTAGAAGCTCATGGATAATTAGGATGGTGGAATTATAAGGTGGTGACAAGGAAAAGGTGGTGAAGTGGAATAAAAGATATGCCCCCAACTTAACTTGGGCATCAAGCATTTATCAAGAACCAAATACAATATATCAAGAGCCAAATACAATTACTAATGCATATGAGAGAAGAACCAAAAGAAAAGGGTTTTATATGATGCTCAAATGCAAGGTGGCATGATGACATGAGCATGATATAATTATGATGCAACAATTATATGTAGGAAGTAGCAATTATATTACTAGACCATGTAGCATTACATATGTTAGACAGATGGGATGCTACACAACGTATCCGGCATTTTCCAAAGGTGCGTCGACGTGGACACGGGCTACCGGCTACTCAGGGATATCCACCAGGGCGAGTGCGGGCATCACGCTTCGTCAAGGGCGATAGTCACCAAGGCATTCCGCCATGGTTTCTATTGGCCTACCTCCCTCGAGGATGCTGAGCAGCTGGTCCACGCGTGCAATGGGTGCCAGCGTTTCGGGTAGCTCAGGCACATACCAACTTCGGTGCTCAAGACCATACCGATCACCTGGCCCTTCACAGTTTGGGGCCTCGACATGGTCGACCCCTTCAAGCGAGCACGCGCGGGCATGACCCACCTGCTGGTAGCGGTGGACAAGTTCACAAAGTGGATCGAGGCCAAGCCTATCCGAAAGCTGGATGGGGCGACAGTCGTTACCTTCTTCACCGACATCATCAACCGCTTCGGCTACCCCAACAGCATCATCACCGACAACAGCACAAACTTCGCCAAGGGGGCCTTCGCCCGGTTCTACAGCAACAAGGGCATCCGGTTGGACCTCGCCTCCGTCGCACACCCGCAGTCCAACGGGCAAGTAGAAAGAGCAAACGGCTTGGTGCTAGCCGGCATCAAGCCACGCCTCATCGAGCCATTGGAGCGGTCACCCGGATGTTGGATCGAAGAACTTCCGGCTGTGCTCTGGAGCCTCTGCACCACGCCAAATAGGTCAACCGGCTACACGCCGTTCTTCCTGTTCTACGGATCGGAAGCCGTCCTCTCCGCCGACATCGAATTCGACTCCCCACGCAAGCTCCTGTACGATGAAAAAGCCAACCAGGAGGCGCGGGAGGACGGAGTGGACCTCCTAGAGGAGGGCCACGAGCTGGCCTTGTCCAGATTAGCCCTGTCCAGCAGCGACTATGTCGCTACCATTCAAGCCGGATCCGCCCGGTCGCATTCCGCGAGGGCGACCTGGTCCTCCGGCTGGTGCAAGACACGAAGGGCATGCACAAGCTGTCGCCACCCTTCATCATCAGCCGGGCGCTACCCAACGAATCCTACTACCTCATCGACGCGCAGCAGCCGCGCAAGAACAAGATGGACAAATCAGACGAGGAGACCGAGCGTCCCTAGAACGCGGCCCTGCTGTGCACGTTTTACACCTAGTCGCCAGGCAGTGTATGTATCACGAAAACCTCATGAATGAAAATGCGGATCCCTACGAGAATCTCGGGGGCTCCTTGCCAGAAATATGTGCGCATTCGTTTTCCGGTTCAAATTTCCCGGCTCCGGCAAACCCTACCCAAGGGCTCGCTGGCTGGCCCAGCCTGCTAAGTCAACAAACCGGCTGAGTAGTGTGCGACGATGTCAGAGGCCCACTCTTCTTATTAGCTACAGACCGCAACTCGGCTGTCCGGCTAGCAAGAGCAAAAGCCCGAGGCACCCCACACGAAAAGTGGGGAGGAGACGCGGTAGGCCGGGCATACCGTTCTTGCAACTAGCTCGAACCAATCCGGCTGCTAAGCCGTTAGTACCGTGCGCAATGTACTGTCAGCTCCCTTCGATTCCGGTTGAAGACCGCAACCCGGCTGCCCGGCAAGGACGCAGCAAAAATAGCAGAGCACACGGGAAAGCGACTAAGTGTCTAGAGAGGCACAAGCTTTTTCGAAAAAACAAGCCATTTTCCGGCTACAATTTGGCAGACTAACCTACTAACCTATGAGGACATGTGTGTATGTGTATGTACATTCTTGTCCTACTACCTTGAGTCGGAATTTAGGAAAAGGGAAGAAGATTCGAAGTCCTTGCCTTCATCAAGCGCTCCGAATCTCGGGGGCTACACCCACTGGGTGCGCTCGCACGCCCCTAGTGGAATCTTGTAGTTCCTGACTGGCTAAGGACGTTTAGCCGGCCGTTCAGAGCCCAGGTGAGGGCAAGGGCAGGAGCAAGATAAGACAAGAAAGATTCGAAGCACCTGGCTATGCCAGCTGCTCCAAATCTCGGGGGCTACACCCAGTGGGCGTGCTTGTGCGCCCCCACTGGATTGTTAGTTCCCCTGGCTGAAGGCGTTCAACCAGCGAAAAGTAGCTGACTAAAGCGAGCCTAATCGGGCAAAGTTAGAGGACTTGGGAAAAATAAGGAAGATTCGAAGCACTTGGCTACGCCAGCTACTCCGAATCTCAGGGGCTACACCCAGTGGGTGCGCTCGCGCGCCCCCACTGGAATGGTAGTTCCCCCGGCTAGAAGGGCGTAGGCTGGGCAAAGTTAGCCGGACAAAGTTAGCCGGCAAAATATCAAAAGAAATTCAAGACACAAGTTAAAGGAAACTCAAGAGTTCCACATTAACAAGCAAAAAGGAGACGAAGCTCCCACAAGTTACCCCGCATCAGAGATAGCCGGTACAGCTAGACAAGTTCTACGCATATCCAAGACAAGACAAATACACCCGGCATCCCAGGGCAGTAACTAGGCGGCATGACCCTTGCCGTGAGGAGGATCTTGGCCAGCGGAAGCTTCGAGCGGAGGAGGCGGCGTGGAGCTCGATCCGGTTCCGGCGCTAGTGGATGGCGGCATCGGGCCCTCCACATCAGGAGTACCGACGGACTCCGAGTCGGTGAGCACCTCGTCCGGATCCACGTAGTCGGCAATCTTGATGGCGGATAAGCGAAGCTCCAGATGGCATTGGTGGATGGCGGCAAGATCGGCCCTGGCACGGAATCCACCGTCGATCTTCTCGACGCGGGCGTCCTTGTACCAGGAGAGCATGAGGGCCAGAGCCATCTCCGCTCTGGCTCACGCCGCCAAGTCCCGCAGCTGGTCCACGGCAGCCGGCACCTCCCCCACCTTCGTGGCCAGCTGCGCCATCGTCTCCGGAACCGGAGCCTCCGGCCACATGAAGGAGAAGACGTCCCGCGCCGCTTGACGAAGCTTGGCAGCTTCTTCGCCAAGAAGGACGACAAGCTCCGGGCCATCGGCTGCGCTCCCGGCCAGTTCTCCTATAGCCGGTTGTAGGCCAGCAGGTCTATGCCGGGGTAAAAGGCTGTCAGAAAAAACGGTCAGATCCGGCTACCGGATCCGGAAAGAAACAAGACGGAAAAGGGAACTTACCCTTAGCCGTGTGGCCGACTTGCATCAGCTCCTCCACTAGAGCCTTCTCCTTGGTCGCCAGCCGTTTGATCTCCTTCTCTTGGTCCTTGTTCTGGGCCTCGAGAAGGGTGAAGGCTTCGGTCCGGCTGGCGAGCGAGGTGTCGCGCTCCTTGATGGTGGCCTCCAGACCGTCTACCCTCGCGTGCCAATCCTTATTCTGCAGCCGCAGAGTGGAATTGGACTTGCTCAACCGGTCGTTCGCTTTCTTCAAGCGATCGATTTCGCGATGAGCGCACACAAGGATGGCTGCAACAAAACCGACTATCAGTAAAAAAAAGCAAGCCGGGTGAAGCAAACTTATACTCTGAAGTCCCGTTGGCGGTAGCAAGCTTCTGCTCCAACGACCGGTTCCCGCCGACTGTGGCCTCCAGCAGCCGGATCTCCTTCACCGCTAGCTCGAGCGTAGCGGCAAGGTCCAACAGCGAAGCGGCGGAGGAAGCGTCGTCGTCCACGGCGTTGACAGCCAGGGACTCCTTCGCAGCAACTACCGCCATTCTCCACTCCTCCCTCGGCTCCTCGTCGGAGTTGTCGTCACGAACAACGACGAGCTCCTTGCCGGCAACCTCCCGCATGCCCGCAGAAGAGCCATCCGGCTGGGAGGACTCCGTCTCCGGCTGGGGACCTTCCGGCTCGGCGGAGGCAGCTGGTTCAGCTCGAGGGGGAGGCGGAGGAAACACCGCAGAAGAAGGAGGGGCACTGGCTGGCGCAGTCGGGGCACGGGGCGGCGACCCGGTCGGCATTCGTGCCGGGCTCGCGGCTCTGAAAGAAACCAACGAACTAAGAAGAAGGAGCAGAAGGCAAATAAACCAAAGTCAGAAAAAGAGGCAAAAGGGGAAGCAGACAGAAAACACCGAAAGAAAAAGGGGGGAGAAGGAACGTACCCCGGCACAACTGGGGGCGGCCCCTTTTTCCGGCCAAGACGGCTCGGTGGCAGGGTGCTGGACCGGCTCGTCCGTCATGGGCCGGCAAGAGCTGGAACGACTGGAGCCGCTCCCGCCTGCCTCGCCATCCGTCGCGGAGCGCGTCGCCGGATCCATGGTCGGCGCGGCCTCCTCCTCCTCATGAACCTCCACGTGCGGGTCGGCAGCCGGCTCGTCATTCCGGCTGGGAAAGGCATCGCCATCCCCGTCTGACTCCTTGCTAGACCGCCGAGCGGGCGGCTCGGGCAAGTCAGGCGTGAACTCCTCAAGAGGAGCCTCACCCTTGTCGCGTAGGATGCAAGCGAAGATCTACCGAGTAAAAGAAGTCAGTCGGACAGAGCAAAAAACGCAGGAAGAACAAACGAAGTTTCTGGATACAAGAACTTACCCGGGGCGCGCGGTTCTCCCGGCTGTAGGGTGCCAGACTGAACTTCCAGTTCTCCGGCAGCCGCTCCTTCGTGATCGTCCACACCCACTCCTTCAAGTTGTGGTAGCGGGGATCACGGCGCGACAGCCAGGTCGGGTCCAGCCGACCGGAGTAATAGCACATTTTGTGCGCCCGCTGCTGCAGCGGCATCATCAACCGGGACATCCAGCTGAGGGTGATGTCCAGGCCGGTTAGCCGGTAGGTGACGAGGGAGCGCATGCGCTGCAGCATCGCATCCGTCTCCGCCTTGTCACCATGGAACTTCAGCTCCCAGTTCTGTCGGCTGGACTCGACGTCCTGGAAAGCCGGAAGATTGATCCGGTCGACGTTGGTGATGTTCTTGACGTAGAAGTACGACTGCTGCCACAGCCATACCGTGTCCTGAAGCAAGAACTTGGGGTAGCCGGATTGGGAGCAGGAGTAGATGGAGGCGCCGCCGCAGACGCCTAGCGGCCCCTTCGTGTACTACACCTGCGGCCGGACTCGGAAGAGTCGGCAGAAGAGCCCGAGATCCGGCTGGATCCCGAGGTGGCTCTCGCAGAACGCCATGAAATGCGCCAACGTTCCGATTGCGTTGGCGCCGAGGTGGTGGAGGCGGAGATCAAAGAAGGCGAGAAACGTCAAGAAAAAGGGGTGCACCGGGAGGGCAAACCCGCGCGCTAGATGCGAGAGGAAGATGACGTGCTCCCCCTCTGCCAGATGCGGCGACACCTCCCCCGCCGGCCCCAACCGCACCGCCACCTCCTCCGGCGGCAGAAGAATGTGGGTGGCGCGGTACTCCGCGATGTGGTCCTCGGTGACGGCCCCGCGGTCGGCGGCCATCTCTGGCTGACAGGGGGGAGCGGCGACGGAAGAGTGGCGGTGGCCCGTAGCGATGATGACGACGAGCGGGCGGCGCAGCGAGCTACGGCATGGAAGGCAAGGGCGCAAAGGCAGGAGCACGCGAGGGAAGAAGGAGACTGTAGTGGGGGAGTGAAGGAAAGGAGCTGCCTCCCCCGCGGCGTCCCTTTAAAGGGCTGGAAGGGCAACTGTCAGCGGAGACACGTGGCACGCATCCGGACGGCCCTCACCCCAACCGCCGCCCAGATCCCGTGTGCCGAAGCAAGATGCGCAGAAGATCCTGGGGCGGGAACTGAAGCACCGGACAACAGTTCCCCGAGGCAACGTGCGACGGGACGTTACGCTGCCCGCCGCAGAGCAATGACGTCACGAGTAGCGCAACCGCCAAGCACAGCCGGACACAAGTTCAAAACAAGAAGGAGCACGCGCACATTTCTCCTAAGGGAGGAATCCACACGCGCTCAGGGGCTAGTGTCAGGGGGATGATCCCCAGGTACCCCAACCGGGCAAGAACCAAGCAGTCGAATCGCGTCCGGCTGACCAAGCACAGCCGGACAGGGCAGGACATGCCGGCTACCGTGCGATAGCCGGAGCAACAAGAAGTAGCCGGCTATGACGATGTAGCCGGACCTAATCAGTGAGATAGGACGACGTGCGTATCAGTGCACGGTACGCCCTGTACGATGACAAGACTAGCAACTACCCGGCCATACCGAAGACTTTGCGGGGATGACGCGGGAACAGTGGCCCGATGCTGACCAAGGGCTCGCACGGCGTCCACTGTGCCCACGACAGCCATACCACTCACACACTCCGACATGACATACCATACGGGATACTGTAGATGACCAGCCGACCGGGACCCGCCTGTGGGGCCCGCCTGTCGGATTGTCCAGTGAGACCGCTGCCTCTCTGCCTATATAAGGAGAGGCAGGGCCTCAATAGAAATGGTTGGTCTCATAGCATTTAAGGCAGTAGCTAGCAAATACAGCTCGAGGAGCACTTGTAGTTCGTATATCCCACATAGTCAGATCAGGCAGGAGTAGGAGCTTTACCTCACCACGAGGGCTCCAAACCTGGGTACTTCCTGCGTCCAGCTACGCTTGCTTGTATCCAATCCCGCCTGCGGACACCGTCGATAGCTTCCCTGCTAGTCCCCACACCTCTATCTAACCTCTTCAGGTACTGCCGTTCCCAATACAACGACACACGGCAAAGGATACAAAAGAAGTGCAGATCCACCCTGTCGACCCGATAAAAACAATATTTGTGGCTTCCAATCTTGATCCCGCATAGGAAAGCATGCTCATCGAGTTCCTCTGTGAGCACTGGGAGATCTTTGCATGGCTACCTTCTGACATGCCAGGAATTCTTAGGGAACTCACTGAGCACACATTAAATTTGGATCCAAAGGTGAAGCCAGTAAAAAAACGCTTCGTCGCTTCGTAGAACCAAAGAGTAAAGCTATTGGAAAGGAGCTCCATCGCCTTACTGACACAAATTTTATCAAAGAACTAACAAAAGCAGAGTAGGTAGCAAACCCAGTATGCGTTCCAAGGAAAAATACTACAGAACTTTGGATGTGCATCGACTTTACTGCACTGAACAAACATTGTCTAAAACATCACTTCCCATTACCATGAATTGACCAAATAATTGATGTAACCATGGGATACAAACGTCTTTCTTTCTTGGATGCTTACTTAGGATGCAACCAGATTAAGATGAAGGAAGAAGATTAGAAGAAAACGGCGTTTATCATGCCTTATGGTGTATTCTGCTACACAATAATGCCCTTTGGCCTCAAGAACGCCGGAGCAACATATCAGCGGATGATGCAGAAATATTTGGGAAGCCAAATAGGCACAAACATACAAGTATATATCGATGATGTTATAGTCACAACAAGACAAGGATCCGCACTCATCAAGGACCTCGAAGAAACATGTTGGGGATATACTTTCTGGGTATCCTCACAGTTCCTCACTGACCAAAGTGGACCACTTCGGGTTAGAGCTTTGCTTCACGGGCGGCCCAGTCAGGAGAGAAGACGGAGTCCAATCCGGCTACGGGAAGGCCTAGAAGACTTACCGACTTAGGCCCATAATGTTACTTGTAGTTCAAGATGTACTCTGTAACCAACTCTTAGTCGTAGTTGGATTGATCTCTCCTGTAAACCCTAGGCCGGATATCTATATAAGTTTTCCTAGGGAGAGCCTTTAGGGCACAACACAATAGTCTACAATCTCAACTCGCACAGGCGATACCCTTGTAACCCATATTCCGGCTCTGCCGTATTACTGGATTGCTAGCAGGAGTAGGATTCGTCCAAAGCCGGCGGATTCGAACCTGGGTAAACTTGTGTGCTCACCGTCCCGGAACACCGTACATCTCACACCCCTCTCTTCCGCACGCCTCGAGGACCCCCTCATGGCGTACTTGTCATCAATCCGATGATAGTTGGCGACCACCGTGGGGTAAGTGAGTAGAGGCAGAAGAATCTTCTGGGTCCCCTTTGTCCGCAAAGGCGGCAGAGTTCCGGATCTCAGAAAACCCTAATCCCACCCAGCCCACACCAGTTGCGGAGATAGTGGAGAAATCTGAGCCTGAAGAAGACCTCACGGTCCAAGTCGAATCTAGAGTGGATGTCCCTGGAGAAGCCGGATCCCAGATCGACCCACCCGTGGAAGTCGAAATCCAGGAGGAGCATATCGACGACACTGATTCTGGCTTAGACAACACCGGGACAGACATGCCTTTCCTAGGTACACATTAAGATGTATGATACTGCAAGGCACAAGCGCAGATGCAATCCTCGAGACCATTAAAAGTTTCGACATGGCTGATCGCGAAAGCCGCATGTACCTCAGGAAGCACGCGTCGCACTTCGTCGGATATGTTGGATCCGGATCCGGCTCTGCCGATGCTGGAGAAAACACCGATTCGGTGCTAGAGGCAATTGGAACAAACGCCGACGTTCCCGCATCCTCGGATGAATCTATGACGTCGGCAGATTTCCGAAAGTTCTCCGTGGAATATGAAGAGGAGTACAACTCCAAAGCTGCAGAAGAAGGAGAAGCCATGGATGAAGGATCCGATGGAACACTCTCCCAAAGCGCAGGATGACATGGACGTCGGAGATAATGCCGAAGTCCAGATGTCCGAAAGTACCGATCTGAGCTTGACTCCGGGAAACGGACCCAAAGCCGTCTTTGCTACCGACGCTGCCAAGAAGGCAAAGAAGAAGAACAAGAAGAAAAATACCTCGGCAAAAGACCCTCTGACAGAGGAGGTGATTGCCGAGGAATACGAGGAAGACTCGGATGGAGCACTCATCCTAGACGAGCCAAAAAAAGAAGCATCGGTGGATGGACACGTGATCACAGAAGGTGTGCGTAAACTCATCGATGCCGCATTAACCACACCTATCCCTACAGCTGCAGAACTTACTGCAGATGAGCTAGACGAAAGGGCCCAAGCCCTAGAAGCGCGTCGTCAACAACTCCTCGATGAAAACAAAAACATCGAGGTGGAGAAGAAATGCATGTCAACCAAGGAGTACATGTCTCGGTTGCATCAGAAGACACGGAAGCGTCACATCAATGATGATCAATTCCCACGTGTCCGTGCCATCCTTTTTGGGGACGAGATGGGGAAGCCACGGAAAGAAAGCAACGGAGATTGGGTATACCCAACCCCAGTACAGAATACCGTGGTAGCCAAAGAAATTCTATCGGCTAATCTAGGACCAGAGGAGATCCGTTTGGGTATCAAGCTACTCAACAAGGGACTGGAGCAGCAGAAGGTCGCCCTGTCCAGAAGTCAAAAACTAGTCTCGGATTCTGACCAATGTCACATAGATCCGGCATGGACTGACGTAAGATCCCATTATGTTCGGGCGCAGTACCATAACCCCGAACGCAGGGAAGACAATTACTCAAGAACCGGATCTTTGGGACAGCATCGCAGAGCTACACATAACCGAAGCAATGTCGCCCCAGCGGCAGAAAAAGACGCGGTCGCTGCACTAAATCCGAGGAATCCTCCCCGACGAGAGTACAACGATTGAAAGGGAGAAGATAAGGAGAAACGTCAGGAGGAGGATCGTCAGAGAATGCCACCTCCTAGATATGAGAGCCGTCCGGCTGAGCCTCACCATGGTGGGAACGACGGACAAAGGAACGATGGAAACCACGCTGGAACAAGCCGACAGGGGGCTCGTCGTAGTCAAGAACCTCCCCGGAACCGGAACAATGACGCTCCGGATGAAGGCCGGCGATCAGCCGGAAACAATTCAGCTGCCCCACCCCCTCCACCAGGCAGTTATCACAACGGCCCCCAAGGAGGGCAAGGACGACATGGCGGAGGAGGTGGTGGCAGAAGCCGAAGTCCGGCTCCAAGGCATTGCAGCCATAGCCGACATTCGGGACGATCTCTATCCCCGAACGACGCAAGGCACAGGATCAACTCCAACATAGAGGCTCGGCGCTATGAAAATGATGACGTGTACATGGGCCCAAAGTGCTTCGGACAACGCATCAGAGCTACAGAATTCCCGGAAGAATTTGCTATCTCAAGACATATCCAAGCCTACGACGGCATTGCTCGGCCAGACACCTGGTTACAGGACTTCTTCCAAGCTTGCTGCATCGCTAAAGGCGGAAACAGCCTGGTCGCAACCCGATATCTCCCACTTATGTTGCGGAAGACGACACGATCATGGCTCAATGAACTTCCGGCAAACACCATCCACAACTGGTATGACTTGCAAAGTGCATTCTTTCGGAATTTCGAAGGCACATATCGGAGGCCCTGTTCGGTCGAAGACCTACAATGTTGCACCCAGAAAGTCGGAGAAACTTGCGGGATTACCTCGGACGATGGATCGACACCAAGAACTCCTGTGAGGGAATAAACGATCAAACTGCAATTGAAGCTTTCATCGCAGGACTCCCAATTGGTCTACTGCGTCACCGCTTGAAATGTGACAAGGTCACTGATTTAGGAGAGATGATAGAAACAGCGAGCAAGTATGCAGATGCTGACGACGATGCAGAGGTATTACTCAATGTCCTGGCTGTACCTCGGTCAGCAAAGACAAAGCAACAGGCTCAGAAGCGCAAAAACACCTCGAAAGAAAAATCCAACGTGGAGACAGCGGTAGCCACTACTATTTCCGGGTCTGGAGGACGAGGAGGACGTGGCGGAGGCCGCGGGCGTGGTCATGGGACATCAAGGGTCCAAGGTAGAGGAGAGCAACAACCAGGCAAAACCTACACTTGGGCCGACATTGCCAATAACCCATGTGTTCATCACTTGGACGCCAATGGGGGCTCGTCCCACACCAACGCTGAATGTCGTTTTAATGACGACATCAAGAGAGATGATACCGCGGGCTACAAAGCTAAGCAGAAGAAGGGAGAGAAAAATCCCGAAAAAGACAAGGAGACCAAGGAAGATTCCGACATGGAGGAAGCTGATGCTTCAAATCCCAAGCCGGAAGGGAAGAAAACTTTTCCTACCAAGAAGGACACTTACGTCACCTTCCTCGGATCTCAACCAGCAAAGGTCAAGAAAGCAGTTCTCCACGAGCTCAATGCAACAGTTCCGGCTGTCCCTCAATATCTGGACTGATCATCCGCCTAAGCTACACAGGCGATCACATTTGACCGCGCTGATCATCCGCCTAAGCTACACAGGCGAGGAAAATACGCCTTAATCGTCAATCCACTTATTGACGGTTATGGTTTCTCCAAGACCCTCATGGACGGTGGTAGCAGCATCAATATTCTCTATGTCGAAACTCTACGCCGGATGAAGATCTCGGAAACACAGCTGAACCATAGCTCTGTGATCTTTCACGGAGTTGTCCCAGGAAGACAAGCTAATTCCCTGGGAGAGATCACTTTGGATGTTACTTTTGGAACTCCAAAGAATTATCAGACGGAGGCACTTCCTTCGAAGTGGTCCCGTTCAAGAGCGCATACCACGCTATATTCGGACGTCCGGCTTACTGGGCTTTTATGGCTCGTCCGTCTTACATTTACAATATGATGAAAATCCCAGGTCCCAACGGCGTGATCACCATCAGGGGAGACCCGAAGAAAGCGCGAGAGTGCGAGGATGGAAATTCTGCCTTTGCCGAAGCCGTGCTACACGCCCAGGAGTACCAGGAGATCAAGAAGAGCATAGATCCGTCAGAGATGCCCGCAACGAAGAAGGAGGTGACAAAGCCAAATCCGGAGTTCAAGGCATCAGAAGAGACGAAGACGATGCCGTTGAAGGATGATGACCCCTCCAAGGTGACCTAGATAGGTGTAGGCCTAAGTAGCGCATAGGAAAGCGCGCTCGTCAAGTTCCTCCAAGCAAATCAAGATATCTTCGCATGGCAGCGATCTGACATGACCGGAGTACCTAGGGAACTTGCCGAGCACTCTCTAAATGTAAACCCGAACGCAAAACCCGTCAAACAGTCCTTACGACGGTTTGGCGATGAAAAGCGTAAGGCAATAGCTAAGGAACTAGCACAACTCGAGTTAGCCGGATTCTTAGAAGAGGTCATCCACACTGAGTGGTCGGCCAATCCTGTAATGGTCCCTAAAAAGGACACGACTAATTTAAGGATGTGTGTTGATTATACTACCTTGAACAAGGCTTGTCCAAAAGATCCGTTCGCTCTGCCTAGAATTGATCAAGTTATCGATTCTACGGCAGGCTCGGAACTCTTCTGTTTTCTCGACGCATACAAAGTCAAAACTTCATTCATAACCCCTTTCGGAACCTTCTGTTTTGTTACGATGCCCTTTGGGCTGAAGAACGCAGGAGCTACGTACCAGCGCACGATGCAGTGTTGCCTCCATGACCAACTCGGGCGCAATGTACATGCATACGTGGATGATATCACGGTCATGCCCAAAAAGAAGGAAACGTTGATTTCCGACTTGGAGGAGACGTTTGCCAATCTATGAAAATAAAACATCATGCTTAACCCGAAGAAATGCTTCTTTGGAATACTAGCCGGAAAATTGTTGGGTTTCATCATGTCTCAAAGAGGCATAGAGGTGAACCGAGACAAAATTAAGGCTATACTCAATATTTCCAGGCCCACTCGCCTGAAGGACGTACAAAGACTAAATGGTTGCATTGCTGCAGTCAGTCGATTTGTAAGCCGGCTTGGTGAAAGAGCCGCACCATTGTATAAACTCCTGAAAAAGACCAAGAATTTTGTCTGGACCGACGAAGCTGAAGCTGCACTACAAGATCTGAAAAGAGTACTCTCGTCTGGTCCTATCCTTGCAGCACCGGAACCTCAAGAACCGATGTTGCTTCACATTGCTGCGACAAATAAGGTTGTCAGCATCGTCATGGTGGTGGAGAGACCAGAGGAAAATCAGGAACACCTGGTGCAGCGTCCGACGTACTTTATCAGTGAGGTCTTGACAGAGTCCAAACAGCGGTATCCGCATTATCAAAAGTTGGCTTACGGTGTTTTTCTAGCATCTCGTAAGTTACACCACTATTTTCAGGAGCATCCAATTACCGTGGTGAGCAAAGCTCCCATGAGAGACATAATCAACAATAGCGAAGCCACAGGACGCGTCGCTAAATGGGGAATAGAGCTCTCAGCTTTCGACATTGAGTATAAGCCTCGGACAGCAATCAAATTCCAGATCCTTGCTGACTTTGTCGCTGATTGGATAGAGACAAAGGAGAACATGAACCTCCCTGAGTCGGAATATTGGACCCTCTTTTTCGATGGGTCTAAGGCTCGAGGGGGCTCGGGGGCTGGCGTGGTCCTCAAATCACCCCAAGGAGATAAACTTTTATACGTGTTGCAGATCCACTTCACAGCGACAAACAACATTGCCGAGTATGAAGCACTGCTGCATGGAATCCGGATTGCTAAGGATATTGGCATCCGATGTTTGATGTGTTACGGAGATTTGGATCTTGTTGCTCAGCAAGTATCAAATATTTGTAATGCAAATAAACACATGGCATCATATAAAGCTGTCGTGGATGATCTATCTAAATCGTTCGAAGGATTTGAAGTTCAACACATCCCTCGAGCAGAAAATGAGGAAGCATATGCACTATCTCGCATAGGCTCTGCGCGGAAAGAGGTCCCGGATGGCGCTTTTTTAGAGCACCTCAAAGTCCCATCAATAAAGGGAGTAGATGAGGAATATCCGACCAAATCCGACTCACCTTTGATAGCAGTTCTGGCTGTAATTCCCAGCTGGATTCAACCCTACCTCGATTATTTGGTAGATGGCAAATTACCCGAAGACGAAGTGTTGAGCCGGCAGATCATCCGACGAGCAAAAGCCTATACTATTGTTAAAGGTGAGCTCCATAAACGGAGTGTTTCTGGGGTTTTCCAGCGTTGTGTATCTCTGGAAGAAGGAGTGGAAATCTTAAGGGAAATCCACGAAGGCGAGTGTGGTCACCACGCTGCAGCCAAATCTTTAGTGGCAAAAGCTTTTAGACACGGATTTCTTTGGCTAACAGCTCAGGTAGATGCCGAACGATTAGTCAAGACGTGCAAAGGCTACCAAAAGTACGCCAAGCAAGCTCATGTTCTGGCTGATCAGCTGCGAACAATACCTATAACATGGCCCTTTGCGGTCTGGGGGCTTGATATGGTAGGACCATTTAAACGAGCTCCAAGTGGATTTACTCACCTCTTAGTGATGGTGGATAAATTGACCAAATGGATTGAGGCTAAACCTATCACTAGTTGTGATGGAGCAATAGCCAAAAGATTTGTCGAGGATGTTATAATCCGATATGGTTATCCGCATAGCATTATCACGGACAACGAGAGTAATTTCTCTATGGGAGAATTGGCTGAATTCTGCGACGAGCAAAATATCTGGCTTGACATTGCGTCAGTCGCACATCCACAGGCTAATGGACAAGTCGAAAGATCTAATGGTTTAATCTTACAAGGCCTGAAACCGAGACTCGAAGCACCACTACGACGTGCTGCGAGGGCTTGGGCTGAGGAATTACCCTCTGTAATTTGGAGTTTACGAACAACTCCGAACAGGTCAATAGGATACACACCTTTCTTCTTGGTCTATGGCGCAGAAGTAGTTCTTCCTAGTGATTTAATTCACACTTCTCCTAGAGTGGCCGCGTATATCGAAGAGGATGCCGAGATTTCTCGACAAAATGATCTCGACTTAGTCGAAGAAGTTCGCGTCGTTGCTGAAATGAGATCTACAGCCTATCAACAGAAGTTACGCAAGTATCATAGCCAGAGAGTCTGAAATAGATCTTTCAATAAAGGTGATTTGGTTCTCCGGCTTATGCAACAAAGAAAGCACAAACTTTCCCCAGTATGGGAAGGGCCCTTTTTAGTTAGTCGAGTATTGCACAATGGATCGTACTACTTAACTGACATGAGGCCAGTCAAAGAAAGACCTGCTACTAAGAAGAGAAAGAGAGCTGGAGGCAATACAAATCCGGATGAGTTAGACAGACCGTGGAATATTGCTCAGCTATGTCCCTTTTATTCTTAGTTTATCCTTCTTTGTAATCATATATATGTACATATTCTTTGAGAAATAAAAGTTTTGGTTGCCTCAAGTTTTTATGAGAAGTTTTTACCATCTTATTTCCAAATGATCGTGTTATAGTCGAAAATCCCAGAATGCTTGAAAGTACTTTATACTCATGTTCGTTCTGGTCTAGATTTCCGACTCTAAAACTGCTACCTTCGGGTATAACTCTAACATTTCTAGTCTTTACTTTGGTTATTTGTCTGATTGCTGGATGAGGGTATTTTTCGAGTAGTGAATTGTTGGTATTGGAAGCCGGCTTTGTTTCCGAGTTTAAACTGGTTTAGCAAGTGAGCTCCGTTGCTCGGCAAAGTTTCCGGCTGAAGGTTTAGCCGGCTCATGAAAGGGACGAGGCGGAAAGCCAGATAAACGATAAATAGAGACGAAAAAAAATTCAAGTGCTTATGAAAATATTTCAGGCACACAAAAAAAACAAAGCCAAAAGTGCTGAATAGATAAAAAGCTTAGCACTAGCAAAAGTCAATAGGATTTAATATTTACAAAACGCATCATGTCTTTCCAGAATAATACATAGTTTTATGATCTATGATGTAGGAGGAGATGAAGGAGCTGCCGGCTCGCTGGTTACTCCGCCTTGATATCGTTCCGAGAAGTCCGGATCCGAGGTGGTCCGTTCATCGTCGGAAACTTCTTCGGTTTCTTCTGGAGGAGGTGGCGGAGTAGATACGCGGGTGAAGAAGGGGATCTCGTAGCTGGTCAGATCAGCTACATGACACCCGTATCCGGCACAGGAGTGCATGATGGCTTGAAGGTCTTGCTCCTGGCCGTCTTCGTCTACCTTGCAGTACCCTCTGGTCACTTGCCATATCTCCATGTTTCCATGGTGGCTCATGACCATGGTGAGAGCGTTCTGCGCAGCAGTCCGCGCATAGGACATGTTCCAGTCCCGAACAAGCTGCGGCATCTCCTTGGCCTTGTCCCGCACCTGTAAATCCGACATGCTGGGCATGTCCGGAATCCTGAGAGACTCGCAATGTCCTCAATAGACTGGCGGAAGTCATGCAAAAGATCACCAACTTGGGTAAGCCGGTGGGTGCGGGGCTCGGAGGAGGAAGAGTCCGTCAAGTTCAGAGGACCTATACACAAAACAAGTCAAGAAAAATCTGACATTGATGAAAGTTGAAGAAGTGATAAGTTAGACAGATGGAACGTACCAAGAATGACGTCGTCAATCTTGGTCTTCTCCTCCCGGAGACTCTGGAGTTCAGCTCGGAGCGCTTCGGAGAGATCCTTCTCTCTGCCAAGCTCATCCTTGAAGTCCGAGATAATTTTATCCTGAGCAGCGATCTTGCGATCACGGTCTTCAGTGGCCATGCAGGAGGATTCAAGGACTTGAGCTATGCTCCTTTCATGATCCGCCTTGAGCTTATCCAGCTCTTGGCGAAGTCCCTTGTTCTCCACCACTAGGGTCTTGAGGTTCTCGGCCTCTTCAATCATAGCAATGGATTGTTTCACCAGCGTTGTAAGTCAAAAAAGAACAATAGTTCAGGAAAAATTCGACATTGAAAAAAGCAAAGGACAAGGTTTGAATCTCGGAATGTTTACCTTCGGCTTCATCCTTGGCTACTTTGAGTTCGGCATTTTTAAGCCAGAGAGCCTTGATCTGTCTCCGCTTATTGCAGACATTGGTAAGTAATTCCTGGTTATAGGAACATACTTTCTGTAAGTCAGAATACCCAAAGTCAGAAAGCTACTTAAGATTCGGGCTAATATTTTTTGCTAAATATCAGCACGAGCCTTGGGGGCTACACTAGTTTGTTCTTTGGCATCCTATTGAAAGCATAAACCCGGATTCTATATCCTACTTCATGCTTGGGGGCTAGAGGATATGATATAACATAATGTAAAAACAAGAGTTGGAATTCCGACTTACATATTGCTCGCGGGTGAGTTTATCTAAACCCGCATTCACTTCAACTGCCACCTTTTTGGCAAGAGTAAGAGGGATCACTGGGCTGTTGGAAGCTCGCCAGCCCTAATCCTCTCGTCGCGAAGGCGGACTTGAGCAAGAAGGTCAGAGAACTTGACGTCCTCTACTTCTTGCGCTTCCTCCTCAGGGGATAGATGGCTTTTGTCTAGGACTTGCCTGGCCAGCCGCTGGATCTCCTCTACAGATTTCCGGGACAAACCAAACTTGGCAAGTCCCGGATTGCGGATGAGGTTGTCGGCGAAGACTTCAGCCGAGGGATCATTACCCGAAGAGGGTTCACCCTTATCTTGACTTGACGCACCCACGGTGAAGTCAGTTTGTGACCCAAGGATCACAGGCTCTGTTGGAGGAGCCGGATATTCTGCAACCACCGGAGAAGGAATGATCGCCGGAGTTGCAGATGGTTGAGGGGCAGGAGTTGGAGGAGCCACGGCAGGAGCAGCTATGGTGAGCTTCGTCTGTCGCAGGGGCTTCGCAGGAATCCCTTTCCCCTTACCCTTGATGAGAGGCTTTGCTTTGAGAATATAGTAAAGTCGGAAACATTACATCTCAGAAAGAAATTCGAGAAAGGTACAAAGGCGGAAATTGTGAATGAAAGTTACCTCTTCACAACAGGCACTTCCTTTGTGCCAACAGCCACTGTCGGAGCTTTGCGCTTCTTGATCACAAGGTCCGGCAATGGGACCACTTCAGTCTCCTGAGAAAACTCAGGAGGATATCCTTCGAGTGGAGCAAGCTCCGACTCGGGGAGGTCAGCAAGCTGAAAACAAGAAAACATATCAGCATTGCAGTATATAACTTAGAGATTGAAACACATAAAAGGTGTATTGATGGAAGCTTATCGGCACCATGAGGTTTTCTATTGTGTACATATCGAGAGAAATCTCCGGAGTCCTCCTCTCGATCCGCTCCTTGATCAGCCACTTGATCTGGCCGATGTAGCCTTGAGTGGTGTAGGATTTGGGGCTGATGCCGAGGGAGTCTTTTTTGGAAGACGTGATGGAGTGCATCAGTCTATCCCCGTGGTACTGAAGTGGCTGGATCCGACGTGAGACCCAGCACTGGACCAAGTCGGATCCCTTCAGACCCATGTGCTTGATCAGATATTCGATCCGCCTCTTAGCGAGGATCAGATTGTCGGTGAGAGCCGGGGCAGCCTTGTCCCAGGAAGGCTAGGCCGTGGCAGCTCCATCGACAAAAGCTGGCAAAGCAGTAGCTTTGCCAGGAGCCGGAATATCCCTATGATAAAAGAAAGTGGTTGGCCATTGTTTGACCGAGTCACTAGCAGAAATATTGGGATATGCCCGGTCATGTCTAAGCGAAAAACTAATAGTGCCGGTGATGTAAGGAACACCGGCAGTGATGGAATTTCTCCGGACATGGAAATAGTACCGGAAGAGAAGCAAACTCAGCCTAATGCCGAGAAAGCCCTCGCAAAGCGATGCAAACGCACTCATCTCTAAGAGAGAGTTGGGAGGAAGATTGTGGAGTTGAACTCCATAATGATCTATAACCTCGGAGAAGAACTCTGAGGGAGGAAAAGACAGACCTCGGTCGAGATGGGTGCTGAAGTGGACCCGCTCGCCGTCTTGTGGGTTGGGGACGGTTTCGCCGGAGCCGCTCCGCCAGTCGGCGGCGGCGAGAAGCCCCTCCTTCTCCACGTTCTTGAGGTCGTCCTCGTCAAGGGCGCAGGGGATCCAGATTCCCCGGAAGCTTTCCTTCTCCGTTGCTGCTTCCGCCGTCGCCGCCGCCGCTGCTGCCGCCAAACCGGAGGAAGAGGATGATGAAGCCATTTCTCTGGTGAGAAGATGACCTGAAAGTGGCGGCGCTGCGAGTTCTGTTGGGGAAGGACGAGAGAGCTCTGAGCGCGCAGGAGGATTGGGAGGAAAGGAAATGACAAAGACTAGTGGAAAGGAGAAGGAGAAATCCAAACCCCTTATATCCACCTAACTGCGCCAAGATTCGTGCAAATGCTATAGTGTAACCGCCACACGTCGTGGAAAGAACTAGGAAGGACCCACGCGATGATTGCGTCTCCTCGATCTCCATGCACGCATTGAAACGGCACCTCGGTTCTGCGAGCCACGGACCCACCAACGGTCGTGCTGACGGCACGCCTATCAGATGACAAGACTTGACCATGCTTGTGTCAGGTGGCGTCGAAACCAAGTTCCGGCTTAGTTTAAAATCGAGCTGGAAAATCCGAGTAACTAATTGATAGGTCCGACTTATTGTTAAGACCCGGATCGTATTTTTTGTGAAGTTTCAGGAACCCTTCAAGATTCTGCAAGCCGAAGATCAAGCTAGACGATGATAAAATCCGACTTTGGATCTTGGAGGCCTTCGGGGGCTGCTGTTGGGGATATACTTTCCGGGTATCCTCACAGTTCCTCACTGACCAGGGTGGCCCACTTCGGGTTAGAGCTTTGCTTCACGAGCAACCCATTTAGGAGAGAAGACGGAGTCCAATCCGGCTACGGGAAGGCCCATAAGACTTACCGACTTAGGCCCATAATGTTACTTGTAGTTCAAGATGTACTCTGTAACCAACTCTTAGTCGTAGCCGGATTGATCTCTCCTGTAAACCCTAGGCCGAATATCTATATAAGCCGTCCTAGGGAGAGCCTTTAGGGCACAATACAATAGTCTACAATCTCAACTCGCACAGGCGATACACTTGTAACCCATATTCTGGCTCTGCCGTATTACTGGATTGCTAGCAGGAGTAGGATCCGTCCAAAGCCGGCGGATTTGAACCTGGGTAAACTTGTGTGCTCACCGTCCCAGAACACCGTACGTCTCACATCCCTCTCTTCCGCACGCCTCGAGGACCCCCTCATGGTGTACTTGTCATCAATCCGACGACAAAACATTCAAAAACCTCGACAAGTTTAGCATCAAGCTGAACCCGAAGAAATGTTCCTTTGGAGTCCCGGTAGGGCAACTCCTCGAATATTTGGTATCAGCAAGAGGAATCGAGGCTAATCCCGAGAAAATACAAGCAATCCTAACAATGAAGAAGCCAACAAATCTACGTGGCGTACAACAGCTGGTAGGGCGAGTAGCGGCACTCAGTCGTTTCATTACAAGATTGGGAGAAAAAGCGTTGCCATTTTACGCCCTCATGAGGAAATCAGATAAATTCGAATGGACGAAAGAAGCTTAGTGCACCTTCGAAGATCTTAAAAGGACACTTTCGACATCTCCTGTCATCGTGTCGCCAAAAGAGAAAGATCCCTTACTGCTTTATATAGCTGCCACAAATCAGGTGGTCAGCACGGTCTTGGTCGTGGAGCGACCCGAAGAAGGGAAAACCCATGGTGTACAGAGGCCAGTCTACTTCCTGAGCGAGGTATTATCCCCATCCAAACAAAGGTACCCACATTACCAAAAACTAGCATATGGGGTATTTATGACAGCACGAAAACTACACCATTATTTATTGGAACATCCGATCATAGTGGTCAATGAAGCACCTTTGTCAAACATCCTCAACATTCCAGAGGCAATTGGGCCTGTCTCTCTATGGGGCATCAAATTATCCCCTCGAGACATCACGTATGAGAAGCACAAAGCAATCAAGTCACAAGTCTTGCCAGATTTCATCACAGAATGGACATAGTTACAATGTGCGGGTCCACCTGACCTTTCTAGTGCATGGACAATGTACTTTGATGGATAAAAAAGAACAGAAGGAGCAGGAGCATGAGTCATACTAGTATCACCACAAGGCGAAAATATGCGCTATATACTTCGGATGACCTTTGCAAACGCATCCAATAACAAAGCTGAATACGAGGCCTTGTTGCACGGCATGCGAATGGCCAAAGCTTGCGGTGCAACTCGCCTCAAAATCTTTGGAGATTCCAATCTTGTGGCACATTAAGCAATGAACAAGTGCGACACCGTCAGTGATAATATGATTGCTTACCGCGATCTATACGGTGTTATGGAAGCCCAATTTGATGGATGCGAAGTACATAGGAAGAGCAAGAAATGAAGAAGCCGGCAACCTAGCAAACATCGGATCCTTGTGCTTACCAGTACCACCTGGTGTTTTTTGGGAAGAAATAATGGAGCGATTGTTGTAGCACCAAAAACAGCACAAAGAGACACCCGCAAAATGACTCGGGGGCTCCATCAGCGACCAAGAGTATAGAAGACGCCATCGAAGAAGAAGAACAGGAGATCGGAGAGGTCATGCTAATTGAGCCTACATGGATGCAGCCGTATGTAGCGTACATGACTAAGGGCGAGCTACCCGAAGATGTGATAGAAGCCTGACGAATCACTTGAAGATCGAAGGCCTTCAGAATAATCAAAGGGAAGCTATATAAGAGAAGTATTTCGGGTGTGTTGCAGTGTTGCGTAACACCCAAAGAAGGAAAAATCATACTCAAAGATATACATGAAGGAGTTTGTGGTCACCATGCTAGTAGCCGAGAAATTGATACCAAATCATTCAGGGCGGGATTTTATTGGCTGACTGTAGTTCAAGATGCAAAAGATATCGTTAGAACATGTGAAGCATGCCAACGATTCGCAACAAAACCTGGAGCACCCGCCGCTAAGTTAAATCCTATACCTCTGGCTTGGCCTTTTGCTCAGTGGACACTCGACATGGTGGGAAAACTTCACAAATCATCGCTAGGAGGACACTTTTTTTTGCTATTAGAAGTCAACAAACTTACTAAATGTGTAGAAGGAATGCCTATCACCACCCAAGACGGAACTTGAGCTATGAATTTCATTAAATCCATAGTATTTCAGTTCGGCGTACCGAACAACATCATCACAGACAATGGGACTAACTTCACTTCCAATGAGTTCAAGGAGTACTGCCAGGAGATGGGCATTAAGGTAAGATACGCCTCGGTAGCTCACCCGCAAACAAATGGACAAGTAGAAAAAGCCATTGGACTAGTTACGGTTGTACTCAAGAAAAGACTACTAGCACCACCTGATAGAGCAAAAGGATCATGGGTTGATGAATTACCATCTGTTATATGGAGTTTACGTACAACTCCAAATAATTAAACACAAGAGACACCTTTCTTTCTGGTCCACAGCGCAGAAGCCGTGCTTCCTGTTGAGGTGTCACATGAATCCCCAAGAGTAGCTACATATGATGAAGAGGAATCAAGAGAAACACTCGAAGATGATGTGGATGCACTTGATGAAGCTTGAGATGAAGCCCTACAAAGAGCAACTATGTACCAGCAAAACTTGCACAATTGTCACAGCCGACAATTACAGCCTAGGTCCTTCCCAGTAGGGGACCTTGTTCTTCGCCTCAAGCAAGATGGACACCGAAAGTTAGAATCGCCATGGGAAGGACCATACATCGTCATAGAAGTTATCCCTGCAGGAGCATATCGACTACAAGACAAGAAGATAGGAGTCAAATACTCCAATCCATGGAACGTAGCGCACCTACGACGCTTTTACACATAAGATTACTTGCAATACGATAAGATTTATGGTATGGCTCTTAAGCCAGAATATCTAGGCCAACGGCTAGGCGCATCCGCCAAAAATAATGTACCATCGGTCTTTTGCCCTATGTATAAAAGATAAGTTTTTCCATACCTTAAGTTCTTTATTAATTATGTCCATTCAAAAGATCTATGTTTTCCATCAAGCTAACATCAACTATGAGCTTATGTCCAGATGCAGGCATCCGAACATAGCCTCGGGGGCTACTCCCATCGGGAGCGCTAGCGCGCACCCGATAGAAATCCAATTATGTATGATTAAAACAAGACTATTCATGATTGAAAAATACCTATGAGTTTTACATTGATGTATCCTCAATAGGGATCTTAAAAAATATTACTCCCATCGGGAGCCAGCGTAAAGCATTACAACTATCTGATAAAAGTTAGAAAAATTGGCAGCTCGGCAAGCCAACCGCCAGAAAAATAAAAAATCTCGGATCGCGCCCAAAAGTGACAAAAATCCAAATGCCATGTTTAGAAACATGACTTGTCCTGTCTGGCTTGGTAATCGCACAACAATTCGCTCTGCCAATAAAATATCCGTATAATTGATATGATGAAAAATCCCGACGGACGCGTTGGGTACCCGATAAAATAAAACTAGGATTCAGTATTCGATAAGACCTCAGCGGCCCGAACTGAATTACGTTAGTAGTAAATTTCTAGTTCAGGCCTAGGGACTTGAATTTAATATAGGACAACCTTGTTTTTGCCCAGGAGCAATTAACTCCCGATCCATCGGAAGCATCAGACTTGTTGTACCAAATCCCTATAAAACATAAAAAGGATAAAAATAAAGGAAAAGAAGGAAAGAGAAACTTTGAGACTCAACCTGAAACTACGGTTCAAGTAGAGTGTTGGGGGCTACTGACATAGGTACGATTACTCGGATGCTTATGATTTGTGGCCCTATGCTGTGTAAAAGGATTACCACCCATGAAGATTTCAGATGAAAGCCCAAAGAAGCAACCAACAAAGACTTTGATTGTATTAGGAAAGAAGCTCTGAACTGACAATGTGTTGGTATTGTAATCACGCGTATGTAAAATCTATCCGCATACGGCTTTGAGACCTGGCCTATTATATATAGGACGGGAGAAGCCCAAGCGAGGATACTAGAAAATCTCTCAGGCAACTTGTAATAGGGGGATTTCTCAATATTCAGGCGATTTTGACTCTATTGTTTTCCTGATATCCGACGAAATCCCCAGCGTTCTCTTTTCCACGAAACCCTAAGTCCTTCTCCATGGACATTGCCGAGGTTACCCCTCGTTAGGTATTAGTTTGGAATTTGTATTCATAGTCTTCACTAAGAATGTACCACAAAGACTTACTATTTGAAACGATCTCAAACTATCGAAATCTCAGGAAACTTGAGCTTGCCATATCTCATATGGTGTTGTTTCTGCAAGTCTTTAGATGTTCCTAATACTTTTGAGTGTTTACTAATTCGATCTTTAACTCTAATTCCTAACGTTAAACCATCCGAAGATCATTTGGACCATATGTATCTTATATACTATGATTATGATGTTTTAGACATATCAATACTATTTGATTAGTCCAATCACCATAATTTGTGAAACTGTTTTCACAAGTCCCTTATATGCCATTTTCTATTAACTTGAATTCATAATAACTTTGATCAAATCACATGGATTTTGGATCCTTGTTAATCTTATAACCATTTCATTTTGAAATCCTTTGAACAATTCAAATAGTCTCAAATTTGTGTTTCATTAAGTAAATACTCATATTTACCTAAATTCACCAAAATAATGATTTCCACTATCTATTGAAAATACGATACATCATATGTATAAAATTCAACACTTCTTCGCAAATCACCATTTTACCAGAATGCGGAGTTTTAGACATTCTACCCAACGAGGCATGGTTCTGCAAAGTCTCTAGATTAAATATCTAAGACCTCGATCTTCATTAACATGAAAAACATTTAGTAACAATAATGACTTAAACAATAGTGTTATTCATTATTTAAACTTGAATATCTTTTGGCAACTTTCATAAACGTCCTTTTATCATACTGATAAAGACTAGAATAACTTGTTTACAATCCCAATGTGAATCATAAAAGAGATTATTCATAAAAACATAACAATTAAATTGTTTCTTATTAATATGAATAACCATTTCGCAATTAGCAAGACACACTAATAAGTTTCACAAACTTGATTACAAAACTTTTAATCAAATATTCTAATCCTAATGATAAACTTCAGGGAAGGAGTGTCGTCGGCCATCAACTAGCTTGCTTACCGTCATCATGCCATCAGGTGCCTAGTTCCATTCTGTAACTCTCACGCAGAGGGTCCCGTTTTCATTAAAACAAGATTGAGTATCCAATACTTGCAACCTACATAACCGTTTCATGGAAACATTTATTCCTTGTATATCACATATACACTTTCTATTGATGACAATCCTAGCTTTTGGGTTTGACCTAGGCGAAGGTATCACAGCAGTCACGAAGAATTGTATCTTCTCTACCGTCGGATTCATCAAGGTAATCTTCCAGGGGTTCAGAAAGGATATAGAGGAGATGGTTTTCTATGAGGATCTGATGACCCACAAGTATAGGGGGTGTATCGTAGTATTTTCAATAAGTAAGGGTGTCAAACCCAACGAGGATCAGAAGGTGTTGATGAGTGTCTTGGATCAGGAATTCTTTGTAAATACTTAGCAAATGGATTTTGACGGTTTTTCGATAATGCGGATAAATAAGGTACGAGTAGATAAAAGACAATAATAATAAATGCAACAAGTGGCCCAATCCTTTCTTTAACAAAGGACAAGCCGATTGTATTACTTAAGATGACCAAACGTTCTCGAGGACTCATGGGAATATCATCAAGTGCTTTCGCTTCATATAATTGATTAATCTTCTTTAGTTTGATAAGTTTTGTGTGGGTGAACCTATGCTAATGTACCGACCTTCCTAGGACTAATACATAATTGTGATTATACCCCTTGCAAGCATCTGCAAGTACAAGAAAGTAATTAAGATAAAAACCTAACCACATCTTTAAACTCTGAGATCCTACACTCCCTTGTGCAAAGGAATCCTAACGGGGGTTCAGGTTTCTGTCACTCCGGCAACCCCTACGATTAGTAGCCAAATACACAATGCATTGCCCTAGGCCCTTAAAGGTGAAGTATCATGTAGTCGACGTTCGCATGCCACCACTAGAAGAATAACACCACAATTTAGTTATCAAACCATTGAATCTTTCTCAACACAATTCCACTACTAACAACATGACTTCTCCCATGTCATCAAGAACTAAATGAACTACTCGCAAGACATCATATGGATCAAGATCAGAGATGAAATAATGACAAGTAACAATCTGAACAAAACAATAATTCAAAGGTTCCACTCAATAGCATCGACAACAACAAGTAATCAACACCAGCAAACTTCCCCTAAGAACTATGCAAGATTCAACCCAATTGTTACATCGGTATGGAGTGGTGATGATGGTGCTGGTGGAGATGATGATGATGATCCTGATGAAGTCCGGCGTGATGACGGTGTTGATGGCGACGATCTCCCCTCTCCGAAAAGGCATTTCCCTGGTAGATTTTTGTCTGCTAGAGAGCTCTTTCTCTCTCTATAGTTTCTGCCCCGTAGAGGCAGCAGAACCTTTCTATGGTTGCTCCGCAGTCTTAGGGTTTCAAGAGGATTTTATACGCCAAAGAGCAGAGCCAGAGGTGGGCCAAGGTGGCCACACCACCTGGTGGCACGACCTAGGGTGGCCCGCGCCAGGGGGTGGTGTGGGCCCCCTATGACCCATCTCCGCTCCCCCTTCTGGCTTCCTTCGTCTTCTGGAAAAATTGGATTTTCCATGTGTTTTCTGGGATTTTCTAATCTTTGCGAATTTTGCCTCCAAACAGTGCCTTTTCCGTCACAATCCCGGCTTCAGTGGTCCATCCTCCAAAAGTCATCAACCATGCAAAAATAGATGAAATAACATAAGTATCATCTCTTAATATGAAATATATCAATGAATAGCAGTAACTTAAGATATAGAATAGTGATGCAAAATGGACGTATCAACTCTCCCAAGCTTAGACTTCGCTTGTCCCCAAGCAAAAACTGAGCTCAATAAACATGACCTTAAGTTTATGGAGTGAAGTGTCGATAAAATAATATAGACAAGAAGCATCACATTCATCAATACACAAATCATAATAGAAAACAACTCATTATTACATAACTTAACTTGCAATGAGTAAAGGAAACACAATAAAGATACACAAAATAAATCATAATTGATAATGGAAACTTTGTTCTTTGGTCAATGAATGATTAACAATTAGTTTAAACATAACGGGGTTTTCAATGATAGCTTTCAAAGTAATATTCACTAAGATAAGAGCAGTGTGCAAAACAAGGAACATAAGAAACATGATTTAATAAATCATCATATGAATGAATGAAACACAACAACTCCAAATACTTGCTGTGATAGAAAGGAATAGGTTTACTGACTCAACTAAAAAGTAAAAGATAGGCCCTTCGCAGAGGGAAGCAGGGATTCAAGTTTCATAAAGAGCTTCCAAAAATTATAGTACTTATTAGCTTTTAGCTCTCATTACCCCTATCATAAGAATCTTTAGGTGATTAAGGTTAAAGTGAACAAATATGAGGATATGCTTGACATGTTATAAGTTGAAATCTCATGCCCCTTACTTACGAAAACCGAACCACATGCTACTCAACTTTAGTCACGAGTAAGTTCTTGTCATTGTAAGTACATGTGTATCATAGAGAACCGCCAACGGGGTACCCCTTGCCCCATGATACAAGAGCTTTCCCATATCAAAATGACAAGGCAAGCAGACAATGAGCATCTCACGGATCATTTTATTTGCTATTTGCATAGGTTTTTATTGAGGATGCTTCATAGATTGCTCACTATGGTTATGCTGCAAGTTTCCACCATGATTAGGCATGGATTAGGCTAGCCGCCCAAGTGTTTCTCTAACACATATACAAATTGTCAACACCCGGGTTTTTAAACCCAGATGCCTATTATGCCATGCATCGCAATCCCATGATTACCATTTTTGCGAGACATAATAGATTGCATATCACAGTACATCATCCTTTACAAACCATAATAAGGTCTTACACGAATAAAGGATCTCATGATCTAGTCTTAATACAACAAACAGCGGAATAAATAATAAGTGTAGCAGTGGGGTCCATCTTTAGTGTCACAGGCAATGCTGACGATGGGAGATAGTCCTAGTTAACATAGTCGTCCTGCTGTCCTTCCTCTTGGTAGTCCTCTTCATAGTCTAGCCATGAGAATAGCCAGGGACAAAGCCATGAGTACTCTTTAAGTACTCGCAAACTATCACTAACAAGTAAAGTAGTTCTAGTAGGAATGCTAACTCTAAGTTTGTTTGCAAGGTTAAGTTGAAACCTAAGCTGAGTTCAGAAGTAAAGAAAGATAAAATAAAGTTCTAGAATCACTTAAGTTGGGAAGCTAGTTCATAGTCACAACCCTGTTATGGTCAAGTCAAGATTCATCATTCATTTCATAAGTCATTTTGAAAACAGCTGATGACGGAACAATATGGCCACTCCAACTGTCCATAACCGCGGACGTGGCTATTCGAATAGTTTGACACTCTGCAGAGGTAGTACACTTTCACCAAAAAATTTGATACATCTGTCAGGGATAACCCTTGGATTTGTCAAGCTCCCCGAATTGATTTTTGAACTAAGGGATAGAATCTAGTTTCAGCTAAAATAGAAAAATCTAAATTTGAATCTGCGGGCTTTGGCGGGAACACTAACAGGCCGGCCCAGATTCACTCCGCAGCACTGAGGATTGCTGACAGGGGGGTCCCGCCTATCAGTGGCTCATTAAACGCGAAGCGGTACGGGGCAACATGGAGTGTAGGATTAGAAATAAGATCTACAGCTGATGTTCATCGTCGACGACGAACACGTCGCCGGCGACACAGAAACCTAGCGACGCGGCGGGGGTGCAGTGGGGGCTTACCAGGGCTCCATCAAGCTTGGCGATGGGGGCGTTTGAACGAGGATACGATGGCGGACTCAGGCAAGGTCGCGGCAGCTCCGGGGGTGGACTAATTCGACGGGGGCGTCTCCTCTACTGTGGCTATCTCCGGCGAAATTCCGGTGGTTGGCTGCTCGAGCGGATCCGGCGAGAGGTGGGGAAGGATCAGTGGAGACAGAGGAGTGTGAGAGTGTGAAGAATTTGTGCTGGGGAGGCTCCCTTATATAGGCCCGGTGAGGCGGCAGAGAGGTATGGGCGATCGACGTGGGCGAGGTAGGAGGACGGTGGGTGGTTCCCTGGCAGTCAGCTAGGGCTTAATGGCAGTGCTAGGGGCGGTGGATTGCGGTCGGGAGCGTCTCGCGCTCTAAGAGACAGAGGCGGTGCTCGACGTGGTTTCCGGCGACTGTGGGTCAAGCGGCGGGGTACGGGCGTGTCTGGCGGGGTGAGGTGGTCAAGGCGGAGCGGTGCGCGCGAGCTGTGGTCGAGGCGCGGCATGTGGCGCTCTGGCGGGGATGACGCTCTGGCGTGCGCTGGCGCAGCGCAGAGACTTGGTGCGGGGCTTGGCCTCGGTGGTCCAGGGGTTAGCAGTGGCCATGGGGTGGACCGTGGATGGCGGTGAGGTCACGCCTCCCTTCCTGGAGCGGTGGAGAGGGGTTGGGGGTCTCCTGCGGGTTGGGCACAGCTGGCCGGTGAGCATGGCATCGGGGTGGCGCGGAACTGTTGTGCTAGGCCATTTGTAGGTCCTTGATGGACTAGTTGGGGCTAGGGGAGACAAAGGAATTGAATTGGGTTCAAATGGCTTTACAAAATTAGATCAAAAACAGTGATAGTTAGGCCAGTTTGATTCTGCTCACCAAGTGTTCGACACAATGGCCACAAGAATTCAACTTTTGAATTTTGAAATGAAATTTGGTGGAGTTGTTTGTCACATGCTTAAGCATCTCTGGTTGCTTGGGATTTTCAAATGGAGCTCATTTAGGGTGTTTTTGAAAAAGTGTGATCTAGATACATACACTTGGTTCCATTTTCAAATGTCATTTAAATTTAGAGTTTGAATGTTTTTGGAAGATCACAAAGTGGTCCTTGGCACATCTCTACTTGTACTAGCAAGGGGTGCAAAGATCCACAATTGTTTCTATTTTAAATTGAGTGCTAGGAACACCCAAAGTGGGCTAGTTGATTAAAATGGCAAAAGTGACCATTTCCATTATTTAATTCTTTTTGATTTATTTTTCTTTGGTTTTTGCTTGGGAATGATCTAGATGATGTGGCATTCATCTTAGAGTCATTTTACAACCATTAGAACAAACAATCATGGCATTTCCAAACAACTCATATTTAATGCAACACACATATGCATGCTTAATTATTTAAATGGGAAAAAGTTTTTTGTTAACCCTAAATTGCGTGATTTTGATCTTGATAACCTTGATTAAAGATTTGGGATGTTATAAACCTTCCCCCCTTAAACAAAATCTCGTCTCGAGATTTAAGAAAGAAAACTAGGAACTAAAGAGATCTGGAAACTCTGTCCTAATGTAATCTTCTCGCTCCCAAGTGGCTTCTTCTTTGGTATGGTTGCTCCATTGAATCTTGAGAAACATGATACTCCGGGCCTGGTGGTTCTGTCAGCTTCCTCCAAGATACGGATGGGCACTTCTTGATACGTCAGATCCTTGTTGAGCGTCTCGGTGATCGATGTTCTTGAAAACTTCGGTCTTCTCTGGTACTTCTAGGCATTTGCGAAGTAACGAGATATGGAACACTGTGTGGATGGCTGACATCTCCTCAGGTAGTTCCAGTTGATAAGATACTTCTCCTCCCCGATTCAGAATCTTGAAGGGTCCGATATATCTGGGGGCTAACTTTCCTTTCAGACTAAAACATTGCGTTCCCTTCAATGGCGAAACCTTGAGATACACAAAATCTCCAACATTGAAAGTCAGGTCTCTCCTTCTCTTGTCAGCATAACTCTTCTGTCTGGATTGGGCAGTCTTGAGATGCTCACGGACTTTGTGAACCTTCTCTTCGGCTTCTCGTAGGATGTCGGGTCCAAAGATCTGACTCTCTCCTACTTGCAACCAATTCAAAGGGGTACGACACTTTCTTCCATATAGGAACTCAAATGGGGCCATTTGCAAACTGGCTTCATAACTGTTGTTGTATGAGAATTCTGCGGAAAGCAGACAATCTTCCCATTTTGATCCATACTCCAACACACAAGCTCTCAACATATCCTCTAGGATTTGGTTGACTCTTTCATCCTGTCCATCAGTTTGCGGGTGATAAGCTGTGCTGAAATTCAACTTGGTTCCTAATCCTTCTTGGAATTTCTACCAAAATACTGAGGTAAATTGGGTTGCTCGATCTGATACTATGGTCTTGGGGGTTCCATGCAGACTAACAATTCTGGCAATGTACAACTCTGCTAGCTTTGAACTCTGGTAGGTTGTCTTGACAGGTATAAAATGGGCTACCTTGGACAGTCTATCAACGATGACCCAGATTGAGTCATTTCCCCTACTAGAAGTAGGCAAACTAGTGATAAAGTCCATTCCGACGGAATCGCATTTCCATTCCGGAATCAGCAATGGTTGCAACAGTCCTGCGAGTCTCTGATGTTCCGCTTTAACTCTCTGACAGATATCACACTTGGCGATGTAGCTTCCAATTTATCTTTTCATCTTGTGCCACCAAAATTGCTCCTTCAAATCTTGATACATCTTCGTCCCTCCGGGGTGGATAGAATAGAGAGTATCATGAGCTTCTTGCATGATAACTTGTTTCAGCTCCGAATCTACTGGCACACAGATACGTCCTTTGTACCACAAAACTCCTTCTTCGTCTTCGGTGAATCCAGGTACCTTTCCTATACCAATACAACGTTTGATTCCGTCAATACTTGCATTTCCCTTCTGGGCTTCCTTGATTTGGCTGATCAACATGGGTTGAAGTTCAATGCTAGCTAAGAATCCCTTGCTAACTAGCTCAGTTCTAAACTGCTCCAACTCTTCATACAAACTTGGTTGCTTCTCCTTGATCATGGTGTTTAACCTACATGGTAATCTGCTAAGAGCATCCGCTACCACGTTGGCTTTGCCGGGGTGATAGTGAATGTCAAGGTCATAATCCTTGATTAACTCTATCCATCTCCTTTGCCTCATATTCAGCTCCTTTTGAGTGAAAATATACTTCAAGCTTTTGTGATCTAAGTAAATCTCACAGCGATTACCCATAAGGTAATGACGCCATGTCTTCAATGCCAAAACTATGGCTGCTAACTCAAGATCATGGGTAGGGTAATTTTTATCATGATGCTTCAGTTATCTAGACAGATATGCAATGACTTTGCCTTCTTGCATCAATACACATCCGAGACCAATCTTGGATGCATCACAATACGCATCAAACGGCTTCTTGATATCTGGCATGATCAATATTGGGGCTGAAATCAATCTCTTCTTGAGCTCCTGGAAATTTGCTTCACATTTGTCGGTCCATTCAAACTTCTTGTCCTTCTTCAACAATTGGGTCATGGGTCTTGCTATGCTCGAAAATCCTTCCACGAACTTGCGGTAATATCCTGCTAATCCAAGAAATGCACGGACTTGGGTTTGAGTGGTTGGGGCTTTCCATGCTTCAATATCTCTGATTTTGGCTGGATCAACCACGACTCCTTCGGCAGAAACAATATGTCCTAGGAATCCAATTTCTTTCAGCCAAAACTCACGTTTGCTGAACTTGGCATACAACCGATGCTCTCTCAAGGTTTCAAGGATGATTCTCAAATGTTGCTCATGCTCTTCTTTCGACTTGGAGTAGATAAGGATATCATCGATAAGCACAACGACAAACTTATCTAGAAAATTCATAAAGATCTTATTCATGAGATTCATGAAATAAGCAGGGGCATTGGTTAATCCAAAAGACATGATCGTATACTCGTATAATCCATAATGGGTAGTAAAGGCGGTCTTTGGAATATCCATTGCACGAATCTTAAGTTGGTGATAACCAGTCCTAAGATCAATCTTAGAGAACACTTTGGCACCAGTCAACTCATCAAATATATCCTCTATCTTGGGCAATGGGTACTTGTTCTTGATGGTGACGTCATTCAGCTTCCTGTAATCTGTGCACAAACGGTTGCCTCCATCCTTCTTGTCGATGAATAACACGGGTGACCTCCATGGTGATGAGCTTGGTTGAATCAAGCCTATTGCCAACATAGCATCCAACTGCGTATTCAATTCTACTAACTCTGAGGGGTTCATGCTATAGGGTCTCCGAGCTATGGGTCCGGTTCCGGGGATTAGTTCAATAATGAACTCGATATCCCTATCCGGGGGCATACCGGGCAATTCATCTAGGAATACGTCGGGGTATTCACAGACTACTCCTGACTTGGTCTATGGTGGGTAGGGCTAGACTCTTGTTGCACTTGAATTAAAGGGGCAAGGTTTAAGATATATGCTCTACTGATACTCCAGAGCGACTAGTCATGGTGATGGCTTTCTTGGCACAGTCAACCAATCCTTTATGCTTTGACATCCAATCCATTCCTAGTACTACTTCCAAACCTTTCGTTCCAAGTACTATTAGATTGGCATAAAAATCTATCCCATGTATTCTGATAGGCACACCTTTGCAAACTTTTCTAGCTTTTGTAGTTGAACCGGGGATTTGAACTATCATGACATGCGTCAAGTTGGTTGGGTAAATCTTACTAGTGCATGCAAATTCTTCTATGACAAATGAGTCTAATGCTCCAGAATCAAACAACACTCTTGCTAAAACCGAGTTGACAAAAAACATACCCAACACTACATCTAGCGCTTCTTGGGCTTCTTCGGCGTTCATGTATAAGAGACGACAGTTGCGGTTGTGAGGGTTCCCTGGGGAAAATCTTCTTCCGGGCTGAACACGACACTGCTGTTGAGCTGGGGCATTCACATTGGCAGTGGCGGCAATCTTCTTGGGACACTCATTGGAGTAGTGACCCTTTACTCCACACTCGAAACAAGTAATCTGAGACTTGTCTTTTGTTGCCACGGGCACAACATTGCTTCCAGTTCTGGGTGCAGTGTTGTTGTTGTTGCTGTTGTTGCTCTTGGGAGGTGCACGGTTGAAATTGCTGGAGTTACCGGGGTGGTTGTTGTTTCCTCCGGACTTCACATTTCCTCCCCTACGGTTGGGTTGCTTGGGCGAGACATTGGGGGTCGATTGTTCCGCGGGGCATATCCTGCAGAAGGGTTGGGACGGTACTTCTGGTGACTGTTGGATCCAGCTTGGTGCATCATCCGACGTTTGCGGTTTTCGTTTGCTTGATTAATCTTCCCTTCCATCTAAATGTCAAAGTCGACTAGCTCTTCGAGATCCTCGAAACGGATGTTGACGAGAACTGTCTACATCTCATCATGCAGTATATTCAGGAATCTCTCCTTCTTCTTGGCCTCCGTGTTGATCTCATCAGGTGCATACCTGGCGAGGGACAAGAATCTATCACGGTACTCCACTACAGTCATTCTGCCTTGCTTTAACTCTCTAAAGTCATCTCTCATTCTGGTGACTAGACCTTGCGGCACGTGGGTGCGACTGAACTTGTTCTTGAAGGCTTCCCATGTCATCACTTGACCATGGTTCATCGTGCGGGTGAAGTTCCACCATGCTTTTGCATCTCCTGCCAAATAGTGGGTGGCAAAAAGAACTTTCTCGTTGGCATCCACTCTGGCTACTTCTAAGTTGTTCTCCATTGTTTGCAACCAATCATCAACATCCAATGGGTCTTCAGACTTGCTAAACATTGGGGGATAGGTATTCTGGAAATTTTTGAGTTTGGATCCATTATGATCCTAATTTCCATGGTTCTGATTGTTGTGAGCCATCTGGGCGATCTGCTACAGGGTGGCTAGATTTGCTTGGCGCTCTGCCCTACTAGCTTCACGGTCTGCAATGAGTGTATGCAGAATCTGCAGCATTGGGTCTTGCGATGAGCTGCTCCCTCCTTGGTTTCCACGAGTCATCTGAAGATTGAGATAGATAAAAGGGGTAAGAGGGAAAGTTCTAAGGTTCATGGTTTTCGCTTCGAAGCTAAAACTTTGAGTTTGACTCAGGTTTTGCAACTAACTTCTTTTTCATTCATTCAAGCAAAGCACACGATACAAACACACACACACACCACAACATCAAAGGAAAACAGATGGTTTTAAGAACCATTCTGCCAAGCTAAGATACAATGGGACCGATACTTCTCACTCATACGATGGTGCTCTAGTGCATCTACTCATCATCGATGAAGTCGGATTCATCATCGTCGATGTAGAAGTCCATGGCATCATCCTCCAGATAGTCATGATCATTGCTGAGGTATAAGTCAATATCCCCTTGGATATGTTCACCTTCCTCTTCTTCTTCCTTTGCTGCAAGCTGAGCTTTTTGCTCCTTGATAGTTTTCTCAAGTTAGGCCACCTTCTTGCGAAGACGGTCGGTGGTGCGATCCTTCTTTGCATGTTGACGGCGAAGAGACCGACGATCCTTGACTAGTAGTGAGAAAGTCTGGGCCTTCTGGGCGGAAATGGCAAGGTTGTGGTTACCGAACTCTCTAGCATTGTCTAATTCCTTCTGTCTATCGTACAATAGGAAGTCGAGGTTCTCCACTTGACGCTTCAACTGCGGGTGACTTGGCATCTCTAATGGCATTCCCATAGAATCATGCCTTGCATAGTGAGCAAAGCGGGTTCCTTGGATCAAGTTGACATTTTGCACGCAAAGTCGAGCGAAAGCTTTATGCATTGCCCTAGCTAATCCATCCAGCCAGTTGTTCTCTCTCACGGAGAACTGAATCCTCCCGGACGTGGGTGCCTCTATCTTGCCTCGAAGATCAGCAGTTAATAGCCATTGTAAATCTCCTCCTGGGGGTCCATTGAGTTGAGCTCCAAGGAATTCCGGATGCAGATGCTCCAAGTACTCAGATAGTGCATCAAGATCCCTCTCGAAAATCAGTTGGCCTCCGTTGCCCAACTAGTAGAACTTGCTGTACTGAGCTTCCATCTATAAGAATTTAGGATGAGAAAGTTAGTGAAGTGATTAAGTGTGTCAAGATTTTATGTAGTATTGTAAGAATTTGGAGGAACATGTATTTTTTTGTGAGAAAGAATCCCAAGGGTAAGAGAGGAAATATGTTTTCATGAATACTGACTTTGGTTTTGAAACTAAGTTTTCGTTCGGACGTCCATTCTAACTAGGGTCTCTGTCGTGGTGGTGTCACGGCAGATGCCATGGATAGGCTAAAGGTGGGGACTAATACACGCTAGGGGAATCCAGGGAGGGATAGTGAAGTGATTCTCCACACAGTAGTTTGTATTTCTTTGATTCCAAGATTACGAGTGCTCCTTGAGCTGTATTAGCGAGAGGAGGAAGAAGGAGCTCTCTTACTCTCACCCACAGATCGCACCCAAAACCCTAGCCAAACCAGAATAGTAGGAAAACCAACCCCCTCTACTGAAACCCTAGCCCCTCTTTTATAGAGGGAGCTCGAGCTCTGCTTAGGGCATATGTGGAAGCATATTCCTAAGAATATGCTTCCCCCCAAAGTAGTAAGCCGATCGGGGTGCTTTTCCCTTGCGTCACACATGATTTGGCTACGTGAGCCTCTGCGGTGCCCGCGTCAGCCGACATGGGCGTCGTCACCCTTGTCGGCCACGCCGCGGTGGTCCTGTCCTTGCTCGCTTCGCTCAGGCAGTGCGTACCGGGGCTTCTTTTGACCAGCGAGATTCCTTCCTTCTCCTAGAAGCCCGACGTGACCTGGATCATAGCTGATCTGGCTACACCGTTCTTGCATATAAGTAAAACATGCACATCCGACTTACTGCTTAAGTCGGTTGAGACTTAGTTAGGCGAACGCCCCCTGGTCCGGGTTACCCCGTGATTCGGCCTGCCTTGAGGTGACCCGGCCAGCATCTGCTTTGGCCTTGCCGAACCTCGGCTAACTCGGCCTTTATACCCCGACGTGACCCTACCCGGGGGTATCCCCCCAACATTATTCCCCGAAGCTGGTGCGGTCTTAGCTGCCTTGGCCGCTAAGGCCACATCAGGTTCAATTCTGTGCTTCGGTCGTTATTGCCGAGTTACCTCTTTACCTCGGATTTATATGGATTTACGTTCCCTTCACACATTCCAAGTTTTCACTTGCCGGCCGGGTTACCACATTAACTCAGACCTCCTAGTTTTACTTTCCCTCCGCACATTCCAAGTTTTCACTTGCTGGCCGGGTTACCACAGTTCCATCCGTGTCTTGTTCCTTCCCTCGTACGCTAACCCATGTGAAGGGTAATAATTATGTTGTCTTATTTTAAGGGCCTGCACAGTAACCGCCGTAGTAATTGTCAGTTAACACTGTGCGTGGATCACGTCATGCCTGCCTCCTCGTTTATCGCATCACAGTGTCACGTCATGGGATCATCTCCGCTATGTGGCCCTCCGTGTGGCTCCCCACTGATTGGTCCGGACAGGTGATACACGGCCACTGCATGTGGCCGATCTGCATGACACGATCCCACTCACCGCTTGAGGGAGTGGTTAAATAGCGGAGGGGCACATCCCTTAGGATTTTTCCCCCTCCGCGCCCCTCTGCCCATTGCTCTTCTCCTTCCTCTTCCTTGCGACCGTGCCGCCGCCAGTGCTCCAAATAGCAGCGTCGCCGCCGCGCTTTTCCTTCACACTTTTGCGCCGCCACCACCGTTACACAACTCTCTCGCCAAGGGTCCTCGCCAATCCCTGCCTCTGCCCCTGCCGTCGCCAGCGCCAGCGAGGGCAGCGAAGATCAGATGACGGAAGAAGAGCTCGTCGTTGCTGAGCAGGAGATGGAGGAGGACGCCGCGGCGGCGGACCGCGGTGCGTGGGCCGGGTCCTGGGTCTGCGAAGACGACCTGGACTGGCTCTACCGCACCAGGCGCATCCCCGCCGGCGTTGCGGCTCGCCTCGCCTCCTCCGAACTGGCCCCCTCACCCAATCCGGGGGAATACGTCGTGTTCTTGTCCCACTTCCAACAGGGCTTCGGGTTGCCGGTGAGTGATTTTTTCCGGGATTGGCTCAGTATGTACCAGCTCCAGCCGCACCATCTTCCAGCCAATGCCATCACTTCCCTTTCTGCCTTTGCTTCTACGATCGAAGGCTACGCCGGACTTTGGCCCACGAAGGAGCTTTGGATCCGGTTTTTTGGCCTTCGTCGCAACGTCATCCCTAACATCCATACCGATCCGGAGGACAAGCAGCTCACTCAATTCGGAGCGGCTTCCATCTCACCCCGGAGGGTTTCCGTTTTCCCCCGGGTCACCGGGTTAGAGTCCTGCAAAGGGTGGGCCCGGACCTTCTTTTACGTCCGGAACACAGGCACCGAAGATTTAATCCGGCTGCTCCCATATACCCCGGGTCCACCTAACCCGGATCTGTGGGACACCGTCCCCAAGAAGCCCACGGCCTTAGCCAACCAGGTCAACAAAAGGTTCGCTGAGCTGAAGAAGCTCGGGCTATGCAATGAGGATGCCATGATCACTTTCGTGCGTAACCGAATCTCCCCCCTCCAGAAGCGCACCCACAAGGTGTGCCACATGAGCTTCGGCCACGACCCCAACCGGACCTCCTCCTTCGAGCTGAGCAACACGGAGATTTATCGCCGGGTTAAGGCTCTCTTCACCACCCACAAGGACTTCTCCTCCGAGTGGACTTGGGGAATTGAGCATTTTTGCAGGGACAGGCTTCCTCCCTTGGTAAGTTTCGTGGTGCAAATTTACTCCGGATTAACTATATGTCAGTTATTGTTGTATTTTTGACTCTTTTGTTCATTCCTTTCCTCAGCAATTTCTTCAGCAGACCCTCGAGGACGGCACCGATCCGACCCTTAAGTCGGCGCCGGACCGGGAGACTCCGGATGAGGAAGAGCCAGACCAGGAGATGTTCCTCCCGATGACCGACGCCACGAAACGACCCACGGGTAAACCCTCTTCCATTAGAGATTAGCCCGATGATGAAGATGACTCGGATGTAGAGGTGATTGAACCTGTTGAGGTTGTCCCCCTTTCTTTTGCTTTTCTGCCATCAGCTCACCCTGGTGGCCACATCCACGAGGATCCTCCCCTCGCTATGGGCGAACCTGTTCCGGTGGCATCAAAGAAGAAGCACGGGGCTGCTTCAAGTTCTTCCTCCGGACCTTCTCAGCCTGCTAAAAGGCGAAAGAAGTCTGGGGACAAGACTGCCTCCAAGCCAGCAGGCAAGGCCCCCGCACGAAGGGCTCGGAAACCCAAGGAGGCCCAAACCTCGGATGCGTAAGTCACTCTTCCCTCTATATCTTGGTTTTTCTTTCATCGATGTAATTTCTCTTCTGACATTGTTTGATTTTGCAGGGCTCCGGTGGAGGTCCCTCAAAGTGGATCTAGCATCTCTTCACCTCTCCGACCTAGCCCTTCTCCCCGCCGCGACAACGAGTCACATCCGCTGAGCCCTATTCCAGAGGGTTCTGCTGCCGCTCCGGGTTTAGCTCCACCTCGGCAAGAGGAGGGTAACCTTGGAGCGGGGGAGACCGGCCCGGCCGAGGCGACGACATCCACCACTTCGGCATCGCTGCAACCAGCAGCCACTGAAGCTACCTCGGCTCCAGCACCAGTACCAACAACCAGACCAGCACCAATACCAACTCTGGCATCAGCACCAACCCCGGCTGCAAAAACATCAGCAGCGGCACCAAGTTCAGCAACAAGAGCACCAGCGCCTAGCTCCTCTGCCTCGTCCGAATCTTCTCAACCTCGGCGAGGAGCTACCCCGGCCGCTCCTAAGGGGAAATCCGCTGCGACGGCTTCCTCTTCCCAGCAAGCCAAGGACAAGAAGGCTCCGGACGCTACCAAGCTGACATTCGTCGAGGCTGGGCAACGTACCCTTGTATCCATGCTTCCCAAGAAACTCCAGCAGCGTAGGACGCCCCTGCCGAGCCAACTGATGCACAACAGATGGTTCTGCACACCATCCCAGCCCTTGCCTTGATTGA
Source organism: Avena eriantha (assembly GCA_910589775.1). Lineage (NCBI taxonomy): Eukaryota > Viridiplantae > Streptophyta > Magnoliopsida > Poales > Poaceae > Avena > Avena eriantha. The sequence continues at coordinate 212,358,528 of OU342746.1, read as the reverse complement.
AAGGAAGGAAGCGCACGCGAAGGGCTTGGTGGCGCCCCATATGCCCAGCGGTGAACGATACCCTCCGAGCCTGATTGAGTTTGTCATGAACTGGAATAAGGCAGAGGTCGTTCAAGACGCTGATCTCCCGGAGAAGTTCGGCCCCGCCGAGTTTTCCGCCCAGATGAACACAGCCGCAAAGGCAATTAACCTCGTTGGGCGAATGATGGAGGTACGTCGCTTCCCCTTTACATGTTGTAGATAATAACCATTAGTCCCCAAGCCTCCGGGGGAGTAACTTGTTACTCGGTCGGATGCTCTTTAGAAAACTAACGTAGCTCCATGAGAACTTCGAATATGCACACACCTAGAGCCGGGTTAAGTTCCACTTGGCCCGGATTTTAGTACACTTCGAATATGCACACACCTAGAGCCGGGTTAAGTTCCACTTGGCCCGGATTTTAGTACACATCAAATATGCACACACCTAGAGCCGCGTTAAGTTCCACTTGGCCCGGATTTTAGTACACTTCGAATATGCACATACCTAGAGCCGGGTTAAGTTCCACTTGGCCCGGATTTTAGTACACTTCGAATATGCACACACCTAGAGCCGGGTTAAGTTCCACTTTGCCTGGATTTTAGTACACTTCGAATATGCACACACCTAGAGCCAGGTTAAGTTCCACTTGGCCCGGATTTTAGTACACTTCGAATATGCACATACCTAGAGCTGGGTTAAGTTCCACTTGGCCCGGATTTTAGTACACTTCGAATATGCATCGAGCTAACTTGTGTTTCTGTATCCCTTTCAGGTGACCACCAATCGCCAGAGTGCTGAATTTTGATGCTTGCTGGATACTCACAAGATGCTACGCGCCAAGCAGGCCGCACTTATTGTGGAATACGAGAAAAGGGGTAAATTTCTTCCTTATCACTTCTTCTTCATCTTCCTTTGCCGAACTAATCTCATCCTTCGGTTTACACAGCTGGGGTGGAGGCTGAGAACATCATTATGCGGAAAAACTTGGAGCAGATCAAGGGTAAGTAATTTCTGTCTGACCTTGCCGTGCTTTCCACTTCCTTTTCTCCTTGGCTCGGCAAACATTCATACCTCGGCTCTGCCGGGCCAACACACTATTTCAGCATCGCTTGAAGATAGTGTGCCCGTGCCTGATATGATGCTGCATTTTCTCGAACAAGCAGGGCAGCACCAAGCTGAGCTTAAGAAGAAAGATGACGAGCTTGCCCTCCTCCGGACCAAGGACGATGAGATTGCCAGGCTCAAGGCAGAGATGGAGAAGATGAAGACCCAGCACCAGTCCGAACTTCAAAACGCTGGCCAAAATTTCACAGAAGAGCGCGAGCGCCTCAACCTCTAGATCGCCAAGGACCAGGATCTTCTCAAGGAGTCCGGCATCCAGCTTGGGTCGGCGAACGCTGAGCTTGAGCAGCTTCGGAAGAGACGTGATGACTGCACCAAGGAGTTGACCCGGATCCTCAGTCATATATCACGTAAGTTCCTTTCCCTTTTCTGACCTACTTTTTCGGGTTACGTCATATGTATTTTCTTGACCCTCCTCCTTTGCCTCGCTTGCAGGCAAATTTCCAGAGGGCACTCCTATTGCGAGCGCAGCAGTTGCCAACTTCCACCGACAAAGGGGTACTCCGGCCACTTCTGATGCTGAAGGGATTCCTTATGACCTGGAGGACCTGTTGGTCAGCTTATCATCTCGCGTGGAGCTCATCAAAAATTACGGCAAGGACATCCTCGGCGCTGCAGCTCGCATCTTCAACACTTTTTGGCCCGGCGAAGAATTCCCCGGAGACCACCGCACTTCTCATTGAGAAGTTAATGGAAACCGAGACTCAGCTTGACCTCCGGAGAGAGTTCGCTGGACGTACCGCGGCTAATACCATCCTTCACCACATACTCACGTGGTATGAGAAGATTGATCTCAACCTCCTCACACGTCTGCGCACAGGATCCAGATGGACCAATGACCCGGAGTGGGTAGCTCCGTGCCAGGCTTGCGCCCATAGCCCCATCGAATACGCTCCCATTCATGAATGGGTTGAGGGGCCGAGCTTCCTGGAAGCAGCTGCGGACGAAGGGGTTGAGGATGATGAGGGTAGCTCAGACAGTGAAGAAGAAGGTGACGCCTCAGATATTGAAGGCGGCGAAGATGATGCCGAACTTCCTCCTGCTGCTCCTTGAGCGAAAAATCTCGAAAATTTATCAGATCCCCGGTATGCCGGGTGGAGTTGTATTCCAAACAGATGTGATATTTTGCTACTAAGTTGTTATGCCGGATTAACTTGCGCGTAGTCCCCAAGTTTCTTTTTCTTGTTCGTCCAATCTCTTGGCTCGGTTCATGTCTACCTTGATTCGGTTTTATGACTTACGAATCCGAGCTTCAAAAATTGTCTTAACAATACTGGGAAACTTTTAGACTTAGCTCAAAAATAAAACTGCATAATAGCTTGAAAATAAATACAGGGTTAGTCCGAAAAACAAACGTCGGCTCGAATAAATTCTTCTCCTTAGTCGTTTTTCATGTGCAACACAATTCCAAACTTGTTCTCTTGCTTGCCATGAAGCCAATTCTTGTTGGACAGCACCAAGTCGAAGAGTTGGGTTCTTGGTGCTCACACATTACTAATCCGAGTTAAGTAGACTAACTTATTCCAGCTAACGGACAAATAACAAATGACAACAAACATTATTAAGGCAATCCCCGAGTTACTGCTCGAGGTGCCAACATTTCATTGATAAGCTCATTGCCGACATACATACCGACATATGAGATGACTCGGATACATACACCTCTTAGTTAGGTGTAGAAAGGACGAAGTAGAGCTATATTCCATGGACGCTTAGATTCCTCTCCAGACCTGTCCGCCTTGTTCTTTTCCCGTGGCTTTGCATCTATAAGATAGTAAGAATCATTGTGCAAGCTTACGATGAATGGCCCTTCCCATGGGGGGATAATTTATGCATGCCAGTAGTACGTTGTACCAACCGGAGCACCAGATCGCCTTCCCGAAAGACTCGGGGGCACACTTTCCGGCTATGATAGCGTCGGAGATTTTGCTTATATATGGCGGATCTGGACAGTGCCAGTTCTCTCGCTTCTTCTAGCAGATCAACATCATTTTGCCGGGCTTCTTGCACTTCGGCTTCTGTGTATTGGGTGACCCTAGGCGAATCATGCTCTATGTCGGCTGGTAATACAGCTTCTGCCCCATATACCAGAAAAAACGGCGTATAGCCTGTTGATCGATTCAGAGTTGTTCTTAAACTCCACAGTACCGCTGGTAGTTCTTCTATCCAGCACCCCGCTGATCTTTGCAGCGGCTCAATGAGCCGGGGTTTTATCCTAGATAATACTAATCCGTTGGATCTTTCCACTTGTCCGTTCGATGTGGGGTAAGCTACCAAGGCTACGTCCAGCCGGATCTTCTTATCCCAGCAGAAACGCGCAAATGCTCCTTCCGCAAAAAAATTTCCATTATCAGTTATGATACTGTGAGGATAACCGTATCTCAAGATGATATCTTTGAGAAACGTGTCAGCCGTAGCTCCATCACACTTTCTTATAGGCTTTACTTCAATCCACTTGGTAAACTTGTCCACCATCACCAGAATGTGAGTCATATTTCCCCTTGCTAGTTTGAACGGGCCAACCATATCCAGGCACCATACGGCAAAGGGCCAAGTGATTGGTATGGTCTTGAGTTCCGACATTGGCATATGTGTCTTGGTAGCATACCTCTGACAACCATTACATTTTCTCACCAGATCTTCCGCTTGCTCTAAGGCACTTGGGCAGTAGAATCCGTGCCGGAAAGCTTTTGCTACCAAGGCTTGGGATGAGGCATGATGCCCGCATTCCCCCTGATGTATATATCGGATGATCTCAAGCCCTTCTTTCGGGTCAACACATCGCTGGAGAACATTGGTCACACTTCTTTTGTATAGTTCAGAATTGATGATCGTGTAAGCCTTTGCCTTCCTCTATGTTTGCCTGGACAACACTTCCTCAGTAGGTAACGTTCCGTCTTTCAGCAACTGAAATATAGGTAGTGCCCAAGGTGGTATTGTTCGCACAGGGAATACATCCTCATCAATATCCATCTGATCCACCGGCATAACTTCCACCGGATCACGCTGAGCAGTCCCCGGGTCTTGCGAAGCAGTCCCCGGGTTTACTGAAGTAGTCCCCGGGTTTGCCGAGGCAGTCCCCGGGTTTCGCGCACCACTTCCCATGTCAATGTCCATGGGCACAATTCCGGATTCGGTGTCCTCCGGGATCTAGATCGAGTCGGTTCCAGGGGAGGGCCTGATGGATGGTTTCCTAAGGTGCTCTAATGCTACACCCAGTGGAATTGCTTATCGGGTTGACCCGAGCTTTGACAGCATGTCGACAGCCTCATTTTCCACCCGGGGTACATGATGAAATTCGCATCCCTCAAAGTAACCAGATATCTTCTGCACATGAAATCTATACAGTGCCATGTTTGGATCAAGGGCGTCCCATACTCCCGATACTTGCTGCACCACCAAATCCGAGTCGCCAAAGCATATGATCCGACATATCCCAATTTCTTTTGCTACCTTAAGCCCATGCACAAGTGCTTCATACTCAGCGACATTGTTTGATGCCGTGAAATGGATCTGCAGCACATATTTCAACTGGTCCTTCTTTGGCGACGTGAGTACAACTCCGGCACCTTGCCCGGTTTTGGTTTTTGATCCGTCAAAGTGCATTCGCCAATAGTTCGGATCCAGAAGTGGCGGTTCGTATTGCACCTCGGCCCAATCCACGAAAAAGTCCGCCACAGCTTGAGATTTGATTGCCTATCTTCTGTGATATTGCGGCACGTAAGGAGCTAGCTCAATTGCCCATTTTGCAATTCTGCCGCTCGCATCCTTGTTACTCATTATCTCGGATATTGGGGCTTCACATATGACCCGGATAGGATGCTCCTCAAAGTAGTGGTTCAGTTTCTTGGCGGCCATGTACACGCCATATGCCACCTTTTGATAGTGTGGATAGTTCTGCTTTGAGGCTGACAGCACCTCGCTCAAGTAATACACTGGCCTTTGCACTGATTTACCTTCCTCATCACGCTCCACCAGTATCACTGCACTTACAACTCGGTTGGTTGCGGCTATATAGAGCAACATTGGCTCCTTTGACAATGGTGAGGCTAGCACTGGTGCCGTGGCTAACATCTTCTTCAGGTGGGTAAAGGCTTCATCGGCCTGTGGCGTCAAAACGAACTTATCCGACTTTTTCATGAGTTGGTAAAGAGGCAATGCCTTCTCTCCCAACCGACATACAAACCGACTTAACGAGGCCAGGCAACCTGTGAACTTCTGGAAATCGTTAAGACACTTCGGTAGTTCCATTCGTTCGATGGCCCGGATTTTGGTTGGATTAACCTCGATACCTCGGCTGGAAACGAGAAAACCAAGCAATTTGCCAGCCGGGACACCGAAGGTGCATTTTTCCGGGTTAAGTTTCATCCGAAACCTCCTTAGATTCGCAAACGTTTGCCTGATATCGTCAAGGAGCGTTTTGCTTTCCTTGGTCTTGATAACCACATCATCCACGTACACCTGTACATTTTGACCTATTTGGTCGTGCAAACATTTTTGCATACATCTTTGGTACGTCGCCCCTGCATTACGTAAACCAAACGGCATGGTGCGATAGAAATAAGCCCCATATGGGGTAATAAACGCAGTCTTTATTTGATCATCCGGATTCAGAGGTATCTGGTGGAAACCAGAATATGCATCAATGAATGACAACAATTCACATCCAGCAGTTGAGTCTATGACCTGATCTATTCTTGGCAGCGGAAATGGATCTTTTGGACACGCCTTGTTCAGGTTCGTGTAATCAATACACATGCGCCAAACCACTACCACGTTCGGGTCATCCTTCTTATTTTCCACCAGCACCGGATTAGACAGCCAATCCGGGTAAAGAACTTCCATGATAAATCCTACAGCTAGCAACCGAGCTATCTCATCCCCAATGACTTTCCTCCTATCTTCGGCGAAGCGGCGAAGAGGTTGCTTCACCGGCTTAGCTCTTGGTCTCACATTTAAAGAGTGATCGTCCAACTCCCTCGGAACACCTTGCAAGTCCTGTGTGGACCAAGCAAAAATGTCCCGATTCTCGCGGAGGAAGCTGATGAGCTCGCTTTCCTATTTATCACTTAACCCGGCACCAATTGTTATGGTGCGCTCTGGGAACATGTCATCCACAGGAACCTTCTTGGTATCTTTCGTGGCCTGGAAGGAGACACTTCCATGCGGGTTACTCAGCGCCGGCATATACTGCTGCGCGGACTGAGCCATGCTGCCACCTCTTGAATTTTCCTTTTTTCCCGTGCAATCACAAGTGACTCGGCTAAGTTTGACCCGGCTGACGCACACTCCATGGAACGTCGGAAATCCCCTGCAATGGTAATCACCCCGTTTGGTTCGGGAAACTTCATCTTCAAGTAGCTAACATGACAACTGGCCATGAACTTGTTCAGGGCTGGCCTTCCGAGTAGTGCGTGGTAGGCGCTTTCCAAGTTCACCACCTCGAACTCCAAATTTTCGGTTTGGCAGTTATCCCTTGTGCCGAACAAGACGTCAACCCGGACCTTGCATATGGGATCACAAGAAATGTCAGGCACAATACCATGGAAAGTTGTCCTCGTGGCCTGCAGCATGTTCTCCGAGATACCCAACTTGCGCATTGTGTCCGCATACATGATGTTAATGCTGCTGCCATTGTCAATCAACACCTTTGAGAACCTTGCGTTAATGCTTGGTCCAATGAGTGTCAGATCCAACACCAACGCATACGAACCAGGGCTTGGCATGAGCTTGGGATGATCCCTGATGCTCCAGGTGATTTCCTGGTCGGACCAAGGCATGTACCTCGTCACTACAGGCATTACTACATTCACCTCCATATGCCTACGCTGCAAGCTTTTTCTATCTGTTTCCTCTATGGTGAACACACAATAGCTCTGATGATGCTCCCTGTACTCGTTTCTCCCCTCATTTATGGGGTATCTCTGATCTGGCTGATGCTGATTTTCTACTTGATGCACTGCATCTCTTCTCTCATTGTTATCATACCTCGGCAGAGGGGGAGGCAACATTAGCTGTTGCGTGTTCGCTCCGAAGAGCAATTGCTGCCGAGGTAACTCCTGCCAAGGCTGATCATTCCGGGGTGCCTGAGCATTCCCCGAACCACCTTGTTCAATCTTGCGCATCCACTCACATTGCCTCGTCGTATGACCCGCTGGGTTATTCGGATTTGGCGTGTGAAACTTACACGGCTGGTCCAACATCGACTCATAAGTATACCTCGGACGGTCTTTTCTTTCTTGCCACTGCTTCTTTTGCTCTGGTGTCCAAGTCTTCTTGCCATCATTTCTCGGAGTCCACTGCCCTCCAGTTTTTTGGCGTTGACTGCTCCCTGCACCGGGCTGATCTTGATTCACAGCTGCAACTTGGTGCGAACCGTATCTATGATCCGGTCTATCATCTCTCCTTTTTCCTCTATACTCATTCCTCCAGGATGATCCGGCCCCATCTCTCTGATAGTACTCATCGTTTGACTGGTTTGATACGAGCCTAGATTGAGTCAGATCACCCAAAGCATGCGAATCTGCAATCCGGATCATCTCTACCAACATAGTTGGCATTTTCCTTTGCAACTTCTACCATAGCTTGCTTGCGTATCTGCATCCTTGTGCAAACCATGCTATGGCCTGTGATTCTATCACGCCCTCACACGAGTTTCTCACAGTGCACCACCGGGTTAAAAACTCCCGATCCGGCTCATTTGGCCTTTGCTTGCACATAGCTAGGGTCTGCGGCCTATTTGGCCTCTGATACATACTCGAAAAATTGTTGATGAACATTTCCTCGAAATCTATCCAGCAGTTGATGCTTCCTGGTGGCAAATTGTTTAGCCATACCCTTGTCGGTCCTTCCAACATCTGGGGTACATATCGTACAGCCCATCTCAGGTTGCCAGTGGCAATTTTCACAGCTGTGGCATAATTTATCAGCCAATCCTCCGGCTTTGTAGTGCCGTCGTACGTCTTCGTGCCCCTGGGTAGCTGGAAGTTCGGTACTGGTGGCTCCTTCATGATCCGGGGCCCAAAACATGCTGGACCCGGTGGACCTTGGCATTCAATTTGTTCCGACCTATACAGTCGATCCAGTTTCAACCTGGCATCATCCGGCATCAAATCCCTGCTTCCCAGCCTTGACCCTATCACATGATAGTCCGGTCTTGGGTATCTCACGTTTGCCATTTCTGAATCTCCATCGTTATACCTGTCTTGCTCTCGTGGAGCGCCTTTCTATTGCATACCTCGGCCGACACTTTGCTCTTGCCTTGGTATATTCCGTTGCTGCGGTTGTCCTGCTCCAGCCGAGTTTTGCTGTCCGGCATTGCCGTTGACAACGTTCCCTTGACCGGCATTGCCTTGGTCGCGGTTACCTCGGCCAGCTTCACCTCGGCTCACACTCCGTCGATCATCATTTTTCTGAGCTTCTTTTCCTTTCCCTGCCTGCGTTGGGTCATAGGGGACAATCTGTTTGTTCCTTCTGGCCGAGGTTACTACCTCCTCTCTCCTTGGACCACCATGAGGAGACGATGCGGCTCCAGCGGATTTCTCCGGGTTACCCACCGCCGAATGGACGATCTTGGAGGCTCCAGCTCTCTCCGGGTTAGCTCTGAATAGTTCCTCATTTTGCCTGTTTGTGATTCGAACCAGCTCATTAACCCTATCCTGTTGTCTTTGACGGGCTTCACCCGTCAGACCCTCTAACTCGGACGCAGTTGCATCCGCTGCTCTGAGGTTCTTTGCCGGGGTACTATACCTCGGCAGCCCCACGGACAAACAGTTTTCTGATTCCTCAATTCCAGTATCACCCTCTCTGTTCATCTCGCTCATGAGATTTCTTCCCTTCACTTTTACAGTATCAACTTTGTTCGCCTTTGCGTACTCACGCAGCGTCATATTCAACGACTGCTGTGTCGCGGCTATCTTTTTTGCGCCCTCTAGTATTTTCTACCTAGTTTCTTCCATCTCGGCCTGCACTCGAGCCAGATCTACTGCTGCTACTACAGGGTTTGCCAAGCTATCCATTGCTTCCCTCAACACGTTTTCTGGCCTCTCTAGTGGAGGACCTCTACCTTTCCTTGGTGCCTTTGGCGTTACCTCTAGATCTGGCGCCAGATCCTTGCTCGCGCCTGCACCTGGCGCACTCATCATCACCTTTGCACGGTCCGGGGAGCGAGCGATACGCGCCCCGTGAGCCACGGTGAGGGGCAGCTCTCCATCCTCGACAACGTGGCGCGGATGAACGCACGACACGTCAACAGCAACGTAGACCTTGTGCGCGCCGAGCTTGACGAAGAGGCCATTGCGCGGAAGAGGACGCATGCCGAAGCAGCCAGTGTTGTCGCTGATGAAATCCAGCGCTGAACGAGCCCGGAGACGATGCGTTCGCCGGTGCCGATGATGTTTCCTGTCCGGATCTTGACCCCTGCTAGCGTTGCTAGCCCCACGGTGGGCGCCAACTGTCGTGGTGGTGTCACGGCAGATGCCATGGATAGGCTAAAGGTGGGGACTAATACACGCTAGGGGAATCCAGGGAGGGATAGTGAAGTGATTCTCCACACAGTAGTTTGTATTGCTTTCATCCTTGAGCTGTATTGGCGAGAGGAGGAAGAAGGAGCTCTCTTACTCTCACCCACAGATCGCACCCAAAACCCTAGCCAAACCAGAATAGTAGAAAAACCAACCCCCTCTACTGAAACCCTAGCCCCTCTTTTATAGAGGGAGCTCGGGCTCTGCTTAGGGCATACGTGGAAGCATATTCCTAAGAATATGCTTCCCCCCAAAGTAGTAAGCCGACCGGGGTGCTTTTCCACCGCGTCACACATGCTTTGGCTACGTGAGCCTCTGCGGCGCCCGCGTTAGCCGACATGGGCGTCGTCACCCTTGTCGACCACGCCCCGGTGGTCCTGTCCTTGCTCGCTTCGCTCAGGCAGTGCGTACCGGGGCTTCTTTTGACCAGCGAGATTCCTTCCTTCTCCTAGAAGCCCGACGCGACCCGGATCATAGCTGATCTGGCTACACCTGTTCCTGCATATAAGTAAAACATGCACATCCGACTTACTGCTTAAGTCGGTTGAGACTTAGTTAGGCGAACGCCCCATGGTCCGAGTTACCCCGTGATTCGGCCTGCCTTGAGGTGACCCGGCCAGCATCTGCTTTGGCCTTGCCGAACCTCGGCTAACTCGGCCTTTATACCCCGGCGTGACCCTACCCGGGGGTATCCCCCCAACAGTCTCCTATGGTCAGGATGGCTCTGATACCAACTTGTCAACACCCGGGTTTTTAATCCCAGATGCCTATTATGCTATACATCGCAATCGCAGGATTACCATTTTTGCGAGATATAACAGATTGGATATAACAGTACATCATCCATCATGATCTAGTCTTAATACAACAAACAACGGAATAAATAATAAGCGTAGTGGTGGGGTTCATCTTCAGTGTCACAGGCAATGGTGACGATGGGAGATAGTCCTAGTTATTATAGTCGTCCTGCTGTGCTTCCTCTTGGTAGTCCTCTTCATAGTCTGGCCATGAGAATAGCCAGGGACAAAGACATGAGTACTCTTTAAGTACTCGGAAACTATCACTAACAAGTAAAGTAGTTCTAGTAGGAATGCTAACTCTAAGTTTGTTTGCAAGGTTAAGTTGAAACCTAAGCTAAGTTCAGAAGTAAAGAAAGATAAAATAAAGTTCTAGAATCACTTAAGTTGCGAAGCTAGTTTCATAGTCACAACCCTGTTGTGGTCAAGTCAAGATTCATCATTCATTTCATAAGTCATTTTGAAAACAACTGACGACGGAACAGTATGGCCACTCCAACTGTCCATAACTGCGGACGTGACTATTCGAATAGTTTGACACTCTACAGAGGTGGTATACTTTCACCACAAAATTCGATACATCTGTCAGGGATAACCCTGAATAATCATACTTAGTATGCAGATAATCAAACATAACCTTTCCTTTACACACTCTAGTATAAGCACCTCTCCTATGAGCTTGGCCTCCCACCCATGGCCATCTGCCATCCTGGGCACTCCATAGGTGGACAACATTGAGAGGTAGTCACAGCTCAGAACTCTCTCGCGTGGTAACTAATACTAATGCATATAAACTTCCGGCTAAGCCTTACCCAATTCAGGTATTGTGGTTGTACGGTATAATTGGAATGGTATCGCATCCGAACCCAACCATCAGTTTTTATAAAAGGGCTAAGGCTCATGCCTCAACATTTTCATCATCATAAATCATTTATGTTTCTCAACATATGTCAAAACATCTCAATAGAATGACTCATCATTCCAAGGTTTTCATAATCATTTTCACCAAGTATTCCCATCTAAAGTGATCAAGTTTTAGTTTAGCTCTAAACTACTAAGTTAAGAGTGTTCACTAAGGCAGGATACTAATCTTCAATTTCATGCCATAGAATGACATCTAAGTCTAACTAGATAGGCCAAGTTTTATACTTTTTATGCTATCTATAAACAAAGTAAAGAACTTTGGTAAAGTAAAGGAAAGTAATGCTTATAAAGAAGACTTGGGCTAGTATAAGTCAAGATGTATAACCAAGCATGCCCCAAGCATCTTGCTTGAGTTAACTTGCATCTAGGGATGGCTTGCATAAGTATAATACTTGCAAGTGCTATCTTGCTAACAATAGCTTGCATAGATCTAGCTTGGCTTGGGTAGTGCAGTGGTTGAAATTCTCTTCCTCCTCCTCTTGGTAGAACTCCTCCTCGTAAGCTTGGCCGGTAGTACCGTCTATAAATACAAACGGGATACACAATCACCAAACCATACTTAACTAGTTTTTTTAGTACTCTTAGGCACACATTTGATGATCCAGCATCATCACAAATATCACAAGGTTTAATGAACTAGTTTCATTCTTTTTATTTGAGAAAAGTAATTTCTACTCATTGAAAAATAATTAAGATTTAATATTCTCCAATTAAAATGTGGGATCATGTGGACACATGTCATCACCACGTATTCTAATATATGGGAATGTGATTTAAAGGTTGGATCACATTTTAATAAGTTTAAGTTTAACATTTAATGATTTAAAGTGACTAGAAATGCCTAACTAGCATTATTTTGGTACTAGTCCAAATTCACTGCATGCAAACCTTAATATTATTACATATTCAGATAGGTATGTTCAAATGTGATTTTTGAGAGGTGGAATCAACTCAAAAGCTATGATGGTTGATTTTATAAAAATGTTTGAATGTGAAAAAGCTTCTATCTTGTTACTTTATCTACAAGAGATCTATAACTCTAAATGATTTAAATCCAACGGGCTTGGATAGAGATTTAAAGTACCTTTCCAAAAAAAATGGAATCACCCAATTTGGATTTGTCAAACTCCCTAAATTGATTTTTGAACTAAGGGACAGAATCTAGTTTCAGCTAAAATAGAAAAATCTAAATTTGAATCTGCAGGCTTAGGCGGGAACACTAACGGGCCATCCCAGATTCACTCCACGGCGTTGAGGACTGCTGACAGGGGGGTCCTGCCTGTCAGTGGCTCATTAAACGCGAAGCGGTACGGGGCAACATGGACCGTAGGATTAGAACTAAGATCTATAGCTCACGTTCATCGTCGACGAAGAACACGTCGCCGGCGAGACGGAAACCTAGCAACGTGGAGGGGGTGTATTTGGGGCATACCAGGGCTCCAGCAAGCTTGGCGGACTCAGGCGAGGTCGCGGCAGCGCCGGGGGTGGACGAATTCAACGGGGGCATCTCCTCCTCTGTTGCCGCTATCTCTGGCGAAATTCTGGCGGTTGGCTGCTCGAGCGGCTCCGGCGAGATGTGGGGAAGGATCAGTGGAGAGAGGGGAGTGTGGGAGTGTGAAGAATTTTTGCTAGGGAGGCTCCCTTATATAGGCCCAGTGAGGCGGCAGATAGGTGTGGGCGGAGCTCGTCGGTGACGAAGGCACAGGGGGCTATCGGCGTGGGCAGTTCCCTGGCGGTCAGCTAGGGCTTAATGGCGGTGCTAGGGGCGGTGGATTGCGGTCGGGAGCGTCTCGCGCTCTGAGAGACAGAGGCGGTGCTCGACGTGGTTTTCGGTGACTGTGGGTCGAGCGGCGGGGTACGGGCGTGTCTGGCAGGGTGATATGGTTAAGGCGGAGCAGCGCGCGTGGACTGTGGTCAAGGCGCGGCGTGTGGTGCTCTGGCAGGGACGGCGCTCTGGCATGCGCTGGCGCGGCGCAGAGACTTGGTGCGGGGCTTGGCCTCGGTGGTCCAAGGGTTAGCAGTGGCCGTGGGGTGGACCGTGGATGGCGGTGAAGTCAGGCCTCCCTTCCTAGAGCGGTGGAGAGGGGTTAGTGGTCTCCTGCGGGTTGGGCACAGTTGGCCGGCGAGCATGGCGTCGGGGTGGCGCGGCACTGTTGTGCTAAGCCATTTGGTAGGTCCTTGATGGCCTGGTTGGGGCGAGGGGAGA